>JAOTRA010000024.1:6737538-6747566 GCA_026260255.1 Pseudolaguvia tuberculata | reverse complement strand
TCTTATTCTGTTTTACTACATTCAGTGTGTATAGGGTCCAATCATCATATATGGAGCCCAGCGCATGAAGAGAAGAACATTGAATGAAACATTTCTTGAATAGAAAGTCTACATTTTTTTGCATTTAGCTTACAGTAAGACTGACTGATGGTAATAAGAGATGAGATGCCGGCTAAACAGGCAAAAGATGTATAAATTCACAGACTTGCCCCAGGTAACAAAGCAACATTTAAGGGTTTGAAGCAGTTTTGTCATATCCTTGCATGTGGAAGTTTTCAAATTATGATCTAAATCCTGTAGGTTTAATGGATTAGTTTATTAGTCAAACAGCTTTGCAAACCTTTTAAAGTACATTGAAGTTCCAGCACTTTTCTCATTCATTAAACTGTTTCAGATGTCATTTCCAGAGCATGAGCATAAACCGGATCAATCAAAATGTACTGGTGCTGTTTTAATCCACCCCAAAAAAGCTCTCATCATTGTATCCCACCCTCACCGATGTTAAAGCCAAACCTCCCAGCTGCCAACCCCACATCTCATTAAGATTCATTTTAAAGTGAGTTTATTTTATTTGCGTTAAATAAGTGGACTTTCTTTCATGTGCTCCTCTTCAGTGGATTGGCTCGAGTCAAGCAGCAGCCAGTGAGAAACACTGTCTGTAATAATAACCTTGGTGTTCTGAAGTCTGAAACAGTACAGTGTTTATGACTGCAGCAGCGAGAGAGAGAGAGAGAGAGAGAGAGAGAGAGAGAGAAGAAGAAGAAGAAAAGTGAGAATGGACATTTTCAGAGAAGCATGTAGTCTCTTGGTCTGATTATTACAAGTGCATGTTATAGGTCGAATACTTTTGTATACATGCTATTATACCATTTTTTCCTCCTTGAGGAAGTGAAATGATTGAAGCATGAATTGTTCAGGTCAGTTTTGCTGCTAGCAATTTTGGGTCATATAAAATAATTCCTATTACATTACTACTAATAATAAAACTGATTATTGGGGTCCCCTAATGTGCATCATCCTAATTTTCCTCCGCTTAGGTGCACCACTGGTTCAGTGGAGTTCAGTTGGAATTGTGCCACAAGCCCACTAAAAATGAATGTAACTGGTTTACTCAGTAAGTGAACAAATTTAAACACAACTGTGTTTTAACTAATGATTAATAATTAAGGGCCTAGGGATATGATGCATATAACAATACATGGGTTACCATACAATTTATCACAATATATTACAATACAAAACTGAACGCAATAGATTGCAAAAATATTTTATATATGTGTAAAGGTATAGATATTTATACACAGCAATAACAGACATGTGTTGTGAGTGGCAGGGGAACGGTGTGAGTCAGTAAAATGTAAATGTACATTTGTCACATAAACTCTTCAGTAAACTGAAATGTTTTTCTCGCTACAGTGACTGACTAGCCGTGATAGGCTTGAACTTAGGTCTTCCAGTCAAAATTTAGCAGATTAACCATTTGAGCCACTACCACCCCTTACTAGTGTATTTAATTAGTACATCAAAATAATTAATGCTACACCAAAATGTAAACACATGTTGCCGAAATTGGAAATTCATTCATTCATTTATCTGTTTACCCACTAATTCAGGATCACTGGGGTCTGCTGGAGCCTATCCCAGCGCACATAGGGCAAGAGGCAGAAATACACCCTGGACAAGTTGCCAGTCCATCTCAGGGGCCCACATAGATGAATGATCACTTACACACATTCACTCCTACAGGTAATTTAGCGTCACCAATCAACCTAAAGTACATGTTTTTGAACTGTGGGAGGAAACCCATGCAAGCGCAGGGAGAATACGCAAACTCCGCACAGAGAGAGCCCTAGTCTGGGAATCGAACTTGGGACCTTCTTGTTTTAGAGGCAACTGTGCTAACCACTACACCACCGCCCCGATCCAAATTTGGAAATGTCCTTTTTTATTAAAAAATATTTAATTTTATTTTGTTCATCAGTGGAGGAGGGCAGGGGCTGGAAACTTTGTGTGGCCAATCAGCATGTTGGACAGGTAGAAATCCCAGGGAAAGCTGAGGGGTTCACCCGGCTAAAAATAATGTGATTATAAACTACGCTGATGCTGTGTAATGCACATAACATAGAATAGTTCAAATGCCTGGCTGCTTTTCTCTGCTACACCACTACAAACATAATAATATATCTTTTCTGTTTTAAAATACATTTAGGCAGCACTGACTGTACAATATCAGCATGAAACTATCCATTTGGTAGAAAGGCAGACTGCATCTACTGGACTACAAGAAATCATATTTTTAATCTATAAAGTGTGTGCTGCACAATATTAAATCACAATATCAAATCTTCTTCACCTTACGGCTGCTCCTGTTAGGGGTCGCCACAGCAGATTGCTCTTCTCCACAGAACCCTGTCCTTTTCATCTGCCTCTTTCACCCCAACTACCTGCAAATCTTCTTTCATCACATCCATAAACTTTCTCTTTGGTCTTCCTCTTTTTCTCCTGCCCGGCACCTCCATCCTCAGCATTCTTCTACCAATAAATGGCATGTTCTTCCTCTGCACATGTCCAAACCTTCTCAACCTAGTCTCCCTAACCTTGTCTCCAAAACATCCTACATGCGTCGTACCTATAATAAACTCATTTCTAATCCTGTCCATCCTTGTCACACCCAATGAAAATCTCAACATATTCAACTCTGCCACCTTCAGCTCCTCCTCCAGTCTTTTTGGCAACGCCACTGTCTCTAAACTGTACAACATTGCTGGTCTCACTACAGTCCTATAAACTTTCCCTGTCACTCTTGCCAAAACTTGTCTATCACAAATCACTCCTGACACTCTTCTCCACCTGCTGAACTCTTTTCTAGACTTCTCTAGTGCACTCTCCATTACTTTGCACTGTTGACCCCAGGCACTTAAACTCTTCCACAATCACTACCACTTCTCCCTTCAACCTCACCACTCTACTGCCTTCCCTCTCATTCACATACATGTACTCTGTCTTACTCCTACTGACATTCATTCCCCTTCTCTTCAGTGCATACCTCCACCTTTCCAGATTCTTATGCTCCCTATTCTCACCACAAATAACAATATCATCCGCAAACATCATCGTCCATGGAGACTCCTGTCTGACTTCATCTGTAAACCTGTCCATCACCACTCAAACAAAAAAGGGCCCAGTGCCGATCCTTGATGCAATCTCACCTTCACCTTGAACCAGTACAACATTCCTACCGCACACCTCACTGCTGTCACACTGTCCTCATACATGTCCTGCACCACCCTCACAAACTTCTCTGCTACAACTGCTCATACAATACCACAGTTCCTCTCTTGGAACCTTGTTGGACGCTTTCTCCAGATCAACAAACACACAATGCAACTCCTTCTGGCCTTTTCTATACTTCTCCATGATCAAACTCAAAGTAAAGATTGCATCTGTAGTACTCTTCCTTGGCATGAAACCATACTGTTGCTCACCGATGGGCACCTCTTCCCTCAGCCTAGCTTTCACTACTCTTTCCCATAACTTCATGGTGTGACTCATCAACTTGATTCCCCTGTAGTTACTGCACGCTTGCATCTCCCTTAGTCTTAAAAATCGGTACCAGAACACTCCTTCTCCACTCCTCTGGCATCCTCTCTCCTTCCAAAATATTTTTAAACAATTTAGTCAGAAACTCCACTGCCTCAACTTAAACATCTCTACGCTTCTACTGGAATGTCATTTGGTCCAATCGCCTTTCCACTCTTCATCCTCCTAAAAGCTGTTCACACTTCTGCCTTACTAATCCTATCCACTTCCTGCTCCACCATCTCCACATCATCCAACCTTCTCTCTCACACATTTTCCTTATTCAACAGCTGCTCAAAATACTCTCTCCATAATCTCACACTACAGTCTTCCTCCTTCAGCTTCCACCATCTTATTCTCTTTTCTGTCCTCTCTCTTTTCCTCTTCGATCTAACCTCCAAAGCCATCCTGCAGACAACTATCCGATGCTGTTTAGCTACACTATCCCCTGCCACCACCTTACAGTCCCCAATCTTTTTCAGGTTACCTCTCCTGCACAAAATATAGTACACCTGTGTGGACTATATTTTTCCACTCTTATACGTCATCCCTTGCTCTTCCTTCTTCTTAAAATATGTTTTTACCACTGCCATCTCCTTTAAGCAAAATCTACCACCATCTGCCCTTCCACATTCCTCTCTTTAAAGCCATACCTACCCTTTACATCCTCATCACCTCTGTTCCCTTCACCAACATGACCATTGAAGTCTGCTCCTATCACCAATCTTTCATGCCTAGCTACACTCTCTACCACTCCATCAAACTCACTCCAGAATCTTTCTATTTCCTACTTGTGGAGCATAAGCACTGATGATATTTACCATCACGCCCTTAACTTCCAGCCTCACTTTCATCACCCTATCGGAAACTCTCTTTACCTCCACCACAATATCAATGTACTCCTTCTTCAAGATTACACCTACACCATTTTTGTTTCAATCTACACCATGATAAAACTGTTTAAATCCACCACCAATGTTCATAGCAAATCACAATATTTTCTGTAAATCACACATACCCATTGTTAAACATTAAAGCGATTCTTTAGTAAACGTTGGTGTATCAGTGTATTTGTAAATCTTAGAAAATTGTGCTGTTTGTGTTGTTTATTAAAAAAAACCTAGGAGAAACTCTTCT
Source organism: Pseudolaguvia tuberculata (assembly GCA_026260255.1). Taxonomy (NCBI): domain Eukaryota; kingdom Metazoa; phylum Chordata; class Actinopteri; order Siluriformes; family Sisoridae; genus Pseudolaguvia; species Pseudolaguvia tuberculata. Next base: position 6,742,850 of record JAOTRA010000024.1, on the reverse strand, counting down.
CTAGAACATGTATGTAATGTAACATGTGTTTTCCCTCTTTAATCTTGTTTCAGGCCCATCCGCGTCCAGTCCTCGGCTCCTGACTAAGAGTCTGTCTTTGGAGCCAGGTCCTTGTCCAGGAGCCCACGAGGCCCCTCAGCGTCTCTGTTCAGACCCTGGACCCCTGGGACTGCATCATTGCAATGGCACAAGCGAGAATGAACCTCAAGTTGCTCCACCTTTACCCCCTAAAACGCGGCCACCATTACCTGGTCCCAAACCACAAGGTGGGGTGATCTGATTGTTAAACAAAGATTAGTTGGTTTTCAAACATAGGCGTATAATATAGACACATTATAAGACATTAGAAATTAGTTTGTTGGTATAGGATATGATATGTAGTTTATTACCATTAGGTTTTTATTAACAATAATGTTAATAAAAGTGGGGCATTATTAAACTGTGAAATAGTAATAGATACACAACAGATCAGATAATATTAAAATCTGTAATATTGACCTTGTCTGCATGTCTCACTCCGATACAGTACAGTGTGACCTTGTCAGATTTACCCTAACGATTGCTTTATTGATTGTGTCTTGCTCAGTGCCCCCGAAGCCACCACATCTCCAACAACAGAGTGGCCGCCGACCCCGACCACCGGACAAACCCCTTCCCCCGCCTCCGTCCCGCCCGCTGCCAGCAGACCCTCGCCAATCACGGACAGGCTTGCCAGGAGCCGAGGGAAACTCCTCCCCGACATGCGTTCTGTCACTTATTGAGAGATTTGAGAGGTCAGAGAGAAGCACATTGATTTTACGTCACAGTGTACTTTTTCCTTCCAAAATGTAGCGTTTACGTTAATGTCAGAACACATGAAGTGAAACATTGTTGTGTGGTCCGGTTTTTCCAAAAAATGTTTTGCATGTTTTTAGGGAACAAATCATCATGGTGCCTGACATCACAGGGCTAGGTATGTGTATGCCGAGGGTACTTGATCTGCCACCCGCCATGGATACTATGAACTCTACAGATGGTACCGAAGTTACAAACGCTATATTAGCCTGCAATTCATTTAAGGAACCTGTGGAGACTTGTTTGGTCAACAAGGAGCTGCAGAAAGAAGCAGAGGATGAGGAAAAACAGGAGAAGGCCAAAGACGAAGTGGAGTTACATAAGGACTTAAAGGAGGACGATAATGAGATGGGAGGCTCTGAAAAACGCCTTTCCACGGAATCTGGCTACAGTGCCTCAGACAAATTGATGGACACAATAGAGAATAGAGACCTCAGCCAATTAGAAATCCCTCCTGACCGGTTGTCCTTTCCACCTCAGCAAACGGACACTAAACTAACCAATCGGGACAGTGGCATTGACAGCATCAGTTCTCCGTCTCACAGCGAGGAGCTATGTTTCGCCGGCGATGACAGAGAGGTGTGCATATCGCTTCCTCATCTCTCATCCTCTTCCTCATGTGGCTATGTGGAAGGAACAGTGGGAGAAGGAGCTGTCGCTGCTGTGGAGGAAGGAGCCAGGGACTCAGAGGGAGACAGTGATTTGGAAGAAGGGAGCGGGGATGAAAGTGAGAATGCCATGGCCATACAGCCTCAACCTAAAGCGGAGAGACAGGACTCTGTTGAGGTAGTTCTTTCATTTTTTATTTTAATTTTGGATGTATAAATGAATATGCAGGGAGTTGGTGGTTCAATGGTTAAAGCTCAGGGTTTACAGTGGTTCAGACAGCCACTGTCACTGGGGTATATCTCTGCCTCAGTGATAACAGTACTGAACTAAACAATTAAATTAAAAATAAAAACAATCTATCGTTAAGTGTTGAATAGGCGAACAAACAGGTAATAAATAAAGAACCTAAAAATATTTCTAACAAACAAAAAATAATCGACTGAAAGGGTTATAGCCTGGACAGGTTTCCAGTCCATCACAGGGCCACAAATACTGTGGGGCAAAAAAGGATTTAGACAGCCACCAATTGTGTAATTGTCATCATACATCTGTCCTCCACTCGTTACCTGTATTAATGGCACCTTAACTTGTTATCATTATAAAAGTCTCCTGTCCACAACCTTAAACAGTCACACTCCAAACTCCAATATGGCCAAGACCAGAAAACTGTCAAAGGAAACCAGAAACAAAATTGTAGACCGGCACCAGACTGGGAAGACTAAATCTGCAATAGGTAAGCAGCTTGGTGTGAAGAAATCAACTGTGGGAGCAATTATTAGAAAATACAAGACATACAAGATCTCTGAAAATCTTCCTGGATCTGGGGTTCCATGCAAGATTTCTCCCTGTAGGGTCAAAATGATCACAAGAATGGTAAAATACCTGTAAATGACCTGCAGAGAGCTAGGACCAAAGAAACAAAGGCTACCATCAGTAACACACTATGCCACCAAATACTCAAATCCTGCAGTTGCAGACGTGTTCTCCTGCTTAAGCCAGTACATATCCAGACCTGTCTGAAGTTTGCCAGAAAGCATTTGGATGATCCAGAAGAGGATTGGGAAAATGTCATGAAATGAAACCAAAATATACCTTTTTGGTGAAAACTTTACTTGTCAAGTTTGGAGGAGAAAGAATACAGCAAAGAGTTGCATCCAAGAACTCCAAACCTACTGTGAAGCATGGGGTGGAAACATCATGCTTTGAGGCTGTTTTTCTGGAAAGGGACCAGGACAACTGATTTATTCAAAGGAAAGAATGAATGATGCCTTGTATCATCAGATTTTGAGTGAAAACATAGGTTTTCTATCAGCATCATCAGGTTTTTTAACTTTTTCCATCAGCAAGGGCATTGAAAATTAAATATGGCTGGGTCTTTCAGCATGACAATGATCCCAAACTGGCTTCGTAAGAAAGCCAGTTTGGCCTCTCTCTTTTTAAGTGGGAAAACTTGCACAATTGGTGGCTGACTAAATACTTTTTTGCCCCACTGTAAGCAAACAACCACACACACATACACTCCCACTCACTCCTATGAGAATCAAACATGGAACCTTGCTGTGATGTGACTGTGCTAGCAATTATGCCACCGCGCTGCCATTCTTTCAAATAAATAATATTAAATTTAAAAAAAAAACGTGTTTCATCTTTTAGAGGCTTTATTAATAAAAACAAAATAGAATTGTGAAAATATGAATAAAATGGTGTAGTGGTTAATTAAATAATTAATTACTAAACCTGTAAGTGTTGTTGGCAATCCTGCATGCAATTCTTACAAAATTTATCGGTGAATCCAAAATTACAAAGGTGATACCTGATGTTTTTAAAAAGCCTTAAAATATCAGCAAAACTGATAATCAGTTGACTTATATTTTGTTCCTCAGTTCATGGGCTGTTTGAACCCAGGTACCCCGCCATGCATTCCCTTATCAGGTTGTTTTTATACCTGATTACAATGCAAACTGAAAAAATCCATCCATCATCAAGTGCCGATGTTCGAATCAGCCTAACTGCAGGGAATGAACCAAACATAGTTTGTACAATGTAGATATTCACTGTGTTCCGAAGATTTGAATGAAGAGGCACAAATAAGAAAAAAATGCTGTATGTCAAGTACAAAATGATTTTTAAAAAACCTACACAGATTAATTATAATACTATTTGTCTAGTGATTTATTTCTTGCCAGCTTGATGTTCTACATGCTGATTTGATTTCTTTCCAGCTCCACACACTTGGCACAGGTTTGTTTGCCTTTTCCTGTTGCTGTAGTTGTAAAACAAATGAATCAGGGTGTAAATCTTTAACAGATAGAAATTAACAATTAATTAATAGTTTACTTAATTTAACGACATTTGGCAGGCGCTTTTATCCAGAGCAACTGTACATCTTATTTTATAGCAACAATGTATTAAATAGGGGGTAGGAGCCATGACCAGGGGCCCAGTAGTGAGTATTTTGGAACCATTGATCTTCCTTATCAGAAGTTAAATGGTTTAATCAGTTTGAACCTTAAACAAATAAAATTCATTGTCATGACCCAGATTCACACTGCGGTGGCTACAACCACTAAAACAATTACAGCATTACAGGTCTTCACTGCATTCAGTTAGCTTGATTGGGTCCTTTTTGTAAACTTTACTACCTGTTCTAATGAACACCTAAGATATATATCTGTGTTGTGACCCTTAAAATATGAACCTTGGATGATCAACCACACTTTCAGACTGTCAATCCAAAAGTCTAACAGCTGTTTGTCTTTGCGTGTATGTGCCTTGCAGCTATCGGTGCAGCAGCGTGTGTTTAATATCGCCAACGAGCTCCTCCACACAGAGAAGGCCTATGTGTCCAGGCTTCACCTACTAGACCAGGTGTTCTGCGGTCAGTTGATGGAAGAAGCTCGAGCACGTGGATCTTTCCCGTGCGAGGTGGTGATGGGCATCTTCTCGAACATCTGCTCTATCTACTGCTTCCATCAACAGTTCTTGCTGCCAGCGCTGGAGAAACGCATGGAGGAATGGTTAGTGAATGGGGGCATAACACAGCAAAGTCGCAAGTTTTTTGTCTCACCCTTCCTCAGTAATTAAAGTGTATAGGGCACTTTTCAAAATTCTGGGAAGTTTTCATGGGAATAAACAGGGATGTCTGGAAATTATTGGGTAATAACTGGGATATCTTGGAAACTAATGGAAAATAATGTGAATGTTGTGGACAAAAGTTGATCTATAACAGAGGACTAAATTTGTTTGTTGGCTGTTCTATGTCCTCCGTAAGACACCAATTTGACTATAGACCTTTACTCACAGGGATGTGAACCCACGGATTGGGGACATACTCCAGAAACTGGCTCCCTTCCTGAAGATGTACGGAGAATATGTGAAGAACTTTGACACTGCCATGGAGCTGGTGAACACATGGATGGAGCGCTCATCGCAGTTCAAAGCCATCGTTCATGACATACAGGTATGACCACGGCTATGGCATTGATGTGCTGTAGTAACCTATATGTCTCTCCTACTTTTTCATAGGTTTTAATGGGATAAAAATTTGGTTCTAGAATGTCACCATAGGTTAAAAGTAGTTCTAAAATTCCATAAGAGAGATTTAATGTTTATTATGGGTGGTAATGTGTTTCTACTGTTTTTTCGAAGGTTTCTAAGGAGGTTTTTACTAATACTTCTAATACTGGTCATAAAATATTTCCGTGGGTTTCCTCTGAGTACTCCAGTTTCCTCACACCGTCCAAAAACATGTAGATTAGGTTGATTGGTGAGGCAAAATTAGATATAGGAGTGAATGTGTGTGTGTGTGTGTGTGTGGTGTGTGTGTGTGTGTGTGTGTGTGTGTGTGTGTGTGTGTGTGTGTGTGTGTG
>JAOTRA010000024.1:6694969-6712827 GCA_026260255.1 Pseudolaguvia tuberculata | reverse complement strand
ATATATATATATATAAATATAATTTTTTTTTTTTTTCCACACTATTTCTTTATTTTGTATTTTTACTACCTATTTCTCCGCCTTACATTCTCACCAATTGCACTTTACAACCGCTTATATTTTGATTGATTTATGAATCGTCCAATCAATGTTGGGCGAGTATAGAAAAGGTCTTATCTATCCAATCGTATGAAAGGGGCCGGGTCCCACAGCCTGTCACAATTAAGAAGGCGGGCTTAAGGAAGCGCTCGGGTTTGGCTGAATCGGAGATAGCGCGCCCTCTGGCGCTTCGCAACATTAGTCTTAGTTCCTAAATTTAGAAACTATCGGCGTTTCGTTTCATAGTGCGCAACTCGGACGATTTCTTGATTCGAGTGGATTTTCTTCATCTGAGGAACCTTTCTGAGCGATTTTATGTTAAAGGATTTACTAAGATGTGCTCGGCGGTGTCGGCGGATCTGGTTAGTGCGCTGGATCGTTATTCTGGGTTACGCTTCAACATGGCCACAACATAGGCAAGGAAGGAGGAACGCATTAAATCGGTTCTGCCGAAATGTTGAGCTGTTGGTGTTTTCTCCGCGAATCCCACAGTATCAGGAGGTAGATTAGATTAGATTAGATTAACAGCTAGATAAGCATTTGTTTAAGAGAAAGAAAAGTAAATGCTGGAGCTTGTGCTCTGCTGTGTTAGTGTGAATTCCGCCTGGCTGCTTTGACAGCTCGCTCCGCGGTCTGTTTACATGCCGGAAAGCTGCAGGACGCAGATTCAGCGATTATTATCACAGATCTCTGAGTATAGATCAGAATAAACCGATAGAATGTAGAAATAAAAAGAAGTAACGTTAAGGGAATAGAGATGATGCTGTAAACTATCAGTGCAGAAATGAAGAAGTTAGCAGTTAAAGTATAAAGATAACAGGAGTCTGATTACAGTGTAAACAGTAATAATAAAGAATACTGTCAACATTAAAGAAACAATAATAAGAAGTATGGACTGCAATTAAAACAATGCTGTTTGTACTAGTATAGAATTAATGTAGTTTTATTTTAAATGTAGATCCTGCAGTTTTATTCTAGAATAAAATCGAAGATATTCTGTATATTTGTACATTACTGTAAGTTTGTCCATTATTGTAGAATATTCTGTTTCTAAACTGTTTATAGAGAAACTACCTGGGTGACACTTGATTATTGACAATTATTGATTTAAACATATCGATAATCGCATAAACTCATTTTAGAGAGACACAGATAATCACATGGTTCTTATGTAGAAATGTACATGGTTCTGTAAACTATTTTTATAGAAACTATCCTGTAAACTATTTCTATAAAAATATTTAGGATGCCGTACAGTTTAATAGAAATATAAAAGAATTATATTAACAGTGTAGATGATCAGATGTTTCCTTAAGTGAAATTTTATAAATCTTACTATCCTGTAAACTGTTTTATAGAATGTAGATTAATCTATAAAGTATATCTAGTAATCTATAAAAATGTTAACTATCCTGTAAACATATTTTATAGAAATTCTGAATTCTAAGGTTTTACCATTAAATTGAACATTTCTTCACATTCATCATAAATATCATAAATCTGTATTTTTTAATATTTACTGTGGCACATTGGTTAGTACTGTCGCCTCGCAACAAGAAGGTCCCGGGTTCAATTCCCAGGCAACAGGTCTTTTCTGTGCTGAGTTTGCATGTGCTCTCTGCGCTTTTGGGTTTTCTCCGGGATTTGTGATTTTAAGTTGCCCATAGGAGTGAGTGCGAGTGTGTGTGGTTGTTTGCCTGTGTGTGGCTCTGCAATGGACTGGTGACCTGTCCAGAGTGTACCCCTGCCTTTTGCCCTGTGTGCACTGGGAGAGGCTCCAGCAGATCCCTGTGACCCCAAATTACAGAATAAGCGGATTAGAATATGAATGAATGAATAAAATAAAATTGATTATTTACTCATTCAATTAATGTATACGTTAATTTAATGAATTTTAATTAAATCCAATTAAAATTATACTTCAAAGTAAAAAAAACACATTATGATACAATATATCACAATAATATATAACTGAATACTGTACACATTGCATAATAAAATACTAATTTATAGCTAATTATGGACTATTGTAAAAGCATGGATTACATTTCTAGAAATGGAAAACTTGACATCGTAGAATTGTAGACGTTTCCTCAGATTCTTTTTCCTGTATGATGATGTTATAGAGTTTTTAAAGAAATGTTAGGTGGGTTTGTGATCTCATGTTAAAGTATCATCTAAAGTTATTGTAATCGCAAGTCTGAAACCTGGAGTAAAAATTCTGAAAAAGAGAAAGGACACACAAAACACTGTGTTCTGACATTAGAGGAAACTTAATTTAGGTTTTCTGATTTATAACAAATTATTGTATGAATCCTAAGCCAAAATGGAAATGCAACAATGGGTTGACGTGTACTTCTCACAGTCTAATTAGTCCGATTCACTGCATCAGTCCGATGTACTCGGTTACACTTGTACACCATCTCTTCTCCATTAGAGCTAACTGCTCTTGGGCTAAAACTGCTATAAATCAAGTAGAAAGCAGCTTGTTGATTTCCCCCATCCTGATCTACTGCCCTCATGACCTTTAAGTTCACTCAAGTGGAATTTTCCTGAAGAATCGTCTCCATGTAGGGTGGCTCAAAGTTGGCAAATAGTTCTTGCTTTAAAGCTCTTGTTTTTTTTTTTCTATATCAGAGTGGAACCGGTTTTACCCGAGTCAGGCATCGTCGCTGACATTGAGGTGGACGGAATCCTTGCATCCGAATCAGACACCTTTTATCAGCTGAAGAGTCAGCCAATTACAGTCAGGTGAGTTCAGAATACAACACACACACCAACACCATGCTGTCTGTTATGGCAATTGAAAAAAAAACCCCTTGATTTGAACTGTAAATAGCACTTTGAGGCTCAGCCATTCAAAAGTTTGCTGTTGCGTTGTTAATGTTGGGTTTTGTTTCAAATATTTGGAAGATGAATTTGGTCACTTTTTACACTCTTTCCTACTGTCTGATGCACAAGTTGGACACAAATGTTAGCTTAGCAAATACACAATACTCGATAGCGTGATACTAATGGTAATAATAATACTAGTTAATACTATTAATAATCAATAATGCTTGAAAATTTAACCTTATAAAGTCATGAAAGCACAACATTAGTCATCCTTAGCTGAAATAATAAATATAATGGAACCATTTTTTGTTACAAAACATTTTTAAGGCTGAATTTCAGCATTGCATTAATGTATCATTTGAAGACCTGTGCTTAGACAAATACAAAAGCTTCTGTTAAGGGTGACGTGTTAATGAGTTAACGTTAGTTCAAATTCATGACAAAATATTATATTATACAATTCTATTATTGTAATTATTATTTGTTTAATTAAGCACTCGCAGTGCTAGTGTAGTCTAGATTACATTATATTATATTACAGTAAATGATGAGTTTAGAATAGACAACCAGATTAGGTTAGATTTAGGTAAGCTTTTCATAATCACTTTCTACAAATGGATTGTCCAGACGTTTATAAATGGGGGCCAGATTTACTGTTGTGGGACCTTTTAACCCTCGAATATCCTCAGTTGGCTTTAAAAATGTGAAAAATGTTGGGTTAAAGGAATCTACCCAATGACAGGAATTAAAGCAAATGGAAAATGTTGATGGTTTTCTTTGCCACAGGTTTATGCAGTGAGTCTCCAGCTGAAATAATTATTATTCTAAAAGTTAAACTTCAAGATCTATCCTTTTGTTGATTCTTTCACACATTTGCTTTACATTAACTTGATTTGTTACATCCGATTGACCACAACGTTGTGCAACTAAACACCTCTTAGAATAGTGAACTGGTTAAACTACACTCTTCCCTTAACGACGCTCTCCGGCTGAGCATGCTTCAGCACCATGCGTGTGTGAGCACATCTGCATGCTGTTGTTGCCGTTGGCTGTTTTAAGCTCCGGGACTTCCCACAGTGACTCAGCACATTGGCAACCCTATTAGGAAACCAGACGTGGGGCTTTTCACTGGAACTTTTTAGACTTGTGGAGTTACGTTATATATTTTATTCTTTATTATTAGTTTTTTTGTGGTCGTCTTCAGTAAGTTTCTGAGTTTCCAGATTTGTTTGGGAGTTTTGTTTTCAGGAACGACTGGTGGGCTGTTCTGGGTTTATTTGATTACTGAGAAACTATTCTTAAAAACAGTGTTTATGTTTCTGTTCTCATGAGGAATCCTGCTACATTCTGTCATCCGTTACTAATGAGCTACAGTACTTCCTGTTACATGCAAACCTCAACAAGATTGTTTTATGGATTTGTTTGCATCAAAGATCTAGTTTAAGGTATTTCTTGTGTGTGGTAGAGTAGCTATTGGTAGTTCTGTGTGAGTCCGTATCGGAAGTTGAGACTGCACTAAAATACTGCACAATGACACTAAGATACGGTTCAGTTGTTCAATTTCTATAGTCCGTGTAAAGCTGTGGGATTGTAACACAGATACAATATGTGTGAGGGAATATTCATGGCGATGGTTAGAGGGTCATGGTCTTGGCGATGGTGGTCTTCTGTGTGTCTCTAGCAGCACATTTTGATGACTTTTTAGTCAGCGGCATTTTTCACAAAATTACCTTTTTTGTTTGGTGTCATTTTGAAGCCTAATTTCAGAGTTTCAAATGGATTTCAATGGATTGTTCAGTATCCCAGTGTCCTTTTCCCAACTATGAAAATAAAACTCTGCCCCAAAAACCCAAGCATTGATAAACAGATATTAACAAGTGGTGGTTCGTGCGCGCGCGCGCGTGTGTGTGTTACAGTTACAGTTAGGCATTTGGCAGACGCTCTTATCCAGAGCGACTTACATTTGGTCTCTTATTCACAACTGAGCAATTGTGGGTTATGGGCCTTGCTCAAGGGCCCAAATATGCTTGGTGGAGGTGGGAATTGAACCCTGGTCTTTCTAGTAACACCTTAACCTCTAGGCAAGTGCGTGCGTGCGTGCGTGTGTATGTGTTATGGACGTGTGGTAGTTATCTGGTGACATGATGCTGAAAGCAATTTTTTTACCTATGTTACTCTTCCTTCAGTGGCTCAGTTGCTCGTGCTGCTCCCGCTGTGACCCTCAGCACGTCCATCATGTCATCCCGGGTGTTAATGAGGCAGGAGCTGATGAGACAGCAGGCACAGGACCAGGAAAGAAGGGAAGCCCAGCAGCAGGCGTCCAGTGCACAACTGCGACCCATCGACTCGACCCCCGCCATTTCTGTTTCCTCTTCTTTGCCCAACGCTCGCCCCACCACCACACAGGTTCCGGTGGAGGTGCTGAAGGTAAGTGTGCTTGTGGGTAAATAATTGTTACACTGGTTGTTAAACGTTTGTTAGATTAAACATCAAATACAACAGATCTGAGTGTAGGATTATAGGAATCTTTTTGGAGTTTAAAACGTATCCTACAATATCGGAGCCAAAATCAAAGTGCAAAAAGTTTTAGCAGCAATGTTATTTCCTGTTTGGTGAAATGCTTTGATAAGATTTGTATGTGTGGCTATAATGTCTAAAAGCGAAGTATGACTGTGCCAATAAAGAATATCATATCAAATTTATATTGATAACAGTAGTAAGATTAATATGAATTATAGAAATAATAATAATGCTTTAATTATAAGCTTTAGAAGCTGTTTTTAAAATAAGTCACACCAAATCGACAGCTGTTATGGTGGGTAGCGTCTTTTATCTGTGTGTATGTTCTGCTCCTACTCAGGTTCAGACTCACTTGGAGAACCCGACTAAGTATCACATTCAGCAGGCTCAAAGGCAACAGGTGAAGCAGTACCTGTCCCACACCCTTGGTAACAGAGTGGCCAGTCAGACACTGGCCATGTCACCTTCACCTCAGTCAGGCTCCGCCCCTGAGTTGGCACCGGCTGCCAGCAGCACTCCCAGCAGCCCACTGGCTGTTCTAAGTCTCAGCTCCCATAAAGAGGAGGTAAGTCCTAACCATTGGCTTGTGTGTGTGTGTGTGTGTGTGTGTGTGTGTGTGTGTGTGTGTGTGTGTGTGTGTATACATATACTGTATATGTGTACTCTCATTTCCAAACTTTAGCTATGACATGTCTCTGGCATGTGCGGTGGTGTAGTGTTTTATCATTGTCGCCTCACAGCAAGAAGGTCTTGTAATCGATTCCTGGATCTTTCTGTGCGGAGTTTGCATGTTCCACACAGTCCAAAAACACTAATCACAACCTAATCACTAATCAACATTAGGTTGATTACTGATTCTAAATTGTCCATAGGAGTCTGTGTGCTCTGCAATGGACTAGCAACCTGTCCAGGATTTACCCCTACCTTTCGCCCTATGTGCGCTGGGATAGGCTCCAGCAAACCCATTTGACCTCTAATTAGGGAAAAAGCAGGTAAGAAGATGAATGAAGGAATGGCTCTGGTATGAACTGCTAAATCATTCACATGCATTCATGATTGACTTTTTTCTTTAGATACGCCCCCGTTAAAAAAATTTTACTCAGTTGTCTGGATATTAAAAGAAGCATACAAATTATTTTATAAAGTTAATTCTTTTAAAGATTTGTAATGTTTCAGCAGAAAGAACATTTTTATTTATCATATCTTTAAAATTAAACTAGTTTTTTTTGACTGGGATTTTTGTGTTGATTCAAGTTTTGTTCATCAGTATTCACTGGAATTGAGAGATTCCAACACCGTTCCAGCATGACAATGATCCTGAGCACAAAACCACCAAGCTCTTGGTCTTACTAAAAGAGTGGAGCTTCATCCAAGAGCAAAATAGGATCATATATTGAAGAAGATGCACACACTTTAGCCAAATCACTGGTGTATTTACTACTAAACCAGTAAATGAGTCAAGTTTTAATACCTTTATTTCTTAACTGGTTTTATTTTTCATAGTGAAACTGCACTATTTGTTAGTATTGGCAAGGATGTGGTTTTTATTATATAGAAACTTCTGTAAAACAATAGCTGACAAAACAAAGCATTTTTCCACAGCTTGTGGTCTGAATCCTCAGCTGGAGTTCCTTTTACTTTTACTTTAAAATTCCATTGGACTGAACACTACCTGTTTTCATTTGGCTTAGCAGCTGCTGCACAGACCCTGGCAAGAACCTGTTCACTGGCACTTTTACTTTCCAAGAAATGTTTGGCATCCGTGAGGCATTAAAAGACTTAAACAAAATAGGGCACCACACTAAAGTGGGCCGCTCCACCATCCAGACTCCCCCCATCCATCATATCATTTACAAAGGGTTGTTATTAAAAAATATGGTCCCTTCTTTAGTCCCTTCTTACTTAAAAAAAATACGGCAAAAAAATAAAGCAGATCTTTTCTTGACTGATACCAATACTGGAAGTGGTCACCTAGTGGTTAAGGTGTTGGACTAATACCGGAAAGACCGGAGTTCGATTCACACCTCCACCAAGCAAACACTGAGTCTTTGAGCAAGGCCCTTAATCCACAATTGCTCAGTTTATAAAAAACAAAACAAAAAAAAAAACAAAAAAAACCACAAATGTTAGTCGTTCTGGATAAGAGCGTCTGGCAAATGTCAAACTGTAACTGCTTTCTGGCTTGTTTGGTTTTTGAGTTTATGTATTGTTTTATTTCTAGTTTTGATAACACTGGCACTGAACTTTGACACATCACTGTGGAACAAAAATGAAACGGCACTGCTATTCTTAAATTCTTTAAACAACCACAAGATGGCACCAAGTATCGGTAGCGCCGATATTACAGTATCATACCTGGTATTTGCTTAAAAAATAGTCTCTAGAAAAATAATGTAAAAGGTTATTTTAATGACACTAAGCTAGTGCATATTTTATGACCTGTTAAAGAACGGGAACTGAATACTTCTCTTTTTACCCAGCACTGTGACATGTAGCTTTGTGTCAGGCCTAGATTAGCCTTTTCCTAAGAGGGCTTAGGAAATATTTTGATCTTATGATATATGATCCTATTACTGAATTTTACTTTTTGTTTACACCGATTTGTAAAGTGTTGTATGTTTCTCAAGTTCCATCGCCCTACCAATTAAACTTCAAACTTAGGAAGGTGGGGTAGAAAAGCCACCTTAAGCACATCTGGAGCCACCAGTTTCATATGCTGTCAAATCAGACAATTTCTACTTAAGCTGTAGTTGAAATTTCCCCTAGTGATCTTGAAAATGTCGAGTAAAAACACACACCCTTAGCTGAAAATTACATAACCTACTAGCAGTCCTGCTTTTCCAAACAAATGGAAGTAGGTGACTTCCAAATCTAGATCCAACATAATCTTTAAACATGGCCAGTTTGCTGCCGGGCCATTTAATGATTATTGCATTAATAGGGCAGCAGTATGTGTAGTTTCTTTAGCACTGTGTTTAGTTAGCTCTGCAAATACACTAGCAAGCTTTGTCAGGACCTTGTGAAGTCGGCCGGCCCCTCTGTTGCGCTCACCGTTCCAGTACCACATCATGCTGGTAAATATCACACTGGCAGTCCAATGGGCCCCTGCACACTTGGTGTGGGCTTGGCTATTAAAGCTCCAATGGAGCATGCGACTCATTCTCCACCATCTTATTAAACCAGAGCGTGTGCTTCAGCCATGCTGCTGCAGAGACGCACTACAAAGTACATGCTGTCCGAGGTTAATGTTTATCTCTTGTTTAGACATCAGGCCTGTGGTTTAGTCGACATATGAAATGATTGTATGTCTCACGGCAGTGTGGCCAATGTGTCACAGCAAAACTGCTGCGTTTGTGTTTATTTTAGACCTATAAGCTCTCTGACTCAGCACACACACTCAAGGACTTCTATGTTTTAAATGTTCAGCATTTTTTTTGTTTCCTGCTCAACAAACTGATTGGGGTTGTGTCTTTATGGACACACAGATCGATGGCGTTATCGATGACATCATCAGCCTGGAGTCCAGTTTGAATGACCCAGAGTTCATGACTATGATTGACACCGGCCTGCAGCTACCCAACACGGTAGGTCTCGGCTTCCTGAACACACGTTTGACATTCTCTCTAGAGAGAAAAAACATTGCATGAGTCTTCTTAAGTAGCTTTAAAAGTCTGAATAAATTTTTCTCTGTAAGATGTAACATTCTAGGACCTTTTTTACATAATTTGGACACTGGAGGAACTAGAGCTGGAGTTTAAACCTTTTCTCTCCTCTTGGTTTGACTGTCATAAAAAAAGAAGGATAAATGAAAGATAAACATTTCCACCAGTTCTACATCAAGAGTTTACTTCCACGCTTATAACTCCTGTCCTTCCCCATCTCAAAGGTTTTGTAGTGAACTTATAGACGTAGTCATGAACTTATAGACGTAGTCATGTGACGCTTGAGAATAAGGGTTCTTTCTCCATACTTTTAGACAGAGGAATCCTAACTCCCCTCAGATACATCAGGTCTTTATGTCCATCGACCGCTTTGCAGTAGATTCTTCTGCTGAGAGACGCGTTCACATTGCATCAGGTGTAAAATCTGATGAAGACTTGAACGTTGCAACGAATAAGTTTCAACTCTGGTATTCCTAAAGCACTTGCATCCGTTCTTGCAGTCACAGTTACACCAGAAGTGTCGTTACTGGTGATCAGGCTTCAGCACGTTGCAAATTTTTTCAAATCTTTGCGGTTTAATTTACGCAGGAACTCCTGGAATCCAGTGATTCTCTGGAAACCAACTTACACTTCTGACACATGGCTACCAAAAGACACACAGATAGCTGTGTGTGCGTGTGTGCGTGTGTGCGTGTGTGTGTGTGTGTGTGTGTGTGTGTGTGTGTGCGTGTGTGTGCGTGTGCGTGTGTGTGCGTGTGCGTGTGTGTGTGTGTGTGTGTGTGTGTGTGTGTGTGTGTGTGTGTGTGTGATAGAGCAGATAGGCAACAGTAGTTTCTCTAAGAGATATTTCCCCATTCTCAACGTTCCTTTTTTTCATTAAAAAAAAACAAAAACCCTGGTGTCAGAAAGAGGAAGAAGTGTACGCTGAGCTTAGGAGAAGATGAGGATTCTGGTTTTAGTGCCGGAGTATGAAAAGGAAAGGCTTAAGACTGAGGTAAACTATATTTTGAGTCTTGCTTTTGGGAATTATAAGGGCAGAATGTAGGTTTATTGATGTTGAACAATAAAAGGTAGGGCAACTTTATTTATTAATCTTGCCTCACAAGATCAATAAATAAAGTCTAAATTTCGGTGTAAATTACTAGACATGTGATTACAGATTAGAATGTTTTGTCTGGACGGAGATGTCTGTGTGTTGTAGACTAAACCATTAAGGTCTGAGAGAGCACATGGTTGCATTCGAAGAGCAAAAACACAGACGAAAGAGGAAGTTGTCCTGATGGTTCTGCTGGATTTTTTTTTGTCCCTAAAACTATTTGTTTGGTTGGGATTTAAATCTTTAAATGTAAGAGTTAAAGTTGTTACTGTTGCGCTCTATTAAACCTAGAAATTCAGTTATTGGTGCCTTTTGATTGGTGGATTTTGAGACACAGCAATATATGTTATCGAGATGTAAAATATAGGGTCATACTGTACTGGTATCTAAATGGTATCTGAACCAAAGAACATCAAAGCATTGAACCTTTTAATATGCTTGCTATTTTAAATAAAGTAAATACTTTGATTGATAAAAATGCTGACACTGGCAGCAGGCGGTGTGTTCCTCGGCTTCTGGCACAGCTTGTTTTGTTACTGGATTCAAACGCTGCTCTGATGCTCTTAGTTCAAGTAGTGACTTTAAAACTGAATATGAAACTGCATGGACGCTCACATTACTACAAAGATTTGCACTGAAATAAGGCACCAAAATTTGCGTCCTGAATCGCGTCTAGCAGTGGCTTCTAACAGTGGCATGCACTGCATTTTGTAGAGACGTAATAAGAATTTTAAAAAACATTAAGACACTTAAATCTGATTAGACATATGTCTAACATGCATAAAAAAATCTAACATGCACATACTGGAAGCAGTGCAGCGATGGAAACACTAGCAAACAAAGAGAATAAACAGTTTGGGAATAAATTGGTACAATTTAATGGAACAAATGCATTTGGCAGACGTTTTTTTCCAGATCAACATACAACTCAGCAATTGGTGTTTAGACCTTACACCACTTTCTTCTAGTACCAACATGTATTGAATCCGGGGAAAATCTAATGATATGACATGTCTAGGAGGTGACTGTATGTTCCTGTCATCGTTGAAGCAGATACTTGGCGTTTCTATTCTAGAGCAGGACAGGAGTAATCCAGGGTTGGATGTATGGTGTGCTCCTGAGTGCCCACTTATTACTGACACTTAGATTTGCAAACCACCAGTTTGTCATTATGACCAGAGTAAGAGAGTAAGAAAGGTTCTGGCTTATGCAGCTGTGCTGTTTTTAGTAATAACTTATCTGTGAGCCAGACTGTTTGTTGTTCAAAGGCAACTTGTGTTTAGGGGCAGGAAAAGGCAGTTCAGAG
The DNA here is from genome assembly GCA_026260255.1 of Pseudolaguvia tuberculata. Classification (NCBI taxonomy): domain Eukaryota; kingdom Metazoa; phylum Chordata; class Actinopteri; order Siluriformes; family Sisoridae; genus Pseudolaguvia; species Pseudolaguvia tuberculata. The sequence continues at coordinate 6,701,309 of JAOTRA010000024.1, read as the reverse complement.
ACAGCTGATCTGTTTGGTGTTGTCCAGAATGTCCATTGCCCTGCTGTTGCAGTGTATAGAAATAACAGTGAGTGGACAGGGCCTGACTTAACTCTCTGTTACTGGTGCTTTTACAGCTGCCAGTCTCAGGAAATCTCCTGGATGTGTACAGCAGTGCTGGGATGACCACACCCACCATCACCGTCAGCAACTCCTGTCCCGCAAACCTGCAGAATGTTAAGACGGAGCTGAGTGGTACTGTAACCTGTTCGTCCACCAAAAGCATGTTTTAAACATTTCTTATTTTATTTTATTTTATTTTATTTAATCTTCTGTATGTGCTGGTCAGCTAGGAAAGTGAGGAAAAGAGAAAAAGAAACAAATGAACTAAAGCAAGTAAGAATGAGAGGGAGCGGAAGGAGCGGGAGCGAAAGACATAATGGAAGATACACCAAAGAAGACGACAGAATGACTGAGAGGGACAGAAGTGGGAAGTGGTGGCTTGGTGTTTAAGGTGTTGAACTAATACCAGAAAGACAGTGGTTCGCACCACCAAGCCACCATTAAGCAAGGCCCTCTGGATAAGGGCGTCTGGCAAATGCTGTAATTGTATTTTGCAATTGAAGATAATGACAAAATGGCTGAGAGAAAGAGAATGACTAAATGAAAGAAGACAGGACAATGAAAAAAGGAATTGAATGGGGAAAAAAGAAAAAGGGAGGGGAGAAAAAAATAATGAAAGAAAAATTCAAAGAACGACTGCAAAAAGAAAGAAAGAAAGAAAGAAAGAAAGAAAGAAAGAAAGAAAAAATGAAAGCAAGCAGGAAAATGGAAAAGGAAAACGTGGGATTTTAGGAAGGGAGAAACGGAGGAAAAATTTATGAATTATGGAATATCTTGTGCAGTGAAAAGCTGTATGTAGGATCAGCATTTTATTCCTTGTTGTTCTGGATGTGTTTTAGATGCTGAGGCTAAAGCTCTGATTAAAGAACGACAAAAAAAAGACAACCACAATCTGAGTGAGTTTTCCCCCCCAAGTCTTCTGATTATTTTTTTTATTTTTTTCCCTAATCTCATTTTGTGACTTTAAAGAAAAGAAAGAAACCTGTGACTTGCAGCAGATAAGCAACTCGTCAGATAAACCAGCAGTTCTAACCAGTTACTACAATGTCATTGACCCAGTTTCTTCTTTTACAGTTGAACGACGACGGAGATTCAACATTAATGACCGCATTAAGGAGCTGGGAGATCTTGTGCCCAAATCCAGTGACCCGTTAGTATCCATCCCATTACTACCTTTTATTATTACACTTTTATACACGTAAAGTGAAATGCATCAGCCACATTCTGTGTGTAAGTAACAGTGTAAACTGGAGCCTGGCTTTGGGTTGCAATGGGTGTGAAATTATATGTTTGTGCTGCTTGCTTATATTCAGTGAGATGCGCTGGAACAAGGGCACCATTCTGAAAGCGTCGGTGGATTACATCCGTAAGCTGCAGAAGGAGCAGCAGAGAGCTAAAGAGATGGAGCAGAGGCAGAAGAAGCTGGAACACACCAACCGTGCACTACTGCTCCGCATACAGGTCTGAAAAACTTTATGAAATTCCAGTTGCGCCGAAACTGTATGTATGTATAAAGAGATAAAAAAAAATTCTTTACTCTTCCCCTCAACATGTACTGTGTGTTTGGGGTCAGGAGTTGGAGATGCAGGCTCGTCTCCATGGCCTGGCTCCATCTCAGCATACAGACTCCATCAACAAGCAACAACAGCTTCCTCCTGTGCAGTCCGCTGGCGAACCAGTTTCAAAAACTCTTCTCAATCTGGAAGGCACACTGTTCAACCACACCCACGTCTCTTCTTTACTCTCCCCACCACCTTCTGCTTCCCCGGTGGGTGGAGCCATGACGGTGCCTTTGGACCTGGGAACCCTGTCTTTCGGTGAGCTTGATGACAACAGCTCCTCCATGTTCGGCTCCACTCTGATAGCGGGAGAAATGGGCCTGGGTGATATCCTGATGGACGACGGCGGCGCAGACCCCTTGCTGTCCTCGGTTTCACCGGGAGCTTCCAAGACCAGCAGCCGCAGAAGCAGCTTCAGCATGGACGAAGATTTGTGACCCGCGCCTTTGGTCCTTGTCTGATCGATTAGCAGGCTATATTAGCCAAACTAAGCTAATACAGTAGCTAACCTTTCCATCTCTGCTTGTGCGTATTGCAAAACTGGCCAGTCGAGAGCAGCATATAACGAGGTCAACTGCTATTGTAATCATTGTGGTGTTTTAAAAAAAAACAAAAAAAACTTGCAATTTGGTTTTTGACTCCCACGCTGATGAGAGGGACGTGTTTGCCAACCTTTACCTCATCGTTGTAGTGGCAACGGAGTTTACAGAGAATGGTAGGAGTGAAGCTGTGTGAAAGACAAATGCAGAAACAGATGTATGTAGATGTTTAAAGGATTATAACCAACTGGCTAAAGATTTGATGGCGCTATTGTTCTGCATTAGAAGAAGGGGAAGGAATTTCATAGATTCACTGACTGACCAACAAACACAAACATTGTGTACACGATTTATTATTATTAATAATTGTTTTTAACTACAACCCACTTATTTTCCTTCCCTTTTTAGAAATCTTACACTCATTTTTACAACCTTCAGAATGATTATAGCTGTTAATACAGATGTTTATGGTGATTCAATGAGAGAGATGGTATTTTCTGGATTATATGCTGCAGTAGGAAGATTAGTCATACAAAATGGGCCAAGCAAGAAGTTGTTCACATATCACATCTCCTGCGTTTTTTACAGACGCATCCATAATGCAGCAAATTTGAAAGTTTTTAGAGTCATGTGATGAGAACCAACCAATCAGCTTCCTCACCTTTTCCATTACACTGAAACATCAGCAAACTAAATGGATCATGGCTGAGTTTTTTGTTCTTTTTGTGGTAAATAAATGGTGTGACAGTAAAGATGAAACGGAAAATAAATCTCCAACCGAATTAGCACTTCGGCAAGAAATGTTTTTCATGCGGTTTCAAGCACAATATATGTGAATAGCCCCTTAGATTGCTTAAATCCCAAACAAGATGCCACTTTTTGCCAACTCAACTGCTTAATCATATAAATGAGATAATTGTAAATCAATAATCAATAACAATAAAGTGTTTAACACATCCTTTTTAGAAATTCTTGATTAAGACCAATAGAAAAACAAGAAATAGCCACAGTAGTCTGCTTTTGCAGTAGTCCACCTTATATTAAAAAATAAGTAAGTAGTAATAATATTTGTTTGGTTGGGATTGGAATTTTAGAGAATTTTGTAACATTACGTCTTTAGTATAGTGTAAAATTTATTCATGTATTTTAATAGCGTGCAGCAGACCCCTTGAAATTTGTGAGATTTGGGTCAAAACAATGATTTGAACCAGAATTACGATACTTAAACTATAGACCCAAATAACTATTAAATACAAATCTAATAAATATTTGTAATATCTGGTTACTAATTTTTATTTTCAGCTACAAGAAATTACTCGGCTTACACAAAAATACATTAAATCTGTTAGTTGTGCAGGTAAAACTATTAGTGATATGTTGAATAATTAGTCCATTATTAGTATAATTATTCAGCCGAAAATAAGATCCTTAGCTAAATGTTGTGACTCAATCGATTGTTATATAACAATTAATACATTTAAGTCTAAAATTTGTCTTTGAAATGTACTATTACGCTTCCAAAACATTTGTTTCTCATTCAAAAAGGAGTTGTTTTAATAGTGCTGAGCCACTGAACAAGCGGAAATGCTCCAAAATGATGATGATGATGATGATGTTGTAGACATATTGTGTATGATAGTTTGGATGCCTGGCACATACATACACTTGGTTTAAGGAGATTGGTGGTCTTTTCTTTTAATCGCTAACAGTGTCAAACTGACATTTTGGGATAATGAATAAGGTCTGAAAATTTCAGACTGTGTGCAAAAATCTTTATAGTTTATACAACAGGTTTTTAACTTTTTTTTTTATTTTTATAAGCGTTAATTATTTTTTTAATTTTAATTTGCCTAAAACTCAAGAGAGCTTTTGACTTTTCTTGTCCCTGTTTTTTATGTTTTCATTATAAACTAGATTAGAAAATTAGGTTTTTAAATCTCCCCTATATCCTGGCCTATAGTTCAGAAAATACATCTCATTGTGATTTTACTGGTTTTGTGCATCACACTGGCATGTCTGTGCAGAAACGCTTCATCTTTATGCAAACAATACTAAAGTCGTTTTTGGGTTCATTTCCAATTTCTCTTTCCCCCTGAAATATCTATCTTATTACTGTGTGTGAGCTTGACAATAACAGGACACCAACAACTAAAATCAATGCCATCTTGTGCAGATTTGCTTTCCTTTCCCAACGGGGCTGATGGGGGTTTGGGCCTTTTTGTAGAATTGATGACGTGATTGGAGACTATAATAACGTTAATGTCATCAATTCAACTTTATTTTGTTAAATAACTCTGAACACTGAGTGGAATTGGGTGATCAGAGTGTTGGAGCAATCTTTTTCTTATTCTTTTTTTACATCACTGCTTACTTATAGATTAATTCACATGACATTCCAGCAATGAATATGGCAATATGGCACTTTGATGGATTTAGACAGACAAATTCTGACTAGTTGGATTAATTATTCGCTGTTCCACCTTCCATCAGTTGAACCTTTTTCATTTCTTTAGCTGCACTTTAATCACTTTCACTGCATCTTAGTACCTGCTTTTATGCAAAATAACACCATTAAATCTGCTGTTAACTTTTGCTTTCAGTCTGAACTTCTGCTGCTGATGTTATTTTACAGGATGATTGTATAGCTGGGGTTGAATGGAAATGAATGTGTTGAGCACCAACATGAGAGTAAAAGATAAGATCAAAAACGTCAGTGTGAATTTTTTGGGTTGCCAGATTTAAAGCTAAAATCTTTCCTTTAAGTTCTTGTAACGCTCCAGACTGATATAAGAATGTATGTATTAGTGTTCTTGATTTGCTTTGTTCCGACTTCGACGGTGAGGAAAACGACAATGATTTCGCAGATTAACTTCATCCATGTAGTTTGGATTCAAACCTTTTGGAAAACATTTTTGTGGATGTGATTAGTGATTTCGGTGCTAAATTGCGGGTCAGTGCCGTTAACATAAAAGTATGAATATTTTCGCTGCGCATTCGCCGATCAATGGTTCAGTATCATTTTAACGACTGAAGACTATACAGTATTTGGACTGAATAGTGGTGATGGCGTTTAGCGTTAGTGTTTATGCACAGATCAGGTGATGTCAAACTTGGTAATATGCAAGTTTAAGATTTTAGAGTGGATTTATTTTATTAGATTTTTTTTATACACTAGCAACGCTTTGTTTAGGGCTTTTTTCTTGATTGTGTATCGATATTCTAACCTCTAATGCTGATACATATTTAAAGAACTTGCATTTATATTTAACAGAAACCCTCAGTATGTGTCAAATATACTTTGCTCCTCTAATGATCCTTTTATTTGTCTCTTGACACATACGGTTATTGACTTGGAAGCAAACATGGCAGGAAAAATAAGGACACCTCGTTCTGTATTTTTATCTTTGTTTTTCCTCTTTTTTTAAAGTATTGCAATGTATTGTGATATGAATTGTATCATGAGGTCGATACACCGCCCTATTTAGTGTGAGCTACGTGTTTAATCTGTACCTGTGTACCATGTATACGAGTAAATCAGAACACAACACCCCCACGCCATCACTTCTGGGATCTTAATTCTAAACCGCTCAGTTACATTAAAAAATATAGAAACATAAGTCATCATTAATATAGAAATGTATCCATATCCCTGTGTTTAAAAGCTTCCTGATAATTGATTCAAAGTGCTGTAGCTTTCCACTGGATTCTATTGTAAAAAGAAAAGGAAAAAAGAGCTCTATTTTTAGATATTTACTCCAGTCTTGTTTTTTTTTTGTAATTCTTGTAATCATCTCCTCCAATGATAGATGGATTTATAGTTACAGACTTTTTAATTTTCCTCAATGGGGAAACGCTGAAGTCACAAATGCCTTGCTTTAATTATTATATTCTTTAACAAAAAACACACAAGTTGGGGAACAACACAAACGTTTCCAAAGACGTGCAAACAATAGTATGCATTATGCTGAAGTCTATGCAATAGTCGGTGACCTGCGAGACAGTGCGTGTGCGCGTGTGTCCAGACAGCCGTCTGTCTGGAGAAAGAGCTGTCTCATCAGCGCTGTACAGGAATGCATGTCTGCATCGTAGAGACTACAGATGCACATATTACATAATAAAAATATATTCAAATATTAATAT
>JAOTRA010000024.1:6638046-6650336 GCA_026260255.1 Pseudolaguvia tuberculata | reverse complement strand
GTGTGTGTGTGTGTGTGTGTGTGTGTGTGTGTGTGTGTGTGTGTGTGTGTGTGTGTGTGTGTGTGTGTGAGAGAGATAGAGATAGAGATAGAGATAAGAGTTTCTTTGCAGTTCTTTCAGTAGGAACTGGGTCAGACTACTTCGAAGGTGAAAAGGAGCCCCGACTATAATTCTTTAAAAAGGATGTAGAGCACCAACCTGGCTTTGGCTTTTCTTAGCACAAAGAGCACACGGCAGAAACAATCTTGCTAGGTGCAGGATGGGAGACCTGATATTAGGGATTTAATGCCAGCGTTGTTCTTTTCTTATTGTGCTGCTGCTGCTGCTGATGAGTAGAAATGAATGTATTCTTATGGCCAACGTTTGTGGTCATCCTGCCATCCTGTGTTTGTCCGTAAAAAGCATGTAAAAGCACACAATCATCTACAACGTATTTGTACATTGTAGCATTAGATTACTTTTAACGACCGTGTCCCTTTGCAAAAACCCCTGAACTCCATGAAGACATGCTATGTTCTGATTGGAACGGAAGATTTGAACACGCATCCCACCAGACACCTTTGGGATAACTAACGGGCTATAAAGGAAGCATGCACCTAGGTGCAGTTCCGTATCAGATTATAGTACACAAAAAGTTCCCGGATTACCTAATCGTTCCACAGATTTCGAAGCATGAATATATGATGAAACTATGCCATGAGGCAGTGGGAGAGACAACTTGTCATATGCAGGAGTGACAAAACACGCAGACGTTGCACTTTTCAAGTGCTTTAAAGAAAAAACCTGGTTAAATTCAACTCGTTTAACATAGTTTATGTTAAACTAACCATCTTTAATTTGCACTCTTGTAGCATAGTATGTTACGTATCATGGTGTCAAAATATTTATAAAAATTGCACGTGTTTTCTTAGTCTTTCCCAGTATGACCTGGAGTCATAGTGGTGACCCACCACTTGGTGTTCAAATCTGAATACAAATATGTGTATTTGGGGCTTAGAAATCTGTAGATTTGCATTTACATCAGTTTCATTTGACATACACTTTTATCCAGAGTGACTTCGTATTTTGATACATTTGGCATTAAGGGCCTTGCTCAATCAGCAGGGAAAGCTCGGAAATTATCCCATTATCTTCTGATTGTTAGAAGATAGTGGGATGCCCGGATGCTTGGTCCCATCCCCAATCAGAGGGTGATGGTGGTTAGTGACGTTGAAGGGGTGGGGCATGTTTCATAACACTGATCAGCAGTGCAACATATTAACCACTGAGCTACCATTGCTTCAGACCCAGAAGCCCTCAGTGAGCTTTGTGGGTGGGTGGGGTCATATGGGCCGCATTTACACTGTACCTATCAAGTGCCCCAATTTTCTTCAATTGATGGAACTTATGACAGTATAAGAGGAAAAAAAACCTCAAAAACCCTGATAGTCACCTGACCATCAGATCCATATGTGGCTCCACTCCAAACTGTTGCTACAAAAATGGAAGCCCACAGTTGTCTAGATTGTATTGTATATTGTAGCATTACATTATTCCTTGGCTGGAACTAAGAGACTCCAACACTGTTCCAGCATGACAATGACCCTGAGCCCAAAACCCCTGACCTCCATTATCACATGCTGTGTTATTATTAGGGGGGAAAAAACACTAGTGTTTTGCACAATGTCCTGATCTTACCACCACTGAACACTTTTGGGATGAGCTGGAATGCTGTACACCAGAGCTCCTTACCTGACATTAGTGTCAGGAAGGTTTTACTAGAATTCTTGATCTTCATCAAATAGCAAAATTTGGAATCAATCTGGAAGATGATGTTGAATATCGCATGTGTTTTATGATATGAATCTGATCAGTGTATTAACAGGCGATGTAAGCGAGTCAAACGTCACTAAATAAGTGACAATGTTGCATGATGTCAACTCAGGTAGCCCCCAACAGCGTATTTTGGCATTTGACTGTAACAAAATTCTAGACCAAAAGCCGAGACACTTTTAATAGTTTTAACGCTGCGTCGGATTGGAGGCAGACACACACCAGGCTCTTTCATTCTCCATCTAAAAAAAGCTTTTTTGATACTGAAGCAACATACTGCATAATCATTTCATTTCATGGGGCCACCAATTTGGGGTAGCAGTGCAACTTAACATACTAGTAACACCAAATGCAGGAAATACCAATAGCAATAAAGCCATTAAATGTGAAGGGGGGGCCTAAACATTTTTGCCCATAAAAGGGTGTCTCGGACAAAAAAAAGGTTGTATTACTGTATTAACACTGTATTACGGTACACCTCTGTACACACTGTGTTTGTAAACCGAGGTCTTACATTAATGATTAAGGAGACACAAGATGAACTGAGAAAGGTAATGACTGTGTTGAGGACTGTTACTATAATTATCTCTTCAGGTTAATTTATTGCAGTTTAATATTGCCTTTACAAAGTTAGACCATAAAAAAGGTCACGGTATGCAAATGACCCATCTAATAAAGTACATCGACCAACCACAGAATAACATTCTGGTGAATCAAAGCATGTGTTTCTGTGCTAAAGTTTTCCATTTAACCACCTCAAACAGGTAAATGAAACATGTTTTGTCATGTTAAATAAACACCATGGTATTTCAGCCTAATTATCCAGCCTGAGATCGAACAGGAGCTTGTTAGGAGTGCTGACGCGTCCAGGAGCAAGGAGTGCAGTGGGAAATAAGGCCACTTTATTAGACCACTTGGGAATGGACAGAGAATAGAAGAGCAGGAGCGGGAGGAGGAGGAGGAAGAGAAGAGCAGAAGGACATATGGGTGGAGGAAAAGGAAAGGAAGGATGGAGGGATGCAAATAAGAGAGGGGTGTGAGACGAATATGGGTGTGAAAGAGTGAGTGTGTAGGGTTGGGTATAATTAGGGCAGCCTTTTGCCTCTGATTTCTAATTAGACATTCAGAGCAGCTCATCCTTTGCCGCTGGAGGCTCAGTGAATATTTTACACCGAGTCTAAATCAAAGTCCTCTCTATCCCCTGCTCACTCGCTTTTTCTCTTCTGCTGAATAGGACAGGATGTTCATCAGGAGAATCTGGGTTGCTATGAGCATAATGTAGGCTCCAGTCGGTTCTCGGGAGTGTGAAGGTGTGTGGTTTCAAGGCGTAGTGTGAAACCCGGTTATGGGCTTTACCGACAATGTGGAAGATAGTGTTTTGAAAATAGATCAATCAACAAATAAAAGCTTGTCATGTGGCTTGTCATTGTCCATCTTTATTAATGTTAGAGAATTTTACACAGACAGGATGTTAATGAATAAACTCAGCAAAGCAGGAAAAGCAATAAAAATTTATATCTTTAGGGCGGCGTGGTGGCGTAGTGGATAGCACAGTTGCCTCACAACAAAAAGGTCCTGGGTTCGAATCCCGGGCCGGGATCTTTCTGTGCGGAGTTTGCATTTTCTCCCCGTGCTTGCGTGGGTTTCCTCCGGGTGCTCCAGTTTCCTCCCACAGTCCAAAAGCATGCAGATTAGGTGGATTGGTGATTCTAAATTGTCCATAGGAGTAAATGTGTGATGGAATAGACGCAGCAGACCTCTGTGACTTGGGAATAAGCGGGTAAGAAGATGAATGAATGAATCATCTTTAACAGTTTAATTACATCTTGTTTTATTTCTTTTCTTAAAAATGTATCTATTCATTCATTCATCTGCTTGACTGCTTATTTCCTAATTCGGGGTCACTGGGGTCTGCTGGCGCCTATCCCATCGCACATAGAGGTGGGTCACCAGGGCAACACATAGACAAACACACACAATCACTCCTATGGACAATTTACAATCACCAATCCACCTAATTTGCATGTTTTTGAACTGTGGGAGGAAACCCACGCAAACGTGGGAAGAACATGCAACAAACTCCGCACAGAAAGACCCCCAGAACCTTCTTGTTGTGAGGTGACCGTGCTATCCACGCCACCCATCTAGAAACATGATCCAGGCAAACAAGATCCATGACTCAAACAGGATGCAGATTAATAGATAAAACAAAATGTCTGGATTTCCACAGCAGATTTTTTTGGTGACTAGTGGATCTGTCTGTCATGTCAATCACAGTTCTTTAGTTCCAGGTTACGCTTTGAAGCCTTAAAATGCAAATACAGAGCATTCATTTCAGAAAGTGGTGCAATTAAACGTGTTGATATGGCAAGCTTAACGTCATTCGGAGAAACAGCAATTACCTAATGGTTATACACTGTAAGTGCTCATTGTCACAGCTGTAAACACAATAGCTTCATTCAACTATTACAGCTTCACCACCGCATCATTTCCCTGCAGACTTATGCCTTCCAGAAATTCTAGAAAACTTCAAAGCTTTTAATTTTCGTGCCTGTTGTTTACTACTACTACTACTACTAATAATAATAATATATTATAATAATAATAAAATTAGAATGAACAATGTTGACTCACATTAAGAAGGTTGCAGGTTAGTTTTACCTCTTTTTGCGTGACGTTCTCCCCTTGTTAGTGTGGGTTTACTCCGTGTTCCCGGTTTTCCAACATGTATGTTAGATTGATCAATGATTACCCATAGGTGCGTGTGTGTGCGTGTGTGTGCGTGTGTGTGCGTGTGTGTGCGTGTGCGTGTGCGCGTGCGCGTGTGCGTGTGCGTGTGTGTGTGTGATGCCTTTTATTCAATGACAGCCAGGATAAACTCCAGCAGATCCTTGTGACCCTGATTAGAAATAAGTGGCTATAGACAAAGGATGGATTAGTAAAAAAAAGTTTGTATTTTTCTTAGCTTTGTGTAATGTTTAATTGCATGTATTACTTCCAGAGCCATCTGTTAAAGACTATATATAAAGACTACAAAGCTTAAAGTTCTAATCCTGACCTCCAACAGTAACAAAGTAGTGACAATATGGACTTCTTTATCCATAATTTGGGGTCACAAGGGTTTGCTGGAGCCTATCCCAGTGCACATAAGGCAAGAGGCAGTTGTATACTCTGGACAGGTTGCCAGTCCATTATAAGACACACATAGACAATCAATCACTCACACAAACTCACTCATATGAACAATGAATCACCAATCAACCTAATCTACATGTTTGTTGGACTGTGTTTGGAAACTGGAATACCCGGAAGAAACCCATGCAAGCGCGGAGAGAACATGCAAACTTTGCACAGAAAGATTGGCCCAAAGGACCTTTTTGTTGTGAGTGACCATGCTAGCCACTGGGCTGCTAGGCATATGTACAGTTGAATAAAATTCTCAGACATACTTCAGTAATTAGTAATTCCCCACAGAAGGCCCAACTACCCAATGTACTGCCCATCTTTGTAAACCACAATATCAGGAAGCATATTTTTGGTTGGAATATAAACAGACATGATCATTTGATCAGGTTACCATTTCAGGTTATTTTCTTAACAATCCTTGCACACATTTAGTTGTGAAATAGTTTGTGGCACGGACGGAGTTGTTAGCTGATTTTTTCTGTTGTAAAGTGCTCCACTGTGTACTCTGAACAAAGCATTAAATGAATTTTACGTCAATACATCGTAACGTTCTTATTATCTTTGGGTTAAAATTTCACTTGTATAAAACGTTTCTTTATTTGAAATATAGTTTCATTCTTTTATGTAGCTGCTAGAAATTTACATGAAGTACCATACAATTAGGGTTTTTTTTTTGTTTTTCATATTTTGCCTTTAAAAATTATTTTTACTGGGATGTTAACTGAACAGTTTAATAAACCTTACTATAATAATCAATAAAACGATATTCATATTGCCTACATATGCCTACATTTTTTGTGAAAATATTAAATAAGAAAAATACGTTTAAGCAGTCCGGTGGTGTACTGGTTAGCATGGTCGTCTCACAGCAAGTTCTGTGTGGAGTTTTGCATAAATAAGCAGGTTAGAAGATGAATGAATGAATGAATGAATGAATTAATTAATTAACCTTCTTTTATGTTTTGCCATGTTTTATTTCAAATTTTATATTTGTATGTGCACCTGGAACTTAACCAGGCGTGAGAAGGGAAGGAACACCTAAAGCCCTTGTAGGTTATGATCACAAAGAATTTTTCACAGTTGGGCCCCTGATCAAGGCCCTTAAAACTCAATTGCTCAATTGTATCAAGGAGATAAATGTCTGGAAAAGAAAATTTCTGGGAAAAATGTTAACGTAGATATGGACCATAAAACTATCAATATATTAAGTAAGAATATATGAAAATATAAACCGGGCAGATTCTTAGGAAATCCTGTAACACTGACGTCTGTGTGTGTATTTGTATATGTGTGTATATGTGTGTGTGTGTATATATGTTTAGTGGTCAGCGTCAATAAGCATTATCTATTACATGCTAATAAATGATGGCAAAACAACCATTTTACTGTTTTACCTGTAATGATCTTCAGAATGAGCCTGTAGCATGAAATCCTAATGGTTACAGTTCTATAAACATATACAGTCTGTATAACAGTCAGTGTTATTTAACATCATTCTCCTCTTTGCCAAAGCCATCAAATGTTCAATAATGGACACTCCACCTATGGTCTCCAAATGGTACGATCCTCAGCAGTCCCATATGGAACCTCCAGGTTGTCCATAACCGCAGAATTGCTGCTGTGAACATACATGATTAGTTTTGGCACCCTATTGACCAATCATCTATAGAAACTTTTAAATCAGTCTGCTTTTTGAACTGGACAATGTTAACACTAAATTACTTCACTGAAACCTGGTGTATTTTATAAATTGACTATTTTACTACATTTACCTTACCAGCATATCTGTAACTGTTGACACAAAGTTGTCTAGAACATCTTTTTATGCTGTATCATTGGAGAGTTAAACCCTGCTTCAGCATGACAATGTCCCTGTGCATCAAACACATTATCTCCATAAATACATGTGTTTTGATTGAAGTGGAAGTACTGAGCCCTAGACTGAACCCCAGACCTCTTCAAATGAACATTAGTATCTGATCTCACTAAAACTATTGTAGCTGAATGATCAAATACCCACAGTCACATGACCCAACTAGTGGAAAAGCTTTGTGTGGTGGTTTTAAGAGAGAAAGGGTGAGACTAACAACTGGAACAGAACATGATGGTCAGGTGTCCATGTAAAGTATGCAAAATGTTGAATGGGTTAAGCTTAGGATTCCCTATATGTTTTTCTTAAGTTCACAATAAACCAGTCTGTATTGTAATTCTGTGCTTGAAGGGCATGTAAATGGCAGATTGCATAGAAACGGTGGAGCGGTGTGGAATCTTCAACGTATTCTGCTGACTGCAGCAAATTAAAGAGACTGTTTGAACAGGGGCAAGCCCAAGTGTGACCAATGGCTGAAATATGTGTGTGAAAACAAGGCCCAGGGGATTAACAGGACGCAGTCAATGTGGCGTCTAAACTTTCTGGAGAGATACGAGCACTGTTTGTAAATGCTTTGCTTGCTGTTTTCATTATTATTATTGTTGCTGAATGCAGTTAGCTATGTCGCGGACATAAACTAGCACATAACCTCGTCACTCTAGTTCAAACATCTACATCTGTGTCAATCACCCAGACACTGTGCAAATGAATCTGCCCCATCCCTGTACTGCACCCTAGGGGTGAAAGGTTATTGGCTGTGCATTCAGAAATGCAAGGCTGCGATATGCCACTATTTTTAGTAGGGGATTTTCAGCGTTGTTGCCATGCAGCGGTTGGCTTTCGCTTGTCGAGTGTCTTCTTCCTTTTTTTCCCCTCCCATCCTCTCAGTCTCCCTCCCTCTCTCTTTCCCCATCACTCAGTCTCAGGCAGTATTTTTGCTCTTTCGTACCGTGCTGTTTGACTCTATGTTGAACTGTGACAGATTTGAGTTTCACTCGAGTAGAAACAGATAGGCCAGATGTTAAAGCAAATCACATAGCAACACAGAGCTTAAGAAGGAAAAAAGATGGAGTGTGAAAGAGGAAAGTAAATAAATATTTTTACAGTAAAACGAGAGATTATAGCAGCACATATTGTAAGAAAAAAACCAGTGGAAGGAAATCTATTACTCCAGCGTATGGATGCTGCAGAGGTTAATTCACAGTCTTTCAATTTTGTAAAGGATTTGCGTATGTAACATTGAGAAAGCGCTTGGCGTAGGTTACTGTGTGTGTCTGCATTATGGCTGCATTAAAAAAGCCTGAAAAATCCTGACCTGAAGATGAAGCACATAAAAAGGAACTGCGATAAAAGAACAGCTACAGAATAATGAGAGGACTAGTGTGTTGTATAGATCCACAATACACTCAAAGCTAGAAGCTTAGTGACAGGATCAGTTATTTGTTTAATCCTGACCAGTTCTGTTTTACATAATGAATATATACAATAGATCTGTACAAAATTAATTCAATTTCACCATTCACCATATTCCTGCATATTCAATCTACAGCATGCATTATTTACCGCAACATTTGTATAAATTTTGAGTTGAGTAATTTAAAACGTACATTCAACATTTAACAAGATAAATATTGCAATTAATTGCATTGACCACATCAGATCTGTGCTTGAAACTTGAGTGAATATGTCTGTGGTTGTTTGTTTATGTGTGGCCCTGCGATGGACTGGCGACCTGTCCAAGGTGTACCCCAAGGGAATAAGCGGGTAAGAAGATGAATGAATGAATGAATGAATGGACGAATGAAACATGAACAAAACATGAACAGGAAATAAAATCTTTACAAGTGCTTTAGTCCGGTGAAATCGGCTGTGTCACAGCAACGATTCAGATGAAGGCTTTGAGTGTACAATTTTGTCTCAATCATATGTGCTTGAGTTTTTTAGCCAACAGTTTGTAGATATAACGGGTCTAGCTAGCAAATGTATGTTGTATGACTTTCTATAGTTGTTTTATTGTAAGATAAAGTGGTGAACACATGGCATTCAGCTGTTAGTATGGGTGTGCTAGCAGAGTGGCTAGTATTTTGGTCTGCTCGTTGGAATAAAGTCAATTTAACAATTTTTCTTATTTGATTTGCCACATACAGTGAATAAACAATGGAAAGATACCTATAATGTAGCGCCCCTGGAGTAGGAGGACTTAAAGTTCTTGTTCAGGAACCCAACAGTGGTGGCCATGTGGTGGGGCCTGGTCTTTCAATCAACAACTCAGTGCCTTAACCATTTGCACCACCATTACCACCAAAGATGGATGAGGGGTTTGATTCCCAGAGCCACCAGAGCAGGGCTGAAATGGAAAGATGTATAATAGAGGTTAAATGGTAGTTCTCTGGATAAGGGTGTCTGACAAATGCCATAAATGTAAATATTTAATTAGTCACTAGTCAGAAGCAAATAAAAATAATAAGTAAACGTTTCTCATAAAGTCATAAATTTGTAATACATTTCAAATCATTAATTGAATTTAAATGAATTTGATGTTCCGGGTGATCTTGTATGGAAAAAAAATTGACGAGACATCTGGTTTTTATTCCATTAGGTCTCATTTCTGTTCAGAAGAAACTACACAGATAATTATGAAAAATATTTATTCTTTTGTACCCACGCTGACATTATTTTAGTAACTCCATCTAATTAAGATTAATTATTTTCTGAAGAACATTTCCCAGCAGAATTTAGTCCCACCGTCAGCGTCTGTGAACACAAAGTGAAATCCGCAGAGGCATGTGACCTGGCCTTGAACTCAAACCAACACACTGTTTTCTCTCAAAGCACCAGTGTATTTGGATGAGGTGGAGTATCTGTAGCCATGTGAGCACTTTTTTTTTTTATTCTGCAAAGAAAGCAAGTTCAAATCTGCACATCTGTATGTTGCTGCATCCAAGATCATATGACAGAAATACTAAACTGTTTGATCTAAAACCATGTTGGCTATTAACAACGAGCCTCTTGTGTCTCTTATTTAATCAAGAACAAAGAAAAGTTTTGGAAATTTAGGAAGTGATCCGACATTTTCCTCCTAAACAGCTATGAAAAATAACTAAAAACTGCAGAAAAATTTAAGCCATGGGTTAGAGGAAGAGGTCATAAAGTTCTGGTAGAAGAACAAAGGAGTTGAGGTGTTTGAGGTATCTGTTTACACTTTTATAAAAGAGTGATGGTGTAGGTATTTTTCTTTACCAAAGGGGGCGCTCTTGTTCTTCATATTTCCACTTACACCAGATTTAACCTTGTACATGGAGGACAGTGGAGACTTTGTAGAGAATTTCACGTGTTCGTGCGTGTGTCTGTGTGTGTGTGCGGGTGTGTGCGTGCGTGTGTGCGTGTATACCTGTCTTCATATTCAAGTGTGGACTTGGACCTGTCACCAAACCCGTGGGGAGCAAATGAACAGTGTGTGTGTGTCCAATGCTTTATCATGTTGTTAAATTATTGCTTAATGCAAACTTAAAGACTTTTTAGAAAGAAAATGGTTTTACCCACTTATTCCCGAATCCGGGGTCACTGGGGTCTGCTGCGCCTATCCCACACATAGGGCAAGAGGCGGGACGGGTCACCAGTCCATCTCAGGGCAACACATAGACAAACACTTTTGACCATCACAGAGATCAGACGTTTCTTCTAGCCGTCCACCAGGTTTGAACACA
The DNA here is from genome assembly GCA_026260255.1 of Pseudolaguvia tuberculata. Classification (NCBI taxonomy): domain Eukaryota; kingdom Metazoa; phylum Chordata; class Actinopteri; order Siluriformes; family Sisoridae; genus Pseudolaguvia; species Pseudolaguvia tuberculata. The sequence continues at coordinate 6,639,761 of JAOTRA010000024.1, read as the reverse complement.
TCTGAGGAGGGATTTTATCCCATTCCTCTGTACAGATCCTCTCCAAGTAAGTAAAATTTCTAAGCAATGCAAACCTGAAGCTCTTCCCATAGATTTTTTTTTTTATTCTTGGGCCACTTACCTTGGTTATCAAGGGTCATTGTCATGCTGTCATACCCACCCATGCCTGTTCAACAATTATCATATTGACCTTGACTTGAAGATAAATACTGTGACGAATGGGGATCCCTAATGCATGGAATCTCTTTATTATATCCAGAGATAACCAAGGTAAATAAACAATAGTCCATGCACAGTAACACAATGGCAACAGGCAAACAAATCCAAAAAGAGGAACGAGAATTGAGAAAACAGGCAAAAGGTGTAAGCTAGGCAAAAACAGGAAAAGAACACTTAGTAAGCAAGTTAGGACAAACAATATTTCGCGACGTGCTTAACAAAAATATTAACTTAAATATGCCGCTTTTGCCCTATGACCTGGGAAACAGTCCATTAAAATTCTGGTGAAGGTGCCCATGTGTGGTTACTGCTGGGGATTGCAGTCGTTACAAATACACATATATAATTACAAAATAAAACATTCATTAAAAATAGTGGAGACATCACTTTTGATGTATAATTGAGGCATAATTTTATATTATCCTTACATAAACCTAGCTATCATCTTACTTGCTAAAGTAATATCACCGCTAAAGGGTACAGACGCTCCCCTAGTAACAAAAACTCATAGATACAAACAGAATTGCTTAGTAATTCAGAAGTGTTTGTTCATATTGGCAATTTTGTACTGATTAATTCTTCTACGTGGTACATTTGGCCTCTCTGCTGCAGCATCATAGGACAGCCAGACACTTAACTGTTTGGTGCCGTTAAAAAGCGCTCACGTGAGATCAAAATGTAACTGATCCGTTATCCCATCACAGTTGAATAACGAGTTACGTACATAGCAGTTTATGAGCACACTCTCGGAACAGAGCCCTACAAATGTCAGGTCAGGCTTATAAGTCCTGAACTCATTATTACCTGTATAGATTTTCTGGACTATGACATTATCTCATCCTGGGTTTCTTCTGGGTTCTCATTATTTTTATAGTATCAACAAGCTAGATATGGGTTAATTATTTTAACTGTATGTATTGGATGGGATGGGATGGGATGGGATGAAGACAAAAAATAACCAAATTGAAATATCTTGAAGCACAGATTTAAGTCAGAACTTTATTTTATTAAGTTTGTAAAAGGTAAGAACTGTGGTTTAAGACATACTGCTTCACTACAGTATACAGTCGCATATCATGTGTAATCGGGAAGGCAGAAAGATGCTATTAATGAGAAACAGGTGGTTGACAGGATCAGAGAGTATGGCCTTGGAAACCAGAGGGGAATTTACTGCGCATGTGCTGTGGTGCAGTTTTCTGTTTGTTTATTTGAAGTGGGAGACTTTTATTCAGGAGACTTTGGAAGTAGGAAACACCCATAGGGCGTATTTTTTGTAAGACCAATTATTAATTAAATGGTTCCAAATAGTTCAATGAAGATTATTTCAAAGTGCACTTTAATTCATTCATTCATCTTCTTACCCGCTTATTCCCGAATCCGGGGTCACAGGGGGTTGCTGCGCCTATCCCAGCACACATGGGGCGAGAGGCGGGGTTACACCCTGGACGGGTCACCAGTCCATCTCAGGGCAACACATAGACAAACAACCATTCACA
>JAOTRA010000024.1:6611287-6635155 GCA_026260255.1 Pseudolaguvia tuberculata | reverse complement strand
CACACACACACACACACACACACACACACACACACACACACACACACACACACACACACACACACACACACACTCTAGCTATACCATAATAGTATAATAATAATTTGGGGAAGTGGTAGCCTAGTGGTTAAGGTGTTGGACTAATTACCAGAAAGGTGGGTTCGATTCCCACCTCCACCAAGCAACCACTGTGGGTCATTGAGCAAGGCCCTTAACCCCCAATTGCTCAGTTGTAAAAAGACATGGAGACCAAATGTAAGTAATAATAATAATAATCCACATCACTGTAGATCACTCCTTAGGGAAACTAATTATAAGGTATAACTGCTGATTTAGTGAATATATGCTAATATATACTAATGTACAGTATGTGTTGATTAAGACGCTTATTTCCATATGTGTGGTTAGTAATTACGCACAAATGAAGCAACAACCCAGTATACCACGTTTGTGTTGTAACATGTGAAATAGGTTTCATACTTCTTTTCCAGCCCGAGTCGTTCCCTCCCACGGAGCATGTCCAATTTGGAGGGCAGAAGTGTTCCGGCGACTCCCCAGTTGACCCGCAGCGGCCCAATAGGAGTGCATGTTAGGTCTGTACATCATATGTTAAAAACAATCTTTCCCATTAACGTTAATAACCAGTTTAGTCTGTTCCACAAGCACTGGTGGATGATATTCAGTCATACAAAAACGCTACTTCTGATTCCAATGGAAATATAGAAACATGTAATTTACATAGCTGAAGAATTACAAAAGCTTAAGAATCAATTTTGGAATCGGATCATGACTCCCAGAATTGGAATCAGGTCCTAAAGTACCTAAAGTCATAGTGGAAAATGCCAGCAAGCTTAAAGTAGCTTTAAGTAGTTCAGGGAAAAATGCTGTCCCCAAATGAGGTTCCCTGTTGAGTCTGGTTCCTCTTAAGGTTTATTCCTAATCCCACTCTAGGGAGTTTTTCCTTGCCACCGTCACTTCCGCCTCCGGAATCCTGTCGTTCGCAATGTATTGACATGGCAAATATTTGTTTTTATAGAAACACGAGAAGTGAACAGATTGCAGCCAAATTGCTAGGAAGCCAATTAATCAGAATTTAATCAAAAATGTATTTTTTACATTAAATAAATATCCACCTTTATTTACTTCTACATGATCTATATTCTTTACAATATGGGATTTGGTAAAATGGTAGGTTTTAGGTATTTACACCTTCAAACTGGGACTACAAGATGGCCCCCAATATAGAAATATCTTCAAAGGAAAAATCTTACATGTGATTAATTTCTGAATCTGTTTTAGGTGCTCATCTGCTTTTAGTGCAGAAATAATTTAAATCTTTTTTTTGCAGGTCTGAATCCTCTAGCAGTACTTCTGCATTAAAGCAGCGATCAGATAATTCCGAGCTGACGCAACTGATCCCTGTTGCATCCCAGGATGTTTTATCCCCTGGCCACTTGGGGTGCTCATACGGTGCTCAAACCCGACGCAGCAACAGTTCTGATGCGCTGCTGGACCGCTGTGTGGACGAAGTTCAGTTTTCAGGTCCTATGGTTCGAAACGGGTCTCACAAGAGCTCAGAGGCGCTGCTGGACAGCCGTTTGAAGCAGGTAAATGGACACACTGAGATGACTCGCGTACGCTCTATATCAGGCAGCCGTGTTTCGAGCAGCTCTGGCGGAGGCTACAGCGATGTACTGCTGGACTACGTGTGGGGGAAACAACAGAAGATGCAGCAGATGGTGCAACAGCAGCAAAGACTGCAGGCTCACAACAATATAAAAGCTCGTGCTTGGCATGAAGCGCCATCTATTCCACCTCCACCTTACATCAATGGCTTCTCTCCAACTCAGGGCCTAATTCTGAGCGCCGGACCACCTGCCTACAGCCCACTGATGCTGCGCGGTAAACCAGGTGAGCCCAGACGGGTCAAAGTGAGCCGAACCAAATCCTGTGGGCCATTTATTCCGGTCCAGCAAGGTTATACAGAGATCCCTGTTGCTAACGGACACAACTCAGTGGGACAGCTGCAGCCCCGGCAGAGACCCCCTAACTACACCACAGACCTTTCTTCTGGCTCTACCCCCCAGGATGAACCCACGCGCAACCTACACAAGGCTCTGGCACTGGAAGGCTTGAGGGACTGGTACTTGCGCAATGCGCTGGGACAGCCGGGGACAGTGTGCACGGTTAAAGGACAGGAGGTGGCAGCAACTCATCGTAGACGAACCACGGCCTCGCTGCACCCTTCACATCCATCACTTAAACAGCAGGCACAGTCGTTTCAGGGAGACACGGCGTACACACACCTGCCTCAGTCCGCTACCTTCCATGGGCATCCGTTACGGTAAGATGGGAAATGGGTGAGTGTTTACACGTAAAATGCAAAATATGCAGAATAAATTGAGTGTAATCTGATTAGCAGATTAGATCAATCAGAATGATCATAAATGATCATGATTCTCTAAAGTGTTTCTATTTCTATGATAAAGGTATCACAGTATACAGTAGCGTTCATTGTTTTACAGATTGTTTAATCATCTTAATGATTGAACTGTACTTACTTATTAAAGCTCATTAGTAGTTATTTAAAATAAATGTTTTTTAATCGGAAAAATAATATTGTAATATCTAGAAAATGTAAGCATATTGTGACACTGATCCTTATACACATAACATCAATATTCTATCAACTCTAAGGTAAAGTTCCAAAGTGCCAGAAGGAAATTTTCATCAGTGTCCCAATGCTGGGTTTGTGTGTGTTTGTGTGTGTATGTGTGTGTATGTGTATATATGAGTGTGTGTGTAGTGTGTGTGTGTGTGTGTGAGAGAGAGAGAGAGAGAGAGAGAGAGAGAGAGAGAGAAAAAACTGGTAAATAGATTGTTAAAGTATTTTATCACTATTTAATCTTTACTGTCAGTGCTACATATATCAAGTACCTCATTATATTTTGATATAACATACAATTACGAGTGTCCCAACTAATGGTTGATTGAATGATTTTTTTTTTGATATACCAGTTGCCTCTCGCCCGAATTTTTTTGCTTTGACTTGCAAACTAAAATGCAGGTTATGAGTCTAATCACTAAAAAATATATTTAATTAACACCAACCCATTTGACATCTATAGGCATTAAAATAATCAATTTTAGTCATCTGGAACTGTTAATGCTGTATCAGCCGCTCAGCATCCTATGTCTCACTCTATAGCTAATAAGAAGTGGTCTGATCTCCAGGGTAACTGCTGGACATTTGTACTTGGTAATGTCTTAATTAGAAACCTAGAAAAACTGTTGGGTTATTTTGGGAACCCAGAACAGATAAATGGCATTTCAGTTCATCAAATTCATTTGGTATACGAGTAATTTGAGTTATGAACTCGTAACTCAAAGCACTAGTCACTGAGCATCACAATTTCATCACAATCACGTTCCAGATAGATTCCCATCTTGCTATTGGATGAAACTCCACTTTTGAAGTAAGAACTTTCAGTCCAATGTAAAAATTGAATGTGAGATATCTCTTCATTCAGCTCCAACAGTATTAATGAGATCAGACACTAATGTCAGGTAAGGAGCTCTGGAGTGCAGTCACCATTCCAAAGGGGTTCAGTGGTGGTAAGAGCAGGACTTTCTGTCAAACACTGGTGTTTTTTATTAACATAGCAGGTTATAATGGAAGTTATGGGTTTTGTTCTCAGGATCATTGTCATGCTGGAACAGTTTTGGAGTTTCTTAGTTCCACTGAAGGAATAATGTAAAGCAACAACCACATATAGGTCTGATAGTAAGGCGACCACAAATATATTTGTTTTTTAGATTTGCAATTCTGTTTAATTGCATTTTATTGTCTCTGTGCTGCACCTGTACAATAACAATAACATTTTAAAAAACATTTTAAATGTCAGAAGTAAAACCATATATTAAACTACACATAACTACATTATTCTTTTTTTTCTTGTTGTTTTTTGCTGCAGGTCGGCAGATTTATCTCCATACCAAGACACCTTCTCTTCCAAAATGGAGGACTTGGCATTGAAAGAGATGAATAATGAAAGACCCTGTCCAGGCACACTTGTCTAACCAACCCACACACAATTTAGGTGTGTAAAAAGTGTGTTTTATAGACAGTATGGAGTTCTAGCAGAACCTAGTAGCTCTAATTAAAAAAACACTTAAACTCCTGTTCTTTGGGGTTAAACTGAATCTTCCATTTATCCAGCAATTTTACAGTTGCCTTCCCTTTCAAGTCTGTTAACCGTTCGAAGATTGAACCCGGGACACTCCTAACATGGTAGCATGTCATTTTTACATAATGAACTGTTCAACGGCTTTGTCCTGTCTGTATTGGCATCACCTCACAGTATGATTTAATGCTTTGCTGAATATCTCCATCTCTGTTGATCACCTGGCAAAAACAGTATTAAATTTTCAGTTCTTTCTCTATGGACTCTTGTCTTTTTTAAGATTTATTTTATACCAGACAACCACACACACACACACACACACACACACTCATCCTATATCTATCTATCTATCTATCTATCTATCTATCTATCTATCTATCTATCTATCTATCTATCTATCTATCTATCTATCTGCTTCAATTCTCAGCACCACCACAGTGCAACTGAGCCCCCTAAATAAGGCCCTCAACTTAAACCATAAATATTTTTTGCAGAAATTGAGAATATTGGTAAAGGTAATGTTTAGTGCAACATTACCTTTAACAGAGTGAGAGAAAGGGGGATAGTAGATCTGACTGTTGCTCATTTGTGTCTCCTTTGTTCAGTATTCACACATGCAAATGAGTTTTCATCGAGGTCACTCATCATAGCTCTGACGTTTTTATAATTAGATTCAACTGCTGGATAATACACCAGTCCCTTATCCCTCTCAGTTATAAACTTGTTTATAGAACATGTTATTTATCTGTCTTTCATTGTGTATATACACATACACACTATATTGCCAAAAGTTTGTGCGCACCTGACCATCGGATCTCTGTGTTTCCTGACATGCGGTGAGGTTTATGTCTGGTGAGTCACTGACATCACAGTCAGATTATAAATATATGAACCCTAAAGAGGTTTATTCAACATTTAACTGGCAACAATTAATGTGTTTTATTTAAAATTTCATATCAGCATCTTTACGTATACAAACTGTAGCATAGGAAAAAAAAACCTAACAATTTTTATTATTGTTTTACCTTTACTTATAAATGAAGTCCATGCGCTGCTCCTTTTGAATGAAAGCATCGATAACTTGATTGTAAAAGTCCTCCTTATCTTCCTTTGGTTTTAAAAGTCTCTGTCAATGCCTGGGATCATTATTACTCTCTGTCATGAGGCAGGAGAACTGCATGCCTCACTTTGCTGCTTTTTTTAATGAGCGCTCAGCACAAGAATACGTTACACACATACAGTTGTTGATAATACTGTGCCTTACATACACCAGCTGAACTAATTAAATTTAATTCATAAAGTAAAAGTGTTGCAACATGCTAATAGCGACATGCAGAGGGACAGCAAAATGATCTGCATAGCGCCAGCACAGCATGGTGATTGCGAAATCCACGGTGAGGCTGAGCGCTGTGAAAATTAAATGATTTTGAAAAACAATTCCAAAAATGGGGAATTAAACTGAAAAAGAATTTTAACACTGAAGAAATGACCATTTATTTTTAATTCTACATTTAAATGATGACAGGTGATGCTGTGCCTCACCTGACTGCACGTCACTATCTATCTATCTATCTGTCTGTCTGTCTGTCTGTCTGTCTATCAATATATAACTGATATTTATCCATACACCTAAGCACCAAATTGTTGTGGTGCTGGATTAGAAGTGTTAAATGATGTGCCAGTCCAGCATGTTTTGCAAATGTGCAACTAAATGTGCGGTGAAGATATAAAACGGAGGAAAAATCTGGTATCAAGTGCTCTCTGTTTCCTGATTTAGTCACACTGAACGGCCTGCGGGAAGAATGGTTCTCGTTCTCACTGTGTTTGACTGAATGCAACAGAGAAAAGAATTGTTTGGATGGCTGAGGTCCTCAGGTACTCTTATATAAAACCTTCACACTTATGGAATTTTTTTTCACTACATTGTGTTATGTGAGGGGGTTTGTGTTTATTGAGTTCTAATAGTAGCAATTGGATCAGACACCAATGTTTAAATGAGGTCTGGGGTTCAGTAGGGGATCCAGTTCATCCAAAATGTGTAGAGTTTAAAGGGATTGAGTCAGAATCAGGGTTCTGTGCAGGAAATTACAGTTGTTCTACTCCAATCAGAATACTGCATATTCTCATAAGAGATGCACAGGGGCATTGTTGTTCTGGAACAGGGTTTGAGTTTCTATGTTAAAACAAAGACATTTTGTAGAAACAGTAGTGTGTATTTGTGGTAACAAAAACTGTGGGTGTGCTGGTAAAGTGTCCACAAACATTTGGCAGTGTATTTATCATTGATCTTCTCATTAACATCAGCATCAGAGAAATTCCTGGAAGCAATTTATCAGAAACGTTATCAATTTTCAGAACAGCACCACTGCTGGCCATAAAAAGTATTCCAGAATTCTATGTAGAAGTGAAGCTGTGGCTGATTCATTATTCATTACATCATCCAGTAGAATAAAAGAAGTGCCTTTATGTTGTCTCTTATTCTAACATTAAGAAATACAGAATACAAGCAGAAGAAAAATAGAAGTAACTAACAGGTGCCCCTGATTTCCAAATTCTAGAAGACGAAGGCACTATATTTAAGCAAGCGGTTTGCTAGCTCACTTGGTGAAGTACTGTTTGTCTATTTGATCATACTAAATGTTCTCTGTTACCTGATGTTTCTGATTGTGGTTACCGACCTTCTACCTGTTCTCCTGCAAATTTAGATTTGTCTGCTTTTACTCTCTACTGCTTACTATGCCCGCTTGTACCGACCTATGCCCGATTGACTACTTCTAATAAACGTATTCTGAGTGAACTGCAAACGGTGTGTGTTCCTGCATCATGGATCCGGCTAACAGCACATGACAATAACATCATGAAAAAAATCTGCCATTAATTAAAGCTTCATTTTTACATAGTCTCCAATACCAGTTGTATGGTGATAACATTCCTTTACATTAGCATTAGCATATGATGTTTGATACGCATCATGTGCACTCTTATTAATAGTCGCTCCATCGAGTTGCTTCATATTCTCCTAAACTTCTTTGTTGCATCACAGCTCATGCCAATATTTATTTGCTGCCAGTTACTGTTTCTCATGACTCTCAAAGTTGCCAGATTTGTGTGTGTGTGTGTGTGTGTGTGTGTGTGTGTGTGTGTGTTTATGCAATGTTTTTATATGATCAAATAATTCTTTGCCAGTCTATGAGACTAAAGGTTACCAGAGGTCAAACTGACTGGATAGGATACATGTGTGATATCTCTAGGAACAGAACTTTGCTCAGTGTTCACCATATCAGCTGTCCTTTAATCACATCAAATCACATGTATTTTTATTGTTTTTCTATTGTGTGAAAAAAAATACACTAAAGTTCAAATTTATTTAATTCAGCAATAAAGCATTTCCTAATAAAATTCTTTTCATTGTTTACTCCACGTGCGGCGCGGTGGCGTAGTGGATAGCACAGTCGCCTCACAACAAGAAGGTCCCGGTTTCGAATACCGGGCCGGGATCTTTCTGTGCGGAATTTGCATGTTCTCCCCGCGCTTGCGTGGGTTTTCTCCAGTTTCCTCCCACAGTCCAAAAACATGCAGATTAGGTTGATTGGTGATTCTGAAATTGTTCATAGGAGTGAATGTGTGTGTGAATTTGTGTTTGTCTATGTGTTGCCCTGAGATGGACTGGCGACCCGTTCATTAAGGGTATTCGTTACAGGACAACTGATAATAATGAAAATGCAATGAAACATACGGTGAACACTGAGCAAAGTTCTGTTCCTGGAGATATCACACATCTATCCAGCCAGTTTAACCTCTGGTAACCTTTAGTCTCATGTTCCCCTTTTACTATTTGCCATTTTCTACGAAAAAATCCCCCCAGGAATTATGATGAAATTGTACATAAACAATAGATTACATTTTTTTGTTCTTAAAACACAAAGTATATCTTGGTTTGTCTTTAGTGTTTCCAACTAGATTATATGTCAACATGTCATGTAAAGCTGGTGTGTTTATAGTCTAATAAAGATTTTTGTTCTTATATAATGATACTGACTTATCCAAACCGATTTAGCAGTGATTATTTTTCTGTTCTCTTATTTTAATGCCATTTCAAGTCACAGAGCCAACCGCTACTTTCTCATCGGTCTAAGATATAGACGGTCTGGGATGAAGTCAGGGTTCAAGTTAATCCCAAAAACAGAGTCAGAGTCAATGCTCTGTGCTGGACAATCATGCAAAAGTAATGCAAAAGCAGGGGTCTTTCTCCGAGTGGAGTTTTACATGTTCTCTCTATGCGTGTATGGGTGTTCTCCAGGTTCTCCTGTTTCCTCCCACCGTCTAAAAACATGTAAGTTAGGTTGATCAATTATTCTAAATTACCCATAGGAGTCAGTGTAAGAGTGTGGTATTGTGATAGACTGGTTACCTGCCCAGGGTGTACCCCTTCTGCCTTTCACTTATCAACTGGGATAGACTCCAACAGAACCTTGTGACCCTGAATTTTGGAATAGTATAGGATGAATGAATGAAGATCTGGTGATTATTAGTTATTGATATGTGGTGTGTATCTGATAAGAGACCGGTGTAGGAAATGTGTGGGAGGTAAATCGTTATGTAATTTGATGTTTAATCAGCGTAGATTGTGTGTGTGGTGTGTGGTGGGGGGTGGGGTGTGTGGTGGGGGGGGGCAGACCTCTTTACTCCTGCTCCTATTGGGCAATACTGCTGTAGTCTGATTCTCAGGCTATGAGAAGATAAATACAAAGGTCAGAACACAAATACGCAAATAAGGGCGCTCAGTAGGCAGTAGATGACATTAGGTCACACCACAGGTAGTACACTTCTACTAGGGACTTACAGCATGTTTGTTATTAGACCACTATAGTTGAATCAACTTGTAGACCCTGAAGAAAGTCTCCTGGAGGATGATTATTTATGGCTGGATTATTTTGGCCAGTCTCGCGTTTGGGGATGAGAATCGGTCCGGTTTTGTCGGCGTTTGAGTAAAAATTATAGCTGAAATTCTTCTGAGTTCTTACAGCTAGCTAACGGCATCAGTTAGCAAAGACACTTCCGTAATGTAAAGCTGAACTAACATAGGTAACAAGAGTAAACTTGCATATGTTAGCATGTTTTTAGAGTTGTTTTATAACACCGAACGCGTCGAATTCTAATGATATTGTTTGGTTATTGACGCGAATAAAACCGTTTATAAGAATAAACCGGCGTTAGCTGCGTCTACAGTACGCGGTAAAGTGATTCCATTATTAACGACAACTTTAAATAATAGCATTTTCGAGTTACAGTTTACTTATCCGAGCTATAGAAATATTTATCAGCATTATTAATTAGCTATCTAACTTAATTACTTATTCACTAGGGTAAATTTACGCTTTTCCGGTTGCTATTATTTACTAGCTAATAAAGCTATTGTTTGGCTGGTAACGAAAATATATATATTATTATTATTATTATTATTATTATTGCTGTTTTTATTTTGTGTTTTTAAAATTAATTTTACACATCGTGATTAAAAACTTTCTCCAGGTAGAAGTTATTCTAGTACGAATCATTTTTAACGTTTGATTTCGTTTAGTAAAGCCCCTCCTCCCCTATTTTTACCCTCCATCCACACATTGTTTTTATTTGGCTGTTATTTATTAATGCCTCATCAAGAAAGATTTCCAAGCTTTTTTCCCCCACCAGAATATTAGAAATAGATAACAATGACAAAGATTTTGTGATGCACATAAAAACCCAAACTATTTGACTAAAACTCTGCAAGGTGTTAAGATCTTAGACATTTCCCAGGATTTTTAACCTTAAACATCTGATGGTTGGTGTCATTAGTATGTGTGAAACCACACTAGCTCACTTTATCTAGTGTCTCGGCAAGTTGTGCTCAGCAAAAAAAAATGCCTGGAGTCTATTCAAAGCTTCCCTCACAACTCAAGAGGTCTTCAGCGGCCAAGAAAGTGGTTTTCTTCCTGGTTGCCGTGTACGGAGTAAAAAGACTTTATCCCTACATTTCTGAAAGGCTTAAAGGACGAGCAGATCCACAGCATGCTAGACTGAACGTGCATCATACCAATGGCGAGACGGTGGAGGTCACGGAGAGACGAAAGAGGCAACAAAACTCTCCCGCTGTAAATCGAGAGTTCCTTCTGCGATTAAAGCGGCTCCTGGGCATCCTTTTCCCTCGGATTTTCTGCAAAGAACTGGGTCTGCTGGGTTTCCACTCAGTAGCCTTAATCTCACGTACATTTCTGTCTATTTATGTAGCCAACTTGGATGGAAAAATAGTGAAGACCATAGTGAAAAAAGACCCTCAGGCTTTTGTGTGGGAGTTAACCAAATGGCTGTTGATCGCTATCCCGGCAACGTTTGTAAACAGTGCTATCCGTTATTTGGAGGGTCAGCTAACGCTGGCGTTTCGCACCAGACTGGTGAATCATGCCTACCAGCTCTACTTCAGCAGCCAGACCTATTACCGTGTCAGCAACATGGACGGCAGGCTGGCCAACCCGGACCAGTCTCTGACCGAAGATGTTGTAATGTTCGCTGGCTCTGTAGCTCACCTGTACTCCAACCTGACCAAGCCCTGTCTGGATGTTGTGATGACCTGCTACACGCTGATCAAAACCGCTCAGTCTAAAGGTGCCAATACGACCTGGCCTTCGGTGATTGCCGGCATTGTTGTGGCTCTCACGGCCAAAATCCTTCGGGCGTTTTCCCCACGCTTTGGCAAGTTGGTGGCAGAGGAGGCCAAAAGGAAAGGAGACTTGAGGTACATGCACTCGCGCATCATCGCCAACTCGGAGGAGATCGCCTTCTATGGGGGTCACAAGGTATTTAAATGTTCACAAGCAAAAATGTTTATTTTTATGCCTTTTAATATTTAGTGGTAATATTTAGTACAGTAGCCTCATAAAAAGAAATTCCCTAGTTTGCATGTTCTCCCCGTGTTTGTGTGGGTTTCCTCTCGGTACTCTGGTTTCTTCTTGCAGCCTAAAAAAATGTATATTAGCTCGATTGGTCATAGGAGTGAGTGAGTGTTTATGGTTGTTTGTCAATGTTTGGCGCTGAGATGGAATGGCAACCTGTCTAGGGTGTACCGCTGCCTCTTGCCCTATGCGCTAAGATAAGCTCCAGCAGACCCCTGTGACCCCGAATTAAGGTTAGAAGAAGTCTTTTGTGAATAGTAAATGTTGTTCCTGGCATTTATTAAATCATTAATCTTCTTACCCGCTTATTCCCTAATTCGGGGTCACGGGGGTTTGCTGGTGCCTAGCTTACATAGGGCGAGAGGCAGGAGTACACCCTGGACAGGTTGCCAATCCATCGCAGGGCAACACATAGACAAGCAACCACTCATACACACATTCACTTGTATGGGCAATTTTTAGAATCAAACATTTTCTGTTGATATATTTCATTCAAACATGTGTCAAACCACTTCCTCCTCCACTCCTGTAGATGTTGCTGATAGATACTGTAATTGTTTCAGAAGTATCATTAAGTATGATATAATAATATCTATTTGCTTTGCATTACAACTTTTTTAATTTAAAGTATTGCAGAGTATTACAATATGTATTTATACATCATGAAGACCTTTCCAATACATTTTTGAGATCTTGTTTATCCAATAGACCAGTTATAAGCAGTCCAACACAACTGAGAAATCACTGAACTTCCACTCTCACCTAATGCTTATGTTATAAACAGAAATAAGTGAAACTGAAATCATAAGTTGTGTGCTTTTGATTAGATCGTAATTCAGTTTCCATAAATCATATTGCTGGACAGGGCCAGCATGTTGGCATATTGGTTTGAACTGTTACAAGAAGATCCTGGGTTCGATTCCAGACCTTCCAGGCTTTTCTGTGTGGCGTTTGCATGTTATCTTCTTGCTTGAGTGAACATTTATGTGAACATATATGAACATTTATGCAGTACGAGTATGTAATCGCCATAAAATATCCATGATGCTGGCATATGGTGTTTAAAAGGTAAATGAATAATGAATAAGGAACTGCAATTCTGCTTCATTTGATGTTATTATATTATTATATTATATATAAGATACTTTCCTCAACTATTTATACCGCATTTCTATGCCAAGATGTAAATGTGTGTTCTTGTACAATGTGAGCCTCTATAACCACTATCATGTGCTTACACAGTAGTACTATACTATTTCTAGAGTACAGTGGCAGCGTCATGTGGACTGGGATAAAGAGAAACCTCTGGAACGTATTTCTGTATCAGACTGTTCTGACCTTCTACACACACACACACACCCTGGTCATTGGCCTTTTTGCACACAAACTGTAGGTTTTTATTTCACAACACAGACTCAGTAACCAGTTAAAAATAAAGCCCACAATGTAAGAACTTAAAATCGTATTGCTGCTTACTGTAAGCTGAAGGTCAACACTATATACACTATATTACTGTAATATTTGCTGATAGTCAATGTTATCTATAAGCTGTCGATTCAACCCTAGACTGCACGATTACCTGATTTCTTATGGTGCTTACTTTCTGTGTGTACGTGTGCACTCTTGCTGTTGTTCCCTGTATAGGTGGAGATGTCTCAGCTGCAGCGGAGCTACAACGCTCTGCGCTCACAGATCAATTTGATCCTCTTCAAGCGTCTGTGGTACGTCATGCTCGAGCAGTTCCTCATGAAGTACCTGTGGAGTGCCTCAGGTCTCGTCATGGTGGCGGTACCTATTATCACCGCGCCTGGATACTCCTCACATGGTACGACCCGCATTCTTCTACATATACATTAGCATTTGGCAGACACCCTTATGCAGAGCGAATTTTTATCAATTATACATGTGTGTGTGCCACCACTCTTCTATAACCGGTGCCCATACCAGCATAGCCATGACTTTACTTATCACTTGACTCACAGAGTAACCTTCTTCAAAGTGGGAACATCACAATATTGGTTGTGGTGGATCAGTTCTTCAAGGCATGCAGGGGCATCCCTCTGTATAAACTTCCCTCAGCCAAGGAGACTATCCATTATTGCAATTTGTAGTCTGATTGATTGACCTAATTTCTGGAAGCCGTTCTGTGACCTTATCGATCAGTATCTGGAGCATACATTAAGATGCATTGCCTCCACTTGCCCCTCCTCATGGGTGGACCACCTAATATAGGTGGAGTACACGTGATATATGCAAAACTTACAGTCCACCCCCACAAACCATCGACTGGGCAGCCTTTAAACGGTACGGCAAATTGTAGGATTGGAAGGGGTATCGCGGTTGACAGGCCAGTGTGCTGCATCATTATGTAATGCGAGGCACCCAGGTACAGCATATGGAAAAAAGGGAAAGCTTTGATAAAAGAAAAGATAAAGCTTTAAGTGAAAAAAAAATGAATAGAATGCTGAAAAGATCTTGAAAAAGTAAAAAAAAAAAAAACTGCAAACAAAATATCATTTGTTGTGCTTATTAACGCAATAAGCCTGCATGGGTGATCACATGGACGAGCATTTTCATCTTTCTTGTGTTCACTTCTACAAGGGAGCAAAGAGCTAATCAGTGAGAGCCTCTTCTAAGCACACACCGTCTCCCGCTTTCCATTTCCTCTTCTTTCTCTAAGTCTCGCGGTAGGGTAACAAATTAACTTCTAGCACTCTCCCTGTGAGTGTGAGCATAACAGGTTTTTTCCTTCCTCTGTCTGGTTCAGCTTTTAATTCCGACCGGTCAGCCATGGTGCATTTATTTTGTATATACCACATAGTTCAAGATAATACTAATGTGCTGGTTGTTTCTAGTAAAGTTTCATACACAAAGACTTACAAGTCATACACATATGCTTAGCGTGCTGTAAGATATGGATGTAATTGTAATAGTGTTTATTCATAGAGGCAGTCTATAAATATGTGTTCACATTCTCGAACAGGCCCTCTGGTGCTTTTAAAGTTATCCAGTACAAGAAAATGCTACGCAAAGTTTTTTGCCTTCTTCTCAGAAAAAACAAGTTTTTTAAGATAAAAGCCAACAAAAGTAATGGAGAGGTTTGTGAAGGGTTGACTTAGACTATGATGAAACTGAAAGCAGGAATAAAATGCGGATTGTGCGTTTAACAAAATACACTCTGGACTCTTGGTTTAAGACATGTTAGTTGATCTAATAGACATTTAAATATAAAAAAACAACCAACAGCAATTCAGATAAAATTTTTAGTATCCTGAAAACTGAGATACTTTTAAACAATGATGTAATTATGGCAGATGGGGCATAGATCTGTTCCAGTAGGTGGTGACAAAACCATAGTACATGAAACAACTCCAATATACTTAGTGAGGGAATGATTTTGAAGAAAATAATAAAGTAAAAGAAAATAATAATCAAAATATTGTTAAATACTCAAATCTGATTGGCCGGGTGTAGCCTAATTTTCTACTGCAGTAGCTTTGATTAGCTCTGATCTTCATTAGCTTGTAATGTCTGTAACCTGAATAACATATTTACATGAACGTGCTCACATCTGTCTGTCCTGTCTTGCTTCATTCCATGCTAATTTCTGTCTGTACAACATAAATACAGCTTCTTTACTTCATCAAAAGTCCTTTAACACCGCCAGCTCTGACTGTGATAATAGCTAGCCAGTTCACACAAGTGTCACTTGCAATATATGTAGTGCGACATGTTAACTTTCCTGCCTAACATTTCCTGTAGTAACTGATAATTAGCATCCCACTGCGATACTCTCTGCTGCGTTTCTCTTTCACCTTGTCCTTACGCAGCAGTGTTGTTCCTTAAATTTAGATTCTGAGGATGTAAAGCAGTCGGTGATGGTGATGAAGGAGGAAGAACTGGTGAGCGAGCGCACTGAAGCCTTCACTACGGCCCGTAATCTTTTAAATGCGGGAGCTGACGCCGTAGAGAGGATTATGAGCTCCTACAAGGAGGTGAGATGCTCCATTATATCCTACAGGTGGTGCTGTGGGAATTTTTTGATCATTTAGTAATAGAGGCTTGATAAAATGTTTACAATAGCTCATAAGTGTATGTATGTGCACTTGTTTTTTCACGCTCTTGTTTTGTCTAGGTGACTGAGTTGGCAGGCTACACGGCGCGTGTGTACGAGATGTTTGATGTGTTTGAGGAGGTGCGTGTTGGTGTGTATCGGCGATCCGTAGAGAACCCAAAGAACTCAGAGAAGCGTAATGGTTCGTGTGAGGTGAAGCATGGTATGAGGTTGGAGGGGCCCCTACACATTAGAGGTGAGTTTTGCTCTATTTACCGGCTTAACTTAACCTTCTATTTCGTGTATATAGAAGTTCACAATGCTATTCACATATTGTGGCAGTTTTGTTGCTCCTGAGATCATTCTGAAAAATTGACAAGTTTATCTGAGTAATGCTTAGAATCATTCATGAATTATAGCCTTTTGGGAAAAATTTACTTACTTAATATGTCTGGGGAGGTGCGATGGTGCAGTATGGTTGCCTCACAACAAGAAGGTCCCGGGTTCGATTCCCGAGCCGGGAGTCTTTCTTTGTGGAGTTTGCATTTTCTCCCCGTGCTTGCGTGGATTTCTTCTGGATACTTTGGTTTCCTCCCACAGTCCAAAAACATGCAGGTTAGGTCGATTGGTGGTTCTAAATTGTCCATAGGAGTGAATGTGTGTGAATGGTTGTTTGTCTGTGTGGTCCTCCAATACCTGTCCGGGCTGTACCCCTGCCTCTCGCCCTATGTGCGCTGAGATAGGCACCAGCATACCCCCATGACCCCGAATTGGGGAATAAGCCGGTAAGATGATGAATGAATGAATGAATGAATGAATATGTTGGGGGGGGGGGTGCGGGGGGGGGAGGGAGTAATTTTCATGTTAGTACAATAGATTATTAGAACAAACCTCAGATTTTAATGTCTATATATTGGATTAGCTGGTTAAACATTAAACATGCAAAGGAAAATGTAGCAATATTTAGTTTGTTTTATAAAGTTTCTTAACCTGCATCTCTATTTTTTGAAAAAATATGTAATATGTGACCTCATATGTCATAGTACCTCTAAAGTTGTATAGCAACATGAAAAAGTGACTCGTTATTCTATCAATTTATTTAAAGAAAAAAATAATGAAAGTGTCTTGTCAAGGGCCTGAAAACACCATAAAGCTGAATGTGTTTACCTTTTTAAAATCAAGCTATCTTTTCCAAAAGGCCACTTGGAGAGTCCAAATAAATAACTAGTACCCAAATAATCAAACGAGTTAAAACAATACATACATATATGTACGAACCCCATTCCAAATAAGTTGGGACACTGTACAAATTGTGAATGAAAACAGATTCTTATATGTACATTTAACATTTATGTACATCTTATAGTTACCTGTCCCAACTTTTTTGGAATGTGTAGCTATCATGAAATCCATATTTGGCATGACATTTCACAATGTCTTGTCTCACTTTCAACATTTGATATGTTAGCTATATTTTATTCTGAATAAAATTATTGAAATTTGAAACTTGAATTTCATTACATTCTGTTTTTATTCACAATTTGTACAGTGTCCCAAAGTTTTTGTAATCGGGTTTATATATCAATTTATAACTGCTGATACTATGGTCATAAACTAAACAATGATAACAGTATTCTTCCTTTATGATCCTTTCTTTATCTTAGATTTATAGATTAATATGTAATACTTTTTAAGCATAAGTAATTTCTTTCTTCAAAACTTTACAGTTTCTCAGCACTAATATAAAGATACGATTTACAGAATGTATTTTCTGACTATAATGTTGGTTAGCATTTGTAATGTCAAAAATATCAGTAATCAATTTCGGCCCTTGTGTACAAGCAGTAAGCTGTTTGGCAAGAATCCAGATCTCCTTATTTATACATCTTATATTTGTTTCATGAGAGTCATAGAAATTTTAAGATTTATGCATCGATTCATGGCTGATTCCTAAAAAGAAAAACACTGTTTTTATTTTTATAATTTATGCTTCTAATAATGAATTATTTAGCAACAGTATTAAATTTCTCTATATACATAGCTGTGTGTCTGTATGTATTCAGGTCAAGTGATTGATGTGGAACAAGGCATCAGGTGTGAGAACCTGCCCATTATTACACCCACAGGCGATGTTGTCGCGTCCAGTCTCAATATCACGGTAAACAATTTATCATCTGTTCTTACACTGTACTAAAAGCAAGATTCAGAAAAAGTCTTTTCAGGTATTGAATTACGTTGTAGTTTCAGTACCTGAATCAAATGAATGGGCATGATTGAGGCAATATAACTAAATTACATGTACTGTATGTCCTGGAACCATTAAAACCTTGTTTGTGTCAGTAAAAAGTCAAGCGAACAGAGTTTATTAAAAAACAAATAAAAACAGTAAGTGTAAGCTGTTTTAAAAGAGTCGACTAATAGCATGTGTTTCAAGTATGTGTGATTTTAATTTTTTGTTCCCGGAGGCTACCATTATTTCAAGAATCCTGCAGGTTATGGGAAATATCTATTCCTTTTGTCTTTGCTCTCCTCCTGGCTAGTTGAATAAAATTTAGTAGAAAAGTTAAGGTGTTGAACTGCTAACAAGAAGATGGGTTCAATTCCCAGTGCCACCAGGTCACCTCCTAGTACCATGTATGTCGCTTTGGATAAGGGTATCTACCAAAAAAGATGTAAGTGTTACTTGGCATTGGATGTGTTTTTGGGGAAAGTGGTATCTCAGTGGCTAACCAAAATTAAATTTCCAGGACCAACAAACTACCACTGTGGGGCCCCTGAGCAAGACCCCTGACCCACAATTGCTCAGTTTTATAAAAGTTGCTCAGGATAAGGGCCAAGTGTCATGTAGGTGAATGAATAGCGTCTTTCATACCAGTTGGTAGCCGTAATGCACCAAGTTGGTATGCAAACAGCAATAAAATACAGTAAGGATAATATAGAAGAAGAAGAAGAATGCTTACCCGTGCACTTTGTAGCCACAACAATCATAATTAAAATGGGGTCATACATAAAAGCTAGAGCATAAAACTTCATCAAGAAACCTAAAGGATGGGAAATGAAATTATAATTAGTCAGTAGATTGAGACGGGATGGCATTTTCCCCTAATTTCTTCATGGGATTTAAGGGCAAAGGTTTGAAAATACCCTCTGTTTCACCCTTTAGCATGAGACTGTTTCATAAATTTATATTTTCTTTGTGTTTGATTGTGTTTATGTGCAGAAATAGAATTATAGTTTTGGGAATTGGTGATACTTTTGGCTGACTGGAACAGACTATCTGCATTTATTTATCAATTAAATTTGCATGACAGTATGCATGACATGTTCTACTGTATCTGAACTCAACCGTTTTTTTTTTGTTGGGAAAACGGTTATAAATTAACATATTTAACATATTAAAATAAACATATTTTCAGATTTTGGGTTTTTTTTTGTACCTGTTCTGTGTCATTTTTCCTCAAGAAACATTTTTATGTAGAATAGTTTTAAGGTAAGCTAAATTTGTTGATTAAAGTTAGTGGAAGCTGAACTTAGCAAATGGCCCGGATAGTCTGAACCACTGAAACATCAAAGTGTCTCATCTGCAATTTCTGTTCATTTCATCAAATAGATTCTTTTTGGATTTTACAAATTTTCATTTGGAAGAGAAATGTATGCAAGTCCTATACTCTAAACTAAATGTTATCATGCTAGTGTATTTATTAGAAACAAATGTCAAGGCATTAGCTTAGTGTTTTACTGACTATTTTTAGCAGATTTTTAACGTTGGACTGCTGATCATGGGTTCAATCCCCAAGCTAGCACTTAACTTCCAACTGCTTGGTTGCATAAAAAAATTAAATATAAGTTGATTTGGAGAATGAGAATGTCTTCTTGATTGTAAAACATAATTGTAAGATTTTCACAAATTTCATTTGTTAAAGAAATTTAATTAATTAAATTAATTAATAAGTCGATGTTGAATAGATTATTGTTTACTTAATGGTGTCAGTCAGTCCACACCAGAAACGCTTGTGAATAATCATGTTTCCTGTTAACTTCTGGAAAGCAGACATTGCACTCTAAACCCGAATGCCTTCTGGCTCAGCACCAGTTCACCAGAAACAATGTGTTGATTATTCCCCAACACGTCGTTCCTCTCAGCTCATGGAGACAGGGCTTCCTGTGATGACACGCTGTTCCGCTGAAGCGTTATGAAGATAGCATCCCTAATAAACCTTCGTGGTTTTGGTGCAGCAGTCATCTACCACCCGCATGACTCAAAGCTGTTACCCACAATCCCTTGTGAGATGCTTCTGAACCACACCACGCCTTCTTTTTTTTTTTTTTTTTAGAGACAGAGGCAAAATTTGACAGTGATATCATTAAAGAGTGCATCGAACTGTGGCACCCGTTTCCAGAAGACCGTGTCAAGCTGACATTTATACAGAGTTAAAAAAAAAACCCCACAGTGCTTCAAATTATGTAATTTATTCTACCAAATCAAACAACCAACCACTTAGACAGGGTTGCTCAGTCTCTTAATAGGAATAGTTTTGGGACTGAGCTCAGATGTCTTCTTGAAGCAGTGCTATTAAAATCTGTTCTATTTTCTGTCTGCCTTGATGATGAATTGATGATGGATTAACCTGAATGCCCTTTCATTAACTAAACACCTTGTTAAGATGTTCTTTAATGCCTGCATCATCTTAAACTTACATTATTTAGTTTTTATTGATTTGTTTATATATACTTTGACTGAATGATACTTAATTGTGATAGTGATTAATTATGTTAGAAATAAATTGTCAATGATCACATGCACAATATCAATCCAACATTGGAATGTTTTATGTAATCAGAATTCCCATCCTCCATATTATCTATCCTTTTTTTTTCCCACAAAGGTGGATGAGGGAATGCATCTGCTAATCACCGGTCCAAATGGCTGCGGTAAAAGCTCTCTGTTTCGCATCTTAAGCGGATTGTGGCCTGTGTACAGTGGAGTCCTGTATAAACCGCCACCGCAGCACATGTTCTACATTCCACAGAGGTACAGTTTATTACCAAAAACTTACCGTTATTCTTAGATGATTTATGTTTAACACCATGGTAATTTTATAGTCATGAATAAACCATAAATGTAAACTGTTACTGTTTAAATGTACTGTGTAAATGCTGGTCACACTGCCTTTTTTTAATTTCTCCATTAAGTTGACCCCCCCCCCCCCAACTGTTTAGAAGTTGTGTGTGTGTGTGTCGTCTACATAGTTTACTCATTTCATGCCCTGCTAAGCTAATTAGTAGTGATGAAGGTGGTGATGAAGTGGAGCTGGTTCTGAGATCAGTGGGTCCAGATGGCCCTGCAGAGCGACTGTTTTGACGTGACCGCTTTATTGCACAAGTGAAAGAGATTACAGCCACGACAGCGTAACCGCACGTGGCCGTGCAATAACACACTTGTTTCTAACATCAGTTAAGTCTGAGAGATGATTAGGCTCATTATAGCTTAACAGTGATCAAGACGTTTGTAGAGGCTGTTGAAAAAGGGAAGTGCAACTTTAAAGAGTTTGTGGTGAAATCAAATACAGATACAACAGTCATTGATTAAAATACACGAGGAATCAATCACTGACTGCAGCCACATGCACATCTTATTAAAAGGTTCAAATGAATTAAGTAATGAGCTGTCATAATGTTTAAGACGCTAACTCTGAGTGAGGGGCATACTCAGGGTCCTTACAACAACACATTGTGAAATGTTTTCCTCGCATATCTCACCTTGGAAGGTTGTGGTCAAAGCGCAGGGTCGGCTACGATGTAGTGCCTCTGAACCAGTGCTGGTGGTTGAGCAAAGGTCTCAGGTCTGGTGTTTGTATCATCTTTATCTTACTCATTTAATGACATTACAAAAGAAGTATTAGAGGTGGTGCAGTGGACAGCACGGTTGCCTCACAACAAGAAGGTTTTAGGGATCATTCTGTGCACAGTTTGCATGTTCTTCATACGCTTGCGTGGGTGTCCTCTGGGTACTTTGATTTCCTCCCACAGTCCAAAAACAGGTAAATTAGGTTTATTATTGAGTGTCAAATTTTCGTGTGTGTGTGTGTTCGTCTATGTGTGGCCCTGCAATGGACTGGCAAACTGTCCAGAGTGTACCCCTGCTTATCGCCCTATGTGCACTAGGATAGGCTCCAGCAGCCCCCTGTGACTCTGAATCAGGGAATAAGCGAGTAAAAAAAAATGGATGAATGAAATAGTTAGAATTGAGTTCAAAAAACAGCATTTAACTGTGGATAAAATTACATCTCTATTGCAAATCTGATACAATTTTTACTTTTACAATTTTTATCACTGTATGGATTTGACCTTTCACAGAAGTGCTTTTAGGTTGTTACATGTTATTACCTGCGCCTGGTATATAAAGAAGATGTAGCCCTGTAATTGTCCAGGTTTCCTTCGCTAAAAAGATTTTTTTTAAGAATTTCCAGTTGAAATCTTTTTTTCTCCCTCTTCTATAATGCGACCAGGCCGTACATGTCCGTTGGCACTCTGCGGGATCAGGTGATTTATCCGGACACGGATCATGAGATGCGGGAGCGAGGCTTCACCGATCAGCAGCTGGAGGGAATCCTGCGCACTGTCAACCTCCTCTATATTCTCGAGAGAGAAGGAGGTGAGCACACACCTTCACTGTTAAACACTGCTGAGACTCATTTTTAAAAATTCTTTTGACTACAACACATTGCTGTAATTCTTAAACAATCATTTTATGATTGCTGTCTGTACATAATCAACCTTCCATCAACATTACCATTGAGGCAACAGTGCTAGCACTAAACCACCATGCTGCCCGACTCTGATAGTTAATTTCTGGAATTGTTTCAGGTTGGGATGCAGAAAGTGATTGGAAGGATGTTTTGTCTGGTGGAGAGAAGCAGAGAATGGGCATGGCCAGAATGTTCTACCAAAAGTAAGACATTTAATATTTTATTCATACAACAACTATATAAATTATTATAAAAAAAAAAGTGTGCCTTTATATTTCAGCCTTTTTAATGCCTGATTATTGTGTCACTTTTTGCTTAAATTTGAATTATGATGATAATGTGCGGGTGATTATTTGCCCATGTGCCTTTTTCTTTTTGCACTTGTGAAAACAGATCAGTCAAGTTATTCCTTATGAATAATTTCAATTCATTTAGTTTAATATAAAAGCATATAGTCCTGGTTCCCCTCATACCATAGGACAATTTGAAAGTCTGTGAAACTCTACCCATATAGGGAGTAACATTAAATCTGAAGACTTTCCATGGCAGCAGTTTGTTTTTAACATTTTGTTCATGCTGGTGAAAATGACTGTTCTGTCTCTAACCCCGTACTGTATCTCCCACTGATTTCCTTTAGGCCCAAATATGCTCTCCTGGACGAATGCACCAGTGCTGTTAGTATCGATGTGGAGGGAAAAATCTTTGAAGCTGCAAAGGATGCTGGGATTGCACTCCTCTCAATCACACACCGTCCGTCCCTGTGGTGGGTCTTTCTGTCATCTTTCAAGACAGCACGCTCCTGCACAGCTGGACTCAAAACTAAGGAGTAGAGCTTTCAGTAGTTTCAGTAGTACAGCCCAGGAATAAGATTTTTGACAGATTGGTTTAATTAAAAAAACTTCTGATAAACAAAAGATATATTACTGTTATTAAATCGTGTCATCGGCACACTGTAACTAACAGATGTTCCTTATATATTTTTAATTGCTTTATGCTGAAGATATTTAAAGAAATGGTTTGATTTTAAAAAACCTTAAAAGTTTACTTCAGGGGAGGAAACCTTGACAAATGGCCGTGCCACTTGCATTGGGACTGGCTAGCATAATGGCCATCTCGTCTTAATTAGTACAAATTATATTACTTCTTCACTAGGGCTTACAGACACAATTGTCTCTTTCAGCGTACTGACAGTAAAAGAGGACGCGCTTACATTTGGGTGCTGACAAGCACTGAGAACATGCATTCTTTTCGGTGGTGACGGGATCAGGACACTCCTTTTTAGTCCTGACAGGAACAGAGACCACACCTTTTGTGTTTTGACTGGACTTTTGGGTATCTCGTAAAACAGGGTCCAGGATTATATTTTTAGTACATGTATCATATCTGTGCATATTACATTATATGACTTTATATTACTTTACACTAATGCCAACGGCACCGCCTACTGGGACTGACTTACAAATAGTCCAGTTACATTTTAGGTGCCTTGATTATTACTGGTATTATTATGATTATCACACCATATGATTCTTTTCTCCATTGACCACAGGAAGTACCACACCCACCTACTGCAGTTTGACGGCGAGGGTGGTTGGCGTTTTGAAAAGCTGGACGCATCCACGCGCCTTTCGCTGCAGGACGAGAAGTTGCGGTTGGAAACGCAGCTCTCTGGGATCCCCAAGATGCAGCAGCGTCTCTCTGAACTGTGCAGCATTCTGGGTGAAAACAGCAGCCTGCTGAGCCCCACAGACGCCGAGGGGGAGCGTCAGGAGGAGGAGTGAGAGAAGAAGCAGCAGGGGGAGAAAGAGGAACAGGGACGAAGCCTTATGGAGCGATTTGATGCCAGGAGACGGGATATGATTAGAAAAGCCAGCTGTTTGTATCAGCTTGTCTGTGCATGTGATTGTGTGTGTGAAGAGGGGGGGGGGGGGTAGGGGGGTTGTGTGTGTGGG
>JAOTRA010000024.1:6595295-6611187 GCA_026260255.1 Pseudolaguvia tuberculata | reverse complement strand
GGTAGGCGGGTTGTGTGTGTGTGTGAAGGGGGGGGGGGGTAGGCGGGTTGTGTGTGCGAGTGTGCGTATTCACCCGATCAAAACGATTAGTCCTAATGTGTTTTTAGGGGCTTATCGTAATTGGGTTTTTCTTTTTGTGCGTGTTTGTGCATGTGTGTATTGGTTAGATGTGGGGAAGTTGTGGCCAGTGCCAGATCTTGCAGGTGCATCAGATGATGAAAGCTGCTCAATCCCTTATTACAGTTCTCTACAGAATTTGCACAAACTTTCTGGCTGTGTGAGCGTGCGTGTGAGAGAGAAATGAGAGAAGGCAGGCATTAGGGAAAGCGTTGCTGTCAGACCACTGACTGCTGTTGTGTTGTACTGTTTGTTTTAATAACCCTCCCACCATGCTGGTGTGATATTAGGGATTACCACTCAGTGCTGTAGGATTGTTTTTGCACTGTGTTTTGTACAAAGGGCAGAAGGGTTGGTTTTTAAATTCCAGAGTGGTTTCGATCTGTGAATTAAAGTTGGCTAGATTATGCAAAATAACTAAGATATTTAGTTATAACCTGTTTGCCCTTTAATTTGGATTGTCCAGTCATATTAACAATCTCAGAGGAGAGCAGTTAATAGTTCTAGGTAAGGCTGTCAGAATTACTCAATATTTGTATTTTTACAATTATTTGCCTGAACCTATCTCGTTGACTCTAACTGCAATAATTGCACTCTTTTATTAGCCACACTTTCAACCCGAGTGAGTGAGTGTAGCGGCTTGATTTGAACGTCAGAGCGTCTGGGTTTCTGACATTCCAAGCTCAGATTCAATAACCCAACATCACCAGCTCAACCACCCATAATGCAACTGCAGAGAAAATGTATTTGTTACTAAACAGATAAACACTGATGGGACACATTTCTTTAAATTACAGTAGCATGTTAATAAGGCAGAAATTGGATTGATTACAAAATTCGTTAAATAGCTTTTTTTAATGCTAAATTGTTTTTCACAATTACTCTTTGAAGACTTAAAGCCGCCATAATAACCTAAAATTTGATCATCGAGACAGTCCTAGTGACTAAACTACTGACTTAAAAGATAAGAGATCACCATAGATCAGTAATCAAATAACTGCTATGCAGAGCCGGATCTTCACTTTGCTGTGATTTTTCCTTTTTTGTCGCAAATAAAAAGAAAATGTATTTCCTTCCTTATTAATTATATATATTACATATATAACCGATCACTAAGAATAAATCAAAATGGAAACAAATCCGGTTACTTTTACTAACAGCACTGTCATTGACTGGTTACTTCCTATGGTGCAGTGCAGTGCAATAACAATTCTCAAAATGTAGCCCTATATCGGTGGGTCTGGTATTACAAAACCAATCTTCTCATAAAAATATCAGTCTAAATGATGATCAGTCAAGAGCAAAACATGAACATTTCTTCTTTTAGAACAAGCAGTTTCTAAAGTTTTCAGTGATGTAGATAAGAAATGCGCTGTTACAGGAGGATAAACAACATGCCACATCTTACTCGCAAACGTACAGTTTTCAATTTATTAACCAACATCAGAAAGGAAAGTGGATTTGAAACAGGTTCATCCAACGCTGACAGTATAATCAGAGCTGCTGTCAAAGCAACAGCATGCAACCAGCTGTTCGGCACTAGTGTGGCATGTTGGGTTCTATGATATTGATCATTTTAATGGTTAATGTCCTATTACTAAACCTTACTGTGACTGATTTTATCAATGACAATAAGTGGTTGTTTGGCAACTCTTGTTTGCGGTCCAATCAGCAAGAGCTGTCTTTAAGGACAGTCTCTGACGTCTCTTGTTTTATCTTTGCTGTAGCGTTTTGTAGCTAATTAATTTAATCAGTCATCATGGATGCACCTCGATTCAATTTTATTACCATTCTGGAGACGATAGGAGATTTACCAGATCTTTTAGCAGAACAGCGTTGAAGTCTAACATTTTTGCACACAAAAGTGAATGTCACTTAGTCGCAATGTGTTTTATTTAGAAATATTACAACACTTTAATATAATATTGTTCTATTTTTTAATTGATTCTTTTTGTATGTTATTAAAGTGTCCTTTGAATTTCAGCTTAAAAAAAATCAAACATTTTTTGAGTTTCACCTCAATCAATTGACCGATGTTTGATTGTAGCTAAATATTAGCTAATTATAATAATCACTGCAGTTAAAAATGTTTG
Organism: Pseudolaguvia tuberculata; assembly: GCA_026260255.1. Classification (NCBI taxonomy): domain Eukaryota; kingdom Metazoa; phylum Chordata; class Actinopteri; order Siluriformes; family Sisoridae; genus Pseudolaguvia; species Pseudolaguvia tuberculata. The sequence goes on along the minus strand of JAOTRA010000024.1, from coordinate 6,608,977 downwards.
AATGTGCCCACTAGGTTTATGAAATGATATATTTTATGTCATGCCTACGTCCCTGACAGTAATAAATGAATTGATTTTGCACATAGTTTTGCATCATAAATATTTATATCATGATAATCTGGTTAATTTCCCGTTAAAACTTGCCAATCTGAGGTTTTATTATTTTACTTTCTTTTTATAAATGTTCCCTTCCCCCTATATGATTTCGACTATGTTATCTCATTGCTGTGATAGAGATTTAATTTGCACCTTTAACTGCATGACTTTAGATACTTTTTCCTATGTTTATAGAATCTAATAAATTACATTGTTTAGAAATTCACACCCTCCGTTGGATGCTTTCACTTGTTTGTCCGAGGGTTTGTTTGTTTTTCTGCTCCTCTTCACTATTGTTGGTTTCTTGTAAAAAAAAAAAAAAAAAAAAAGGCTGATTTGATTTCTGGTGTGCGGTACATTTATGAATAATTCATCAGGTTGGTTATATTATTACAATAGTTTTGCAGTGTGCAGAAAGAACTCGCTGCAAGTAGTTTTATTGTCCCATTTAATATGATTGCAATATTCAAGCGATACATGCAAACACAATGAGATAAAACACAGTGAAAATGTGACTGTGTATGAAATACTTACCATGTGCGAACCATAGATCAGAAACAAATGTGTACAGGCAGTCCATGATTACAGAATCCACTCAAACCCTCAGAACAAACCAGCTGGTTTATATCCATTGAAGGCTTTTATTACCATTTCCAAGGTTCACCCCAGAGAAATAATTCAGAACACTAACAGACTGTTTACTGAATGGCAGCACCAGCAGTCTGTAGTGACCACAGCACACTTCATGCTACACTATTAAACCAAACACTGCCTTTTAGGGGGAAAACTAGGGGGAAAAGAGGACATCTTCTAATCTGTTTAAGTGTGGATTGTTGGAGAGATGTGATGAGGAGAGAGTGCAAGTGGCTTTTCACCAGAACGTCTCATTAAAGGTTCAGTCAGTGAAACTGGTCTGAAGGATTTTTTACATCAAATCTTTATCAATTTCTCAGTTTTCTCTTTTTAAAGTTGGTGGATTTTTTTCTAGTTACCATTTTCTCAGGAATAATTATTTGCTTGTTTGTACATAAGAATATGAGGTTTGGCCCACTACCACACTTTTACTACTACTTTAACATCTCTAAGGACATTAAGGGGTGGGCCCTTAGAATCCTAAATCAGCTTGACTAGAGTTGGGTTAGAATAAGTTTAGGTTTATGTTACGTTATGTTTTGAGTAGTTTATACTACAAACCCCATTCCAAAAAAGTTGCAATGATGTTGATGTTTCAAATTTCAATATTTTATACAGAATGCAACATAGATGACATATCAAATGTTGAAAGTGAGAAATGGTATCATTTTAAAGGAAAAATAAGTTGATTTTAAATTTCATGGCATCAACACATTTCAAAAAAGTTGGGACAAGGCCATGTTTACTACTGTGTGGAATCCCCTCTTCTTTTTATAACAGTCTGCAAACGTCTGGGGACTGAGGAGACAAGTTAAGACAGGTTTAGGAATAGGAATGCTTCTAATACAGGCTTTTAGTTGTTTAACAGTCTCAGGTCTTCTTTGTCGCATCTTCCTCTTCATGATGCACCAAATGTCTTCTATGGGTGAAAGATCTGGACTGCAGGCTGTCCATTTCAGTACCCCGATCCTTCTCCTACACAGCCATGATGCTGTATGTGGTCTGGCATTGTCATGGTCTGGCAAGGTCTTTCACTGAAAGACGACGTCTGGATGGGAGCATCTGTTGTTCTAGAACTTGGATATACCTTTCAGCATTAATGGTGCCTTTCCAGATGTGTAAGCTGCCCGTACCACAAGCACTCATGCAACCCCATACCATCAGAGATGCAGGCTTCTGAATTCAGCGCTGATAACAACTTGCGTTGTGCTTTTCCTCTTTAGCCCAGATGACATGGCGTCCCAGTTTCCCAAAAGGAACTTCAAATTTTGATTTGTCTGGCCACAAAACAGTTTTCCATTTTGCCACAGTCCATTTTTTTTAAATGAGTCTTGGCCCAGAGAAAACACCTGCACTTCTGGATGTTTAGATATGGCTTCTTTTTTGATCTATAGAGTTTTAGCCTGCAACAGAAAATGGCACAGTGGATTGTGTTTACCAACGAGGTTCATTCATTCATTTATTCATCTTCTTGCCCGCTTATTCCCGTATCCGGGGTCACAGGGGTCTGCTGGTGCCTATCCCAGCACACATGGGGCGAGAGGCGGGGGTACACCCTGGACGGGTCGCCAGTCCATCTCAGACCAGACAAGGTTTTCTGGAAGTATTCCTGAGCCCATATTGTGATTTCCATTGCAGTAGCATTCCTGCATGTGATACAGTGACATCAAAGGGCCCAAAGATCGGGCATCCAGCCTGGTCTTCCAAACTTGACCCTTACGCACATTGTTTCAGATTCTCAGAATCTTTGGATGTTATTATGCGCTGTAGATGATGAAAACATCAAACTCTTTGCAATTTTTCTCTGAGACACGCCTCTCTGATATTTTTTTCTGCCCACCTTGACTTCTGAGAGACACTGCTCCTCTGAGAGGCTCTTTTTATACCCAATCATGTTGCCAATTGACCTAATAAGTTGCAAATTGGTCCTCCAGCTGATTCTTATGTGTACATTTATATTTTCCGGCCTCTCATTGCAACCTGTCCCAACATGGCATTTGAAAAAGTCTCACTTTCAACATTTGATATGTTTTCTATATTTTTTTCTATAAAATGTTGAAATTTGAAACTTGCAATTCATTACATTCTGTTTTTATTCACAATTTGTACAGTGTCCCAACTTTTTAGAACCGGCTTTGTATATGACTATATGTCATAGGGTTTAGTTTGGGTAGTTTGGATAGAGTTGTGTTAGAATAAATCTGGTGTAGGTTAGGTTAGTTTGGATCGTTTGGGTTGGATTAGTGTCGTTTTGGGGCAGCACAGTGGTGTAGTGCTTAGCATGGTCGCCTCACAACAAGAAGGTCCCAGGTTTGATTCTTTGCATGAGTTTTCCAACCAGGTGCTCTGGTTTCCTCGGACAGTCCAAAAACATTAGGGTAATTGGTATTTCTAAATTGCCTGTAGGAATGAATGTGTGTGTGGTTGTTTGTCTATGTGTGCCCTGTGATGGACTGGCAACCTGTCCAGTAGTTTGTCCCTTGACCTTTGTGGGCTGGGATAGGCTCCAGCAGACAACTGTAACCCCGAATTAGGCAATAAGCAAGTAAGAAGATGAATGGTGTAGTTTACATTGGGTTCGAGTAGTTTGAGTATTGTTTGGGGTTGTTTAGGTTTTGTATGGGGTGGTCTGTTTTGTTTCAGGGTCGTTTGGGGTATGTTTCAGGTTAGTTTGGGGTATGTTTCAGGTTAGTTTGGGGGTATGATTCAGGTTAGTTTGGGCTATGTTTCAGGGTAGTTTGGGCTATGTTTCAGGGTAGCTTGGGCTATGTTTCAGGGTAGCTTGGGCTATGTTTCAGGGTAGCTTGGGCTATGTTTCAGGGTAGTTTGGGGTATGCTTCAGGTTTGTTTGGGCTATGTTTCAGGGTAGCTTGGGCTATGTTTCAGGGTAGCTTGGGCTATGTTTCAGGGTAGTTTGGGATGTTTCAGGGTAGTTTGGGATGTTTCAGGGTAGTTTGGGCTATGTTTCAGGTTAGTTTGGGATGTTTCAGGTTAGTTTGGGATGTTTCAGGTTAGCTTGGGGTATGTTTCAGGGTAGCTTGGGGTATGTTTCAGGTTAGTTTGGGGTATGTTTCAGGTTATTTTGGGGTATGTTTCAGGTTAGTTTGGGGTATGTTTCAGGGTAGCTTGGGGTATGTTTCAGGTTAGTTTGAGGTATGTTTCAGGTTAGTTTGGGGTATGTTTCAGGTTAGTTTGGGGTATGTTTCAGGGTAGCTTGGGGTATGTTTCAGGTTAGTTTGGGCTATGTTTCAGGTTAATTTTGGGTATGTTTCAGGTTAGTTTGGGATGTTTCAGGTTAGTTTGGGATGTTTCAGGGTAGTTTGGGGTATGTTTCAGGATAGTTTGGGCTATGTTTCAGGGTAGCTTGGGCTATGTTTCAGGGTAGTTTGGGCTATGTTTCAGGGTAGTTTGGGCCATGTTTCAGGGTAGTTTGGGCCATGTTTCAGGGTAGTTTGGGCCATGTTTCAGGGTAGTTTGGGGTATGTTTCAGGTTAGTTTGGGGTATGTTTCAGGTTAGTTTGGGCTATGTTTCAGGTTAGTTTGGGGTATGTTTCAGGGTAGTTTGGGCTATGTTTCAGGGTAGTTTGGGCTATGTTTCAGGGTAGCTTGGGCTATGTTTCAGGGTAGTTTGGGGTATGTTTCAGGGTAGTTTGGGCCATGTTTCAGGGTAGTTTGGGCCATGTTTCAGGTTAGTTTGGGGTATGTTTCAGGTTAGTTTGGGGTATGTTTCAAGTTAGTTTGGGGTATGTTTCAAGTTAGTTTGGGGTATGTTTCAAGTTAGTTTGGGGTATGTTTCAAGTTAGTTTGGGGTATGTTTCAGGGTAGTTTGGGCTATGTTTCAGGTTAGTTTGGGCTATGTTTCAGGGTAGTTTGGTGTATGTATCAGGTTAGTTTGAGGTATGTTTCAGGGTAGCTTGGGCTATGTTTCAGGGTAGCTTGGGGTATGTTTCAGGGTAGCTTGGGCTATGTTTCAGGTTAGTTTTGGGTATGTTTCAGGGTAGCTTGGGCTATGTTTCAGGGTAGTTGGGGGTATGTTTCAGGGTAGATTAGTGTTTTTTTATTGTTTGTTCTCCCACTTTTCCTTTTTCTTTCGTCTTTCAATATTTTATTCCTTTGTTCTCTCTCTCTCTTTCTCTTTCTCTCTCTCTCTCATTTGTATTGGTTTTATTGAATTGCAGTTGCTGTTGGCCACTTTGTATTAATGGACCCTCCTGCATCAGAATTTTATTAGAGATAATTCTGGCAAATAGTTTCTTATACCACCCTGCCATCTCTTCGGTTAGCTGCATTTACAGAAACTGTGCTCGGTGCTAAGCGCTGCTCTGCGATGTGTTACATTCCATATAAACGGATATAAAAGATTCCTTAAATAAATTAAAGAGTCTTTGGAAAACCGGTGCAGCTCCAGAAAATATTCATCCGGATCAGAAAACACATCGATATGGAAAACACTCTATATAATCTGTGCTTCTTCATCCTCTAAATCATCTTCAAACGGACACGCCCTGTTCTGTCACCTTTCACTAACCCTGAACTAAACCAGCTCCGGAGCAGGTTATGTTGCTATGGCGACTAAACCTATCCTGAAAGATACCTCTGTTTTTGGTACCGAAAGCTTTGGTTATCCGCTTCCTTACCATCAAACTTACCCAGGTAAGTCCCATAACCTGCTTTCTGGAACACCCCTCAGGTGAACAGATGAATAGACAATATCACACGTCATTAAACTCCTGATGACGCAATCAGCCAACTAGTAATAGATCTATTTGAGGCCACGTGGTGACGCTGGAGTCGCGCGCCGCGTTTCCCGCACTCTGTGCGGGTGATTGCACTCGATGGAGCCCTCGAGCTATCTTCTCCTCCCTACGGTACCCTCACCAACACGTGTTGCATTGTGGGTGTTGTGCAGTTTGGATCGTCTTCGGTTTCGCGATGTTTTTTTAGCGGATCTGGATTGAATTTAATGATCAGGAATGAACCGGACCAAAGAATTAAATCAAAGAGAAGAAATCCGTCGGGTCACGTGGACTAGTGGGGAAGGTACGAGACGTTTCTCGCAGAGCTCGTTGATCGCGTGCGTTAAGTAACAGCTACATCCTGCAGTTAGCGCTGATGATCTGTAATCTCCGGCTGCGGAGCGCAACTTTTCTATTATTAGCGTTAAATAGTCCCAGTAAAAGTCATCGACTCTCGAGTTTAAGCTCGCGCCTGTTTATTATTGCCGCTTCCTTCATTCTCCGCACGCGCTGATTGGGTTTTAAAGAGTTTACAGTGGAAGGCCAATGGTGACATAACTAACAAAAAAAAGGTGCCATTGCAGTAAACATTACAGTGACTGATCTTAAAATTATAACATAAAACCTTTTAATTTATTTACAATAGAAATGATTATAAAGTATTTTAATAGATGGATAGATTAGATCGACGAGATTAGATTAGCTAGACTGAGAGACAATACATCAGATAGATAGATGGATGGATGGATGGATGGATGGATGGATAGATGGATAGGTAGATTAGACAGTTAGATAGATTAGACAGACAGGTTGATGAGAAGGAAAACTTTATTTCTATATTAATTTGGTCTGCATATATAGTAGAGAGAAGTAAAAAGCACTGGAGGATCAGTCTAAAGACAAACGCGGGACTGTGAATAGTTAATGCAGCGTCAGGACAGGCTGTTATTTCTGGCTCACGGTGTAGATTCATGTGGTGACGCGGTGAATTACATGGAGCAGGTGAACACACTCACCCCACCTCACTTTGCTTTGCGTTGGTGGGGGTGGGGGGTTGCACATACACGTGTCTCTGTGTGATGGAGACGTTGCAGGTGAAATGGAGTGTGAGGAAGATGGATTATCCACTCTGATTTCATAAAGCATAAACTGATTTCCAGTAAAAGTAGTAATCCAGGCAAGACTGGTGAATAACAGTGTGTGTGTGTGTGTGTGTGTGTGTGTGCGTGCGTGCGTGCGTGCGTGCGTGCGTGCGTGCGTGCGTGTGTGTGTGTGCAGAAGGATAAGAAATGTACAGGGTATCAGGGTGTAAAGCATTTTTTGTGCACATGACTAGAAAGTGTGTTGAATCGTGTTAACACATCCTGTAACAGTGTGTAACCGTCCCCAACACGTCTGAAATGCTTTCTTTAATGTGTGTTCTGCTTGCTGAGAGTTAAAAGCTGAAATCTTGCATCCAGTCATTTCCCAGCCTCCTCCTGCTGGATTACAGAAAATGAAAAGTCTGTGTATGTCCAATTCTTTCCATGTTTTCCAAACTATGATCCATCAATCTATTGAGTATTTTTAGAGTTTCAGCCAGAAGTGAAAGAGTTTCAGAACGAGATAAAAGGATGAGTGAAGATTCGAAAAAATAAAAAATAAAAAGAGTTTCTTTTAACTCTTTCTGTCGTCACTGATTAACTGGTGAAAATTTATTTATGAATTTTTTAGATATGAAGAACATCGTGAATTATTTTGTACAAATTATAAATGGACAGAAATACAGAAAGTGACTTACTGAGCACAAACAATCTGACAGATTAAATGAAATGAAAGGGAGAGAAAGAAAAGGTAAAATTTCCCTCCAGCTCAGGTGTGTGTGTGTGTGTACGTGTGTGTGTATGTATGTGTGTGTATATGTGTGTGTATATGTGTGTGTGTGTGTGTGTGTGTGTATGTGTGTGTGTTAATAAATCAATCAATTAATAGTCAATTCACTAATAAAGGGCAGCATGGTCACCACTGATGCCTGATAGTAAGAAGGTTCTGGGTTTGATTCCCAGACCTTTACTCTGGTTCTCTGGTTTTGTCCAGTTTGGTTGATTTGTGATTCTAAGTCACCCATAGCAGTGAGTGTAAGTCTTTGTGTGGCCCCGTGATGCACCGGTGAACGGTTTAAGGTGTACTGCTTTTGACCCAATAAGCGGGTATAGAATATGAATAAATGAACGAATTAATCCACCAATAATAGATATACATACTGATACTGTATGGTCTAGTTTCTCTACAGACATGTGTTTTTTGTGGTAGTGTTTTAAAGACTTATGGGTAATCTGAAGGTTTAAAGCCCTGATGAGCAAGAGAAAAAAAGATTTACCCCCTTTTTAAATGTACTTTATAATACATTAATAGTATTTACTATTAAAGGAAAGGAAACATCTGTACAATATGAAGACAGACTAAGTGAAACTAATAGCTGCCAATGAGGCTCATTGTCTTGTATTTATCTGACCAAAGCACCATCACACCACCACATGAGTGTGAACGGTAACAGCAGAGGGTCTGGAGAAGAACTTTATCTGAAATCCGAAAATAGCAAGTTGCATGTGATCTATTTAACTTCACTGGCGGAATGGAAATTGACTTATGAGACATTTTCATCCAGGCTAAAAAAATATAATTATTTTATGGCTGCAGGTCTGAACTGAAATAAGTCGGGATGCTGTTGGCTTTTGGTGGGAAATGGTGGGGTTTTTTTTCTCTGGTGGAAGCCTTACACAAGATTTTAATGGTAGAAGAATCTGTGGCTTCAGGTTTTCGATGGTACTCTGAAGCAGCACTTGGAGTCGGGGTTGTTTACAGTTAATATATTAAAAATAAAAAATCACATAAAGTGCTAAATCTAATAAGTGCAAAATGTTTAGACTGTTAGGAAAAGACTTAACTTGTTATGCAATTTGGTACATTTAAGCATGCATCCTGCAGCATTTATTGCATTAATCACAGTGTTCTGCTTATTTATGAGATTATTTTCTGTAACCAATTATTATTAGTTATAATCATACCATTCTGACACTGATTATTTTCCTTTAACCCCACACACCCTTATGTGTTATTCTTACAGTGTGAACATGCAGCATCCATCCAATGTTTTCATCCAACAAGAAGAAAAAGACACTTCCTGATAAACTGGCAACAAATATAAACAAAGCCACTGTGGGCTTTTATTCCTGTATAATAACTGACTTGTGTCTTTGTCATGTGATCTTACTTTCAGAGGCAGGAAACTGTTGTTTGGAATTACAACTGGTCGAGACAGTCCTGGGAGATACTGTTAATCACAAGATCCATGTCTTAGATATAATAGGATCATCAACGAAATGAATGTTCGTTCAGTAAAACATATCGCCATTTCCATTTATTCCTGAAATCTATTCATCGTAGGCTATACAGATATTTTTTGTAATCATATTCAGTTGTGCATATTTTGAGTATTTATGCACATCTTTGTGTTTTCCATCCAACATTTTTTAATGCAAAGTCCAAAATGCACATTAAATTAGGTGAATGAAACTGATTGTACTGTTTCCACAAATGAAGTCCACATCTATGTCAGATATGCAAGACATGGTATTTGATCATACTTTTATTGAGAACCAGCTAAAAACTAGTCTAAATACTTTATACTTTTCCCATCGCTGCCAGAGCCCAGTCTGAAACCGACGCTTTTTATTAGAAAAAATCACCAGATCTTTGACCCGAAACCATGACTAATTATGACATTGGTGGGCAGAGTGTACACTACAGACCACAGTTTAAAAAGCCATTCGTTCAGCAGAGGTGCAGAAGAGACCAACGCTCTCCTAGCCACAAAATTTAAGACACAGTGACCGGTAGCATGAAAAAAGTTGTGTATGATGAGTTAGCAGGAAAATGGCAACCATAGATAAACAAAAATTGAATGAGGCAAGGTTAAAAAAAGAAATTGGGAAAAATCAGTTGGCACGTGATTCCAGATACATGATGGTGAGGTAACGGGTTTGCTCCCCAACAGTTAAAACACAAGCTTCAGCAAAGCACCAGCCCTTGTGGGAAAGCGGTCGCTTTAATCTTTGGAGCAGGTATGTACCAGCAGCCAATTGGATCATTTTTACCCACTCAGTAGTTCATCATCACTTTACCAGGACCTAAACAGAATGGTACAGGACAGGACAGTACAGGACATGTAGATCTGCAGTTTAGTTCCAGATGGACAATTTTTACACTACTTTTTTTTAACAATCACCTTAATTTTCCTTGTTTGGTCTGCGTGAGGACAGTGTGTCAGAATGGATGATCGCCATTTTGCCTATCCAGGACAGATGAGCATTAGGAGCCTACTCAAGGGCCTAAAAGTGGTATCTCGACATTGGTGCCCAATCAGTAATCTATCATCCCAACCCCTCTACTACCACTTCCTAATGTTGAGTTTTTAGATACGTCCCATCAGCTTCATTTTCTCTTTCTGTTTCAGTTTCAGGCTCATCATGTTCTCTTCTCTTCTCACTCTCTCATGCTGTCTCTGGTTCTCCATCATTACCGCTCCCTCTGTCGCTCCCGTCACTAGTTTGTGCATTTCATTACACGCAGCCCTCATTAGCGCATTTCTTCCTAATAATCCCTTTGCCTCAGCTCTTGTCATTAGAATTGTCTTGTATATTACACACACTGTTATTTCTCATCTTTAGGGTTTTTTTTTGTTAGATTGCTGTTTCTGTTGCATTGTAATGATTGTAGTTCGCTTACGTTTATATCCCCGGTAAACGTACGAGTGAAACCAGAAAAGGAGAGATAAAGAGAAACAGAGATATCTTGCAGTTCCCTAAATACAAATGTAACTAGGCATTATTAGGTGTAATAGAAGCCTTTAAGTATTTAACGGGAATTGCTTTTCATATACAAAGGTTACAGACACACCCTTTTTATCCAGAGGACATGGTTGGTTTGCATGGGTGCGGCCTCAGCTTTCAAAAAAGTCATTAAAACATGTTTCCACAAAGATTTTATAGTTAATTATATTTCCTGAGAAGATGAATTTGAGATGCCCAGGAATGCCTGAGTTTATATTACGCTTTTATGTAATGAGCTACAGTAATGATACATCTCCTAGCTGAAACCTTTGAGCTGAAAAGTCTTCTTAGCACCATTTAGCTGCCAAGGGCCCCTGAGCAAGGCCCTTAAACCTCACCATCAGTGCGATAAATGAGATAAATATAAGTATTACATTTTCATTTCTACCAAATATCAGAAATGTCCATTTTGGCACATTCCCTTATCCATACATTCCTTCTTCTTCTTCTCCTTTCGGCTGCTCCCGTTAGGGGTCGCCACAGCGGATCATTCTTACATACCTAATTTTTATATAAATGTATGTCTTGCTGAAGGGCCCAGCCGAGACAGATTGCTAGTCTTGGGAAATGAATGTCCATTCTTCCTATCATTAGTCCTACAACTTCCTCACTCTCCAGAGTCTTTTTTCAGCTTCCAACCAGGAAGCACTGACCGTCTTGATGTTTGGAGCTGTACGACTATTCGAAATGGAATTAAAAATGAAATGCTAGCAAGTAAAGTTGAGTTTTATATGTTTCCCATCAGACCTGCAGAATATTGGGATTTGGCCTTTTCTATGAGTGTAGTCTGTCCTTGCGCTCTATTAACCTCAAAGAAAGAAACGAATACATTTCAGGCTGAATTCCTACTCAGACCTTTAGAACCCTCAGGTAATTATATCAGATCGTCATGGCTGCTCATGATGTCTGCATGTCCACACACTTTGGGGATCCTAAAAATCTGTTTTATTAGCAGTAACCTTACAGGATGGGGGTGGTAGGGATCCAACCTCATTTTTTAATGTGCCCAAAATTGCTAGCAACCAACAAAATGATGGAAGAAAATTGTGGGTTTATTTCCCAGGTCCACCAAAATGCTGGTACCCCTGAGCCTGACCTGGTACCTTCAACTGCTCATTTGGATTAAAGCTACAGACTGTGCCTTAAATTAATTGCTGTAATTAATTTTTACCTGGTGTCATTTACCAAAACTGAATATTGTGTAGCATTATGTTAACATAGTTTTAAATTCCAGTCAGACTTTTCCGAGATTATCTTTGGATTTCTGTGGCTGACCTTTGACCTACTTTATGTTTTCCAAATACAGATATTCTGATTGAATTTTTAACATAATTCTATAAACTGGATATTTATATGAGTGTCTATAAATTAATTTATTTCTTCAACCCTTCATCTTCTATACTATTATAAAATTCCTATAATTTACTCTATACTCTATAATTCTAATTATAAACCCTAATTCAGTGTCACATACACTACTGGAGTCTGTCCCAGCTCTCTGAAGTTCGAAAGTTAGGAGGAACAGGTTACCAGTCCATCACAGGGCCACGCACACACAACACAAGTAAAGAGACAACATGCAAACACCAAACAGAAGGACACAATAAAATCATAAATAAAGACTTTCTGGGTTAGTGGATTCTTTTCATGTCTATTCTGACAGGCTGAAACTTGAATTTTTTTTAAATCCTTTCAGTTGTTTGACTGGTTTTACTCAAACAATAAAGGTAACATGATTGTTAATTGGAAGATCAGGGTTCAAATCTTACCAATGTCCAGCTGTTGGGCAACTAAGCAAGGCCAAGAACTCTTACACTTGCTCTTAAATGTCGATATGTTAAGGAAAAAGATCAAAGTGCCATAATGGTCACATGACAAATATGTGTCTGTGTGTATATATAATAAATATAAATGCAATATTCATTTACTTTTTTCCTGAATTTGTTTAGCTGCCAATTCTCCCCCACACATGTCCAAACAGGTGCTTGTGTAAGTGTCAGTGAGAGAGAACAATATAAGAAGGAACTGATGGTACCTGCTACATCTCGGAAATCATATCATTAAGTAAATTACCAACATCCCTAATGAGCCATAGCTAATTCTGGACTCACACTACTGCTGGAATCTTCCTCACACCATACGCCACAGTAATTTTACAGCGCCAACAGATGGACGACTGCCTGCCTCAGTCTCATCTTCCCCTTTAACCCATCGTGGAAGACCAGAGAAAGGTGTGAAATCCTTTTGTTTGCTCCGGATCACCCGAAGACCTCGTCCCCTCCCGTCTACGCCTGCAGCGATGGCCGTGGCTCCCTGCCACGCTATTGTTCGCTCTAATCAATACCATACGCCGCTGCAAAATCGGGAAGGTTTTTGTTCCTCTTTTGTGGGTAATGCATCATTAGCTTATAATGCATGCTGATTGGGAGCAATTACCTGTTATTACCAGTCACAGACGATGGTGTAATTGGACTAACGTGTGCATGGTGGGTTAACATGTTGCATTAAAGAGGAGAGAGTTGATTTTCTTTTCTCATGATTTTCTTTCATCAGAAAAGGATTTTAATATTTAGTTTTTATATTTAGTTCTGCTGGTGATAATGATTCATATTGAAATGACCAGGCAGATTAATATTATTCTGTTAATCGATTTGATTATTATCAGGTATTAAATTCCATGTATGCAAATTTACAGCACATCTTCATTAGTTTAAACTTAATAAATATTTACACTATATAACCCAAAGCATTAGAACATCTAAACATCACATTTTAATGTTATTTATCACCTTTATTCCTCATAACCACCACAATTCTGGAAGGATTTTCCACTAGACGGAGTCACATGAATGTGTTTTTTTGTTGTTGTAGTTTTATAGTATTATTGAGATTGTGGTGCAGTGGTGTAGTTGTCCCAAGCCTGGATAAATGGGAGGGTTGAGTTAGGAAGGACATCCAGCGTAAAAACTCTGCCAAATCGATTATGCGGATCACGGTGACCCACTGTGGCGACCCCTAACGGGAGCAGCCGGAAATTCATACATACATAGTATTATTGAGATCATACATGAGGAGGTCTGGAGTTCAGTCAGGGGTCCAGGTAGATACCAGTGGGGTTGAGTTCTGTACATAGGTCTTGTACTCCAATCAGAACACAGCATGTCTTCCAAGAGATCAGGGGTCATACAGTGTTTGAGTCTAATGTATTGCTATAACATAGAAAGCCATGTGTGACACACACTTATGTGGGTGTGTTAGTAAGATGTCCACGTGTGTGTGTGTATGTGTGTGTGTGTGTGTGTGTGTGTGTGTGTGTGTGTGTGTGTGTGTGTGTGTGTGTGTGTGT
>JAOTRA010000024.1:6553141-6567659 GCA_026260255.1 Pseudolaguvia tuberculata | reverse complement strand
CTCTCTCTCTCTCGCTCTCTCTCTCTCTCTCTCTCTCTCTCTCTCTCTCTCTCTCTCTCTCTCTCTCTCTCTCGCTCATTCCATCTCAATATACTCAATTGTCTCACCTTTAAATATAAGCTACTCCCTCTGCTTCACTCTCCCCCGTCTGTCTGTCTGTCTGTCTTTTCTTTCTTTCATCTTCTACACACACATGCACACAAAGCGGCATGTTAACACACATCCTTTGGTTTGGATCTACTCCCCAGTTTCCATTAAACTTGTTTAATGAAAAGTTACCAGGTGGGTTTTTTCAATTTCAATTTTCTATGTTTTTTTTTTAACCTGGGTGTTTCTAAGATTTGACATCATGGTAAATTCCCCACAGCTGAATCCCATTAGAGAAACAGGGTCCAAAGGGATGTGTAATAATCTATTAAATCTGACACGATTTGGGTTCAATGCTGTTTCATGTCTGATGTCAGATCGTGGCTTTAACAAAGGCGGGTCATGTGCCAGAAAACCATCTGCTTGCTCGAGGTGCGGTGGTTGGGCGGAGGCATGGCTAGTTTTATAGGTACACCTGAGACAGGGACAAATAAAAAAAATATATAGATAAGACTAGTATAAGGTTTATAAATAAAGATTATAACTGTAATGTATATAGTTTACAGCCTAATGTTAATGTTAAACATGGGCATGTTCATATAAAATTACTATTAATGATCTAAGAAACTATAACTAGTCTTTCTTCTTCCTCTTCTTAATATTAGTATTATTACCTAAGAGTAATTAACAGTTACTATAAGTCCCATGGATACAGTTATTTTTTAAGGTGGGTATGGGGGTGGACTCCTTGGTAACCCTGGCAACAATCCTCAATGGAATAGATGCACAGATATTGTTGTAGGTTATTGACCTTAACAGTGAACACATTGCAGTTGTTTTGTGTTCTGTTCATCAAATCGTTGTAAATTGTCCAGTCTTATGTAGCAGATATAGATTAATTTACCAATTTTAAAAAGACTGGTAAAAAGGAAAAGGTTGGAAAAAAGGAGCAAGGGTGTGGTTTTGTTCTGGATGAAATAAACACAACCTGAACCTTTGTGTTATAGACATTTGTAGTTGAAAATGTCTTCCATGAAAAGTTGCTTGGCAAAAATTTCTTCACACTCATCATCATGTCTTTCAACAATCATTGTGGATTTTTTTATTTATTTATTTTTTTTCTTCTTCTTACCTGCTTATTCCCTAATTCTGGGTCACCTAGGTCTGCATGAGCCTATCCCAGTGCACATAAGGCAAGAGGCAGGGCTACACCCTGAACAGGTCGCCAGTCCATCTCAGGGCCACACATAGACAAACAACCACTCACACGCACATTCACTCCTATGTACATGTTTTTAGACTGTGGGAGGAAAACAGTGCATGCAAACTCCGCATAGACAGATCGCCGGGAATCGAACCCGGGACTTTCTTGTTGTTTCTTGTTTTCTCTTGTTCGTGCCGCCGGTTTGTTTAATATTTTGTTAATTGTAAGTGCTTATCTCTGTGTAATTAAAAAAGAAACTACAATTACTAATGCAGGATAAACTGATAGTAATAGTCAATAATTAAAAATATAATATAATAATGATAATAAGTATGACACACACAGTTGACAGTTTGCCATAAAAGCCACTGAATTGTGGAGGTAATGAAAGTTAGGAACTCTCCTTGGAGAATAGTGGGCGTGGCTTTTGTCGTTAAATATACGTGTCGTAGGTAAGAATATTTGAATATTACTTTGCATATCCCGCCCCCTTCGCTGCCGAAAACCCCGCCCAGACGCACGAGGCTCGGCTCGTCTGCCGCTGCTGCTGTTCTGGCTTTAATCTCGACTGGCCGTTGAGAACGCACGAGCCCGAGCGGAACCCACGCAATGGGATTTACGACACTTTAGCGGGTTCTCTCAAACGGTTCGGAGTTTTAATGTAAATAAATAAAATAAAAGTAAACTAGCAGGAGAAAACGGCGTTCTTTGTCCTTCAGGGGTGGAAAATAGGGAATGAAAACTCGACGCTGTTGAAGAAATAAAGTAAGTCGCGTTTATTTTAAGTAAGTTTTGTGTTCTAAACACACGCGGTATTAATATTAACATAATTAAAATGTTCCAGGAAGGAAGTTTGTCGCATTTCTCTGTTCTTTTCGTCGTTGCTATTAGTTACACTAATATATGTATATGTATATATAGTGTGTGTGTGTGTTTATCTTTCTTCACCAACCTTCTTTACCTTCTTCAGGTTACTCATTGATGCGGTTCAGTTTATAGTGCGTGTTTATTTATTTTACGCTGTTAAACAGTTTAAACAATTATATTAGTGATAAAAAGGAAACAATAACTGAAGTACATCATGGACAGTGTAAGTGTCAGTCTGTCTGTCTCTGACAGTCTGTCTGCTTTACTGCTGCTTTAGGATGCAACGTTAATAGTTTGGTGTTTTAGTTAAAGCTTTTCCGGCTGCTGGGTCTCTCTCTCTCTCTCTCTCTCTCTCTCTCTCTCTCTCTCTCTCTCTCTCTCTCTCCGCTGTGTCAGTCTAGATTTTTCTGTAAAACTGCTCTCTGAAGCTGAAAAGAAAAAACACTGAATAAAACCCCATCGATTAGTTCTGTCTTTCAGCCCAAGACGAGTTTAAGACGAGCGCCGGGCTCCATTTGTGCAGTTGCACTGTGCTCCGTGTGTGCGCGCGCTCGCGCATGTTTTTATACCTTTGTTTGGCCCCACAAGGATAGAAATGTCTCACCCTTACAATCACATTAAAACGTTTCCATTTCGGTCAGTTGATGGACTTACATTTATCTCCTTTTTAAATATTCAGTTGAGCAGTAAAATGGGGTAAGGGGCCCAACATTTTGTTTAGGTTCACATACACTTAAAGCCACTAGAACTGAGTGAAACATTCGGCTCTCGCACTTGAAAGAAAGTATTTTGTTAAATAGGTAAAGGTGACAGGGTGGTGTAGTGGATAGCACAGTTGCCTCACAACAAGATGGTCCTGGGATCGATGCCCAGGGTCGGGGATCAAACTGTGCGGAGTTTGCATGTTCTCCCTGCGCTTACGTAGGTTTCCTCCAGGTACTCTGGTTTCCTCCCACCGTCCAAAAACATGGAGATTAGCTTGATGGGTGAGTCAAAATTGTCCATAGGAGTGAATGTGAATGTTTTTTTTGTCAATGTGTTACCCTGAGATGGACTGGCGACCCGTCCAGGGTGTACCCCAGCCTCTTGCCCGATGGGATAGGCATCAGCAGACACCCGTCACCCTGAATTAGGGAATAAGCGGGCAAGAAGATGAATGAATGAAATATATTGGCAGTTTGTCACCCACATGCACAGCTGCATTCCGGCGATCTGGGTTCGATTCCTGGCTCAGGTTCATTCTGTCTCTGTCTCTCTCTCTGTCCACTCCCCCCCCATTTCATCTTTCTCAACGGCTAAAATATCGTGAAAATAAATGAATAATGAAATGAGTGAAACAAGCGTTAATTGGGTCAGCCAGGTTAAAACTAGGATTAGACTGAAGTGAAGGTTTAATTAGGTGCTAGGAAAAGGTCCTCCAGAGGATAGTATGGGTGTGTGTTACTCTTGAGAAAGTGTGAAAAGGCAGAAGAGCTGTCAACTAATTCAAGAGCCTCTCTATGAACTAAACTGATCAAACGCTATACCGGACTAATGGCCTGTTTCTTCTTCCTCCTTTTTGTTAGTGGATTTTCAGCTTCTGTGATTTTTTTTTTTTTTTTAAAGAAGGTAAATTAGAGTTTTATCTTTGTGTTGTTAATAGTCTGTTAACACAGCAGCGCTTTGTGTCCTCGTGAGTCAGCTTCTGGTCATTTATAACCCAGTGGTATATAATCCTGTTTCTTTTCATGTTTGCGGTTTTCTCTATTTTTGAGGCACTAGTAAAGCATATCCTTTCGGTGGATTTAATCCGTTTACTACAGCCTCGTCTGTGTTTCTTTGTTTGCTGCTTTCTGATTTATATAGAAATGTAAACAATTTTTTTTACTGTGTAGTATTTTAGCTCTGTCGATTTGCCAGCCTTTAAAATTTACTGTTGAGTTTTTGTCCATTGTTAGTCTCCCCATTTCTTGATCAGATGTTATTAGTTTATATGTTGTGGTCGATGTTTCGCCGAGGAAATGTGTTATCAAAGTATCCCCAGATCTTTAATCGGGAATTTGTTCTGCCTCTGTCCCCTGGAGGGGTAGTGGTGGGGGTTCGCTTGGTTATTTCTGCTGGTTATTGTATTAGTCTCTTGGGAGGTGTGGCTGCCCTGTCGCAGAGTAGCAGTTTGCCACGGTCAGAGCTGCCAGAAGTGGAATTCGAATATGCACACAAACACAAAACCCCCCTACCATTCCTTTTTTTTCCCGAGCAGCACCGATGCCCGATTGTCTCCGCTATCCCCACCCACACATTACACACAGATATTCCCTCCACTCTCGCCCACACAATTAAACACAGCACACCCGTACCCCTCCCACACACGTACGTGAAGCATCCACACTGTCTAGTTATCGCTTCATTGTCTGTTGTTGGTTCTCGTGAGCAACCAAGGTTTTCACCAAGTCTTCAGCAGGTGCTGCTCCTCAAACCTACTCGACATACAATTCCCCCACCCACAAATAAGCTGTCACTGTTTCCTGTTGCTAATTTTAAAAGAAAATCTTGTTAAAGAGAAGACTGTCCTAGTAAAGCATGGAAACTCGTAAACGCGTCTGGAAGCGTTCGACCCAGAGCACCACATCAAACCAACCCAGAACCGCGTGTTGGAGGCGTGCAGAAAGAACAAAAAACACACAGCTGCTTTGCTTGTTGTCTGACATTAAAAGCATCCATTACATGGATTACTGAACAATGCCTACCAGACATCCACAATAACAAACTAATTACGGCTGTTTGGGATGCTTTTGAAAGCCCAGGCCTCTGTTTCAGCCTCATTTCAGCTGGAAAGCCAAATGCAGATCAACAACCTCTTCCACAGACTTTAATATCATGCAGCATTGCCATGTGGATGACAAATTTTGGGGAAATGTTTTTCTTGTTTGTTTGGATCTTATCATTAAACATTGAGAACACTGCTATTACACCGTTTACAGCACTTAGAAGGGTGTGTCCTTTTTGGGGAAAACCCGTAGATAAAGTATACAAAACTCTACAACATCTGATTTTATTTTTTGATTTGAAAGCTTCTCTTATCCACACTTTTATTTATCAAATTTTTTATCTATCCCAGTCGTTGATGTTTAAGAATCTTGCCCAGAGGCCCAGTGGTAGCAGCTTGGTAGTGCTGTGAATTAAACCCACAATCTTCAGATAAGCAATTCAAACACCTCAACCACTGAGATACCACTTTACTTTTCGAAACCCTCATTCGGTTACCACCTTCATTCTGATTAGATTGTGAATATTTTTATTGTTGTACACAGCATGATGGGCTTATTTTCTCTTTTTTGTTCCTGGACTTTTGCATAATATTACAGCAACTATAAATTGGTAAAAAAAAAAATTGCAGCTCAATGGAGTAATTGACGTTTCACTGTGGTGGAAACGTCATATCAATGCCATGGATAGATTATTAATTTATAATATTATAATAGGCCAGCACAGTGGTGTAATTGCACGTTAACCTCACAGCAACTCACGCATACATGTCTGGTTTGCTATCCTGGTGGGGACTTCTCCATAGGTGTAATGTTTTTTTTATATACTGTACAGACTGTATTTTCTATCCCCTAACCCTTATCACTAACCTTTATACCTTAACCTTTCTGCATTTTTACTTTCTCAGTAAAACTTCCAACATGTCTGTGTATATTTAGGTTTAGGTCCCCGCAAGTAAGGTTGAGGGTCGTGACGTTGGCGAGGTTGAGGGTCATAGTGTTGGCAAAATGATTCTTCTGAGAATTCATAATCCCGCTTTACTGCACTTTTTTGGTGGACATAACACACACATGGCGAACATGCTGATTGGCTTCACAAAGCTGTGTGCGCTGAATTGTCTGTTATGACTGTCAATCAAATATTAGCTATTTACAGCATAGAAAATTGTGTTTGTGCGTGTGTGCGAGAAAGCGAAAGGAAGTTTGTCTGAGTGAAAACTACTGCTGACGTGATCTCTATTAATCATAATCACATGTAAGGCTGTCTCCAGATCATTAGATCTTATGTTTTTTTTATCTAACATTCATGCCCTGACATTCAGCACCTAATCAAGATGAAGTGTGTGAGTTGTATTATTGCCGGTCGTTCTTTTCTCTCACCCAAAGATCGCAACTACAATCTTTTTCTTATTGTCTTATTGCCAGGAGTTATTAGAATGTCCCCGCTCCCTGAGTGCCCATTAAGGGTCATTAGCATCAGAACGAGATGTCATCGTCATATTTGTTTATTCCAAAAGGTGATAATTAGCCCAAGCAGTGCCGTGATTGGTTGACAGTCTAACTGCAGTGATTTTTTTTTTCTTCTCTTGCTCTTCCATTGGAATTCCTGCAGGAACTGAAGCTTGCCCTGCTTGAACCATGTTCACTTCATGCACACACACACACACACACACACACACACACACACACACACACACACACACACACAGAGAGTACTTGGTTCATACTCTCAGTTGTATGAAATGTTGCAAGAAGAATTCGTGCAGGAAGGATGAGGATTAAATGTACAAAAGCGAGCTTGCAGCAGTCAGGAAAAGATAACCCGGGAGTCTGGAGTTGGGAACCGATGGGGAGTAAATAAAGCGGGAAACAGAAACTCAGACACTTCTTCCTGCAATACATTAGGAAAACTATGTGTACTGTATAGATTCATGCTGATTAAATATTTGAGGTTATGCCGCAAATCGTACGGTTTTTCTGTTGCCGGTTTTATTCTCTATTCTAAACAAGGACTTTTTTTCCTCTTTTTTTTTTTTTTAAACTATTTTTCCACTTTCCAGAGTCAGTTACAGTTTCTCCACCAGTATCACCCTCTCCATGTTGAGTATGGTAATGTGTTCCCTCCATCATATCGAGGTGGTGATTAAACCCTAAGCACACCCAGAGCATGCACACTTCTTTACACACACACACACACACACACACACACACACTTGGTATGCTGACACTCTAATGTTTGGCATCAAAGAGACTTGTAAATCTCAGTCTACCCCCATGCTCTCTCTCTCTCTTTCTCTCTCTCTCTCTCCCACACTCTTTCCCTCTCTCTTTCTTGCTTTTCTATAATCATCACTGGCTGTCTCTTGAATGAATTCATTGCCCGGAGATGTTCTCCCGCTGCTGTTGCAGTGTGTGTCTGTGTGTGTCTGCCTGTCTGTCTGAAATTCTTTGTCTTTTTCTCTAGCATTTTTCCACGTTTTATTACCAGATGGGGGAAAAAAACTCCAGTCACATGCAGAATACACAGAGTGTCCTGTCTACCCCAAAAGCAATAAGCAAAAAAGACTTTAGTACTAATAATGTGAGATTTGTGACTGTTTAATAAATCTGTTAATTTTAGATGTTAAGTTTGTTTGTTGTGGTCTAAATCTAGGAGGGATGTGTGCAGTGTTTCTGTTTTGGTATTCATGCACTGAGCCCTATTTGACAACTGACAGAAGTCACTTTCATCAATGCTCAATTTTAGCCACACTGGTGCGGCCACCAGTGGCTCTTCATATTCACCATAGTGTCCTCACAAGCACTTTTCCTCCACACACATACACACACACATGCACATGTTTTTCATCCCTGGCTAGAAGTGAACTGCAGGCTTTGTGCGATGTCCTTCAGCTGTGTCTGTATGACTGTGTCTGCCATTAAAAGCTGCCATTTAAAAGTATTTTCTTACCCGGCCCAAACAGCAAGTAATAGAAAATCAAGTTCATTTTACAGGCCTTTACATGGCAGTGTGCGTTTATTTCTTTAATTTCAGCCCAGAAAAACTTCAACCATAAGCTTCTGTTATTATTATATGTTACTATAACTATATAGATACTTATAATTCAGTTATAGATCACCCAGCATGCTTTTAATCAAGTGCTGCACATTTTTCTAGCTATTGCTTGAGCTGTGTAAAAATATTCAACTACCATCATAATTCAGCTCAGTTTAATTCACCTTTGAGTAATTCCAACTGCAGTAATTGCATACTTTTACTAGCCACAAGGGGAGCTGTAGTACCTGCAGCACCCTACTGTCAACCAGAGTAAGTGAGTGGAGATGCTTGATTTGAAAGTTAGTGTCTGGGTATTCTGAGGCTCCAAGCACTGCTTCAATAACCCAACATCACTAGCTCAACTCATGGTAATGACCCATAATGCAACTGCAGAGAAAATGCATTATTTCATATGTTGCTTGACAGATCAATACCACTGACAGGACACAAAATATGGATTTCCTTAAATAATATTTGACTAGTTAAATATTTACAGTTGAAATAATTATCACAAATAATCACAAATTATCTTAATAGCAAAATAATTGCAGCCCTTAATGCAGAATAACGTCACCGTTTTGGTGTTTATCTGTTCTGAGCAGTGCCAGTGATTGTTGAAAAGCACTTAAAGGTAAGGTAAAGATACAGCCATGCGGTAGTATGTAGCAGTGAATACCATTAACTGTGTGAATTACAAAAGTTCTCAATGAGCAGATGAAACCATAAGTGGTGATCTGTTGGCCAGTACTGTCGAGTTTTTCTCTGACAGAAATGTTAGTACTCACTGCAGCTGAGAAAAGGTGTGTGTGTTTCCGTTGCTCATTGTAAAGTGCATCACACACACAAATACACACGCACCATTATAATTGCCCGGATGTCTGTTTCTGAGGGAAATGGCTGGAATTTTGACAGCATGCTGCAACCAGCTGACCAGAGAATAAACTCAGTGAGAGAGCCCGGGGAACAAGTAGGCGGAACAGCAGGGCCAAAGGTCAGATCTGGAATCTGAAGCTGTTAAAGGCTTAAATTTTTTTGGTAACTTTCAGCTCGGGTCTGTCCATTAACCATGTGGCGGATTTGAGAAAGCAGCCCATCATTCAGCAGACTCCAACTCCAGTTTGAGTCTGTTATCACAACGCTGCCTAGCAAAAATCAAGCCCCATTTACTTTCTGCCTGTCAAACAACAGCTCTTTGTAGTGTGTAAGAAAGAGCGCGACTCCCTGTGCACTACCCACCACCCCTACCACCGCCACATAGCCGCCCCACCCTTTCTTTCAATTTACTGTTCTGTTCAAGTTCTGTCACTTGGGCGAGTGTGCATGTGCGCAAGCTTGCTCTCGCATGCTTGTGTTCATGTGCCTTTATGAGCGATAGTGTGTGTTTTACTCTTTTTTTTTTTGCCTTCTTTTTTGCCTAGGAATACTTATTATCATTGAAGAAGAGAGAACAAGACAATGTGGAGAAGAGTGAGACCGGGAGAGCGAGACAAAGAGACAGTGATATTGTTGAACGCTGATTGTGCAGAAAACGCTCGTTTCGAATTTGAGCCACAAAATTGTATGCTTTGACAGCATGTGAGACCCCCTGCACTCTGTTTTATCAGCCTTTTGTTTGCTACTCTCTCCTCCTTGGTTTAGAACGGCACATAAGCACACACATATAGCAGAAGGGATCCAGGAGACATCCTGGAAAAATCATGGTCTTCTCCTGGCTTTGATTGCATGGAGTATGTTGCAGACGACACACCCTTTTCTGTCTCAGTAACAGTTTTTAATTTATTTGGCTTTTTACTCTGATGCTTTTGGGTCTGAAACATAGTGTGGCGTTTACACAAGACCTAATAAGTTTTTCTGTACTTATTTTACAAATTTTGTCTTGCATTCATTTCTTTACTGTTGCAGTGATGCATTAACTAAATATGACTTTCCATCTGCTGCTTTTTGTCCTTTATTCTGCAAACAAGCACAAGGAATTTAGTTATTCACAGAAGCTGTTTTAAATACACAGCAAGTTGAAGGGTTTACTTCATTCTTTAACATCCTTGGATGATCTGGCAGCTTTTAAAATCTTTCAAAGTTGTCACTAGTGAGAGTTGATGACTGTTGATTTTTTCCAGCCTTTTGATTGCGTTCATTAACGCAGGCTAGTGTGAGCAGCCACCCCGAGGCGTGGTGTGAAAGCCGATGTTCCGCCTTCACTCATCATAAACAAGGCATCTGTACCACCGCGCAAAGCCCAGGCCTAATTGAAAAGAAGTGGCTAATCTGGCTAGCGTGTCAAACAGGCCTTTCTCTGAGCCGAGGCTTTGAAGAGGGGAAGATGAGAAGGTAAAACGTTGTGCATACTGATGGACCCTACTAGCTCCACTCGCTCATCTTTCGTACAGCAGCAGTAGGCCCCCAAGACTTCTGCTGCTACTGCTGCTGCTGCCAAATGAATTAAAGATGACTCCTCTCCCCTCTTCCATGCCTTTCTCACTCTACTTTTTTTTATCACTCTCTCTGTATCCTTTGATAGCAGGCTTCTTTCTATCGACATGAAATAATGTTCTGCGTTTTAACAAGGATTAGTCAAAGTCGTGCCCCAACCAGTACTAAAATTTTTCGTAGGTGAAGGTGAAACGTCTTTGGAAATGTGGCTTATTTTCGAGTGCCAATTTTCCCCTGTTTAAGTTAGTGGTAAAAATGTATACAAATCTTGTTACTGGTATCATGAGGGATTTATCGCTGTATTTAATGTTTTTATGAAGTTTCTTTATGTATCTACACCTCTGTTTTGTGATATGAGTGGATTTTGGATGATATTTGAGTTGTACCCTTTTTGAACAAGTGCAATAGTCGTTCCTACGTATCTCTTTCTGGAAAGAGGCGAGTTGATTGAGGCTAGCTGAGTGAGGTGGCAGGTCGTCCGTCTGAAGGTGACAGGACTTTGAAGAGCAGAAAAAATCCATTTGAAGCAGTGAGGCTTTGTGTTGGATACCAAAAACTGCACTGCAGAACAGTGTCTTCCTGGTGTTTTTGTATTAAGCAAACTGTTGTCTTTCTTTCTCTTTATCTGTCTTTTATTTAACCTCTTCTTGAACAACTATCTTGCAATCATCCATACATGCTTCCTTTCTCTTATACTGTACCAAAACTTTCCATCCTAGTCATTCTCTGCTTTCCCCGCTTCATTTCCTTCCTTTCATGCACCGCTTTTTTCTGTAGTGCTCTCCCTTTTCGTGTGTTTCCATTGTGCTGTTTTGGAAATATTTTCTTCTTTTTTAAACCATGTCTTTTTCCACTTTCTCATATTGGATCTCTTTTTCTAACAGGTAAGGGGGTGCCATGCCAGCTGCAGCGCCCCTGCTGCTCCTCCACACCATCCGCTGGTGGCCCTTGGTGCTGGTCCTACTGTTGTCCCCACTGCCTCTCTGTGCTCTCACCAACCATCTGACATTCACCTCCCTCCATGATGCAGCTCTTAACCACCTCTTACTAGACTCCGGCTCTGGCTATGTCTACATAGGTGCGGTGAACACGCTCTACCACCTCTCCCCTGACCTCCAGCTTATCTCATGGGGCAAAACAGGGCCGACGCTGGACAGCCCTGACTGTTTGCCCCCGATTGAGCCTAAAGACTGCAGCCAGGCACGCCAAACTAACAACACTAACCAGCTGCTGCTGCTGGAAAAACAGGAAGGGTTACAAGCCCTGAGTCTGATTGTATGTGGCACCGTGCTGCAAGGCATTTGCGAAAAACGCAGCCTGGCCAACGTTTCCCAGGTGCTGTACAAAACTGCCAACCCTGTGGACACACAGTATGTAGCTGCCAATGATCCTCGTGTCTCCACTGTGGCTGTGCTCACTCAGCACAAGGGCACACACCTCATGCTCGTGGGACGTGGATACACCAGCAAAGGACCTGGCGGCATTCCACCGATTACTCTGCGCCGTCTTGAGCAGTCATATTCCTCACCTGCTTTCTCACATGAGGAACTTGGTAAACTTGTAGTAGGCAGTTACTCCAAATACAACAACCAGTTTGTGAAGGCACTCCACTATGGATCGCACATCTATTTTCTGTTCTCGCGCCGCTATTCATTAAAAACACGTGATTATCAGACATACATATCCCGTCTCTGTGCTGGAGACCCCAGCTTCTACTCGTATGTAGAGGTACCACTGAGCTGTGCCGGAGGTTACAACCTGGCCCAAGCAGCCGCCATAGGAAATTACCGTGAAAAAAACGGCATATTTATTGCCATGTCAGCAGGACAAGCGTCGACCCCCACACCAACAAGGCACTCAGCTCTGTGTGTGTACAGCATGGAGGAGCTGGATCAGGCGCTGGAGCGGGCGCAGCGTCTGTGCTACACACAGGAAGGAAACGGAGATAAAGAGCAGGAGGCGTACATCGCATACGAAGTCTCCTCCAAGTGCCTGAAGATTCCTTTGGTGAGTCACGTGTTAGTTACATGTTGTATTACATTGTTTTAATGGTCTTCACTGCAGCAATATTAGGATATTAAATATATAGTTCAATAATTCATGGCTTAAAAAATACTTTAATCCTTTAAAAGTATATAAAAGTTTGAGTTTGTTAAGAAAATAAGGGAAACTACACCAGAGGTCAGAGAAACAGGCGATGATGTAAATTTAGCAGTATGCATCACTGTGTACTTCTTACTTAATAGGATTAAGGGCAATAAGTTTGGGTGAGCATGTAAAATGTAAAAAACAACAAAAAACCATTGAAAAGGATAGATAGAGATACTTTATTCAACCCACAGCAAAATTTGCACAACCTGCATAACTAACAAGACAGTTTAAATTTTTTTAGATATTTTTTTAATCACATAAATTATTTTACATTGATTTATTTTCTTCTCTTTAAATGTAAAATTCTCTCTTGGGTGGCATGGTGGCATAGTGTTTAGCACAATCACCTCACAACAAAAAGGTCATGGGTTCGATTCCAGGGTAGAGGGTCTTTCTCTGCAGAGTTTGCATGTTCTCCCAGGGCTTGCGTAGTTTTTCTCTATATACTCCGGTTTCTTCTCCAGTCCAAAAACATGCACATTAAGTTGACTGTTGATTCTAAATTGGTCATAGGAGTGTAAGTGGTTGTTTGTCTAAGTGTGGCACTTGGATGGACTGGTTACCTGTGCAAATGTACCCCTGCCTCTTGCCGTATGTGCTCCAGCAGACCTCCGTGACTCCGAATTAGGGAATAAGCTGGTTGTAAGATGAATGAAATAAATAGCTTTGCCAAATAGCCAACACTTACTATTTCAAATCAGATCTGCAGTCTAAATGGTTGTACTAAAACACTGATGTCTGTCCTTGGGTTCTTTTTCATTTGGATCGTTTTCTTGTAACTGGTTTCCATCATACACCACATTCATTCATCTTGTCCGCTTATTCCCTAATTCGGGATCACAGGGATCTTCTGGCGCCTATCTCAGCGCACATAGGGCAAAAGGCGGGGATACATCTTGGGTGAGTCGCCAGTCTCAATATCAGGGCAACACAAAGACAAACAACCATTCACACACACGTTCACTCCTGTGGACAAATTAAGAATCACCAATCCACCTAATCTGCATGTTTTTGGACTGTGTGAGGAAACCGGAGAACCCTGTAGAAACCCACACAAGCGCGGGGAGAACATGCAAACTCCGCACAGAAAGATACTTGGCCCGGGAATCTTTCTTGCGAGGCGACCATTCGACCTATCCGCTACGGGCATATACCACAGTCTATTTTTAAACCCATTGTAGAATCTTTGTTTGGTGTAAATGAAAGACTATTAGCACTGCATCTAACAATCGCTTCACTTTTGAGTTAGTTGAATAATCAAATTATTTAGTAGCTAAATAAATCATTTGACTAGTAAATAAGTACAGCTGCTTCCCTTAGCAAATTTTTATTAAACGAAATACTTTGTTTTTTTTTAATGTGTAAATAAATTTTATGTACATGAATATAAACTATACTGTATTCAGTAAAGGCCTATTTAGGAATTGCACTGTAGTTAGAAACAAGATTGACTTAATTGCAAAAAATGCATTTTTAATTATCTTAACTAGTTAACAGTGTAATGTTAATGTAAACCTGCGTCATTTATTTCCAAAGCCTGTATGTGATTGACAAGCTGGCGAAAACAGTCAAAGTGATTTTTATTTTCATTGTAGGGGCCAATAAGATACAGACACTCACATTATGATATTAGTAAATTACTTACAAAAATCAATTAAATAAATACTTACACCGTTCACTCTGTTTAAAGTGATCATGTATAGTATTGACCTCTTAGTTTTACAAACTGTGAAAAATACAAATCCATTATATGCAGGCTCTTTATATCCGGAAGCAACATCCAACATTAATTGCGTCAACAAATTTCACGCACTCTGCCCTGGTTATAACCATATAAAACATATATAACTATAATACTGTATATCTTTTACATAAGGTTGTACTGTAGAGCACTATATGTTTTCACCAAACATTTATTTGTATGTATGTATGTATGTGTGTGTGTATATATGTATATGCATATGTATGCGTATATATATATGGTATGTGTGTATATAT
>JAOTRA010000024.1:6542968-6553041 GCA_026260255.1 Pseudolaguvia tuberculata | reverse complement strand
ACACACAGAGACACACACACACACACACACACACACACACACACACACACACACACACACACACACACACACACACATACACAAGCTTTAAGGCCAATTTTAACAGTTCCGAAGCCAGAGGCACTAATTATGAGAAATCAGTAACTAAGCAGAAGTTTCTGGTACATAAAAACATGTATTTCTAAGTTCTCAGAATAATAAGTACATGATTCAGGGGTTATCAGTGGTAGCTTCTGTGATTACATTTTTAGAATCAAAGCGGAAACCTGCTGCACTGCTGGAAAGGTCAGAACAGAGAGTTTTTACAGACCTGAAAGCAGTTTAAAATGTTTAAAAAGATTAAAATATATAAGTCTATATTCAAATCAAGTATTCAATTCAAAACTAGACGTCTTATTAGTCTAGCCTGTGGTGCTTATGTGAGTGATGAGAGGAAAAACTTTCAATCTGATTAGTAACTAGCGGTGCATTTGTTTCAAAGTTTCCTTACTTTCTTACATTTACCCGAATTCTTATTTAAAGTTATGTACCTTTTATTTCAGGTGATTAGTTTTCATAGCTTTTTTGGTGTAATTATCTGTTTCAAGTTTAATGATTTTATATGAATGTTTTTTAAGGAGAGAATAAATTCATTTCTGTGAGCTTATTTTCATGTGAATCCTTGTGGGTTTGTGTAGCACTATGGTCCCGAAGAAATGTACTGTGTTTTCTGCATATGAATGATAATTATTCTTGATTTAAAGATTCTTGACACTGTAAATGTTGCAGTTCTGATTTAACACCTTTTTCTGTGCATTTAGTTTGAGTACACGGTGAAGCAGATGGAGTACCTGGCCCCAGTCTACTTGCAGAGAGGCACTCGCCGTATAGACTCCGCGCCACACCTCCGATGTGAGTTTACTGATCGGCAATCTACACACACTCTGAGATTCACACCATCATCACATCTGATCTGCAGAATGCCTGCGTGTGTGTGACACCAGGTCCATTCCAGTCTTTGCACCCAATTGATTAAATCAGTTGAGTACTTTTACAACCTTTAGCAGTTGTCAAGCGCAGGTATTTAACAAAGAAGACAGTTAGTTACCGCAGTTCTGACATAGATGGCAATCCATCTTGGAATAGAAAAAGGTCTTGATGCAGACAGACCTAGTGTCCTTCGGGGTCAGTGGAACAAGTCGAGTGGTGCTTGTTGATTTGAGGGAGCATGGTGTAATGGGCGAAGTGATAAATACTTATTCAATTCAGTTTAATTTTATTTGTATAGTGCTTTTTACAACAGTTATTGCCTGAAAGCAGCTTTACAGAATGAATGCTAAATAGATGAATGATTAGTTTGTCCCTGATGAGCAAGCCGAGGCGACAGTGGCAGGTAAAAAACTCCCTAGAGTGGGATTAGGAAGAAACCTTGAGAGGAACCAGACTCAACAGGGAACCCATCCTTTGGGTTGAACAGAAATTAATGTATAAGTGTATGTGTATGTGTGAGTGAAACAGTTCTGGTGGCTGGAAATGGGATGACGTCCGAAGTCATCGCGGGAATGTGATGACCAAGCCGATACACGACGCTCCCGAGCCAACGTGGTGAGGCGGCACGTATACTTCGACAGAAGAGGGGGGGGGGGGTAGAGAAAAATTGGTTATATATTGTAAATGGTATTGAGGTTGTAAGATACTGATATAGTTCAGTGCAGGAAAGGACTCCGGCCAAACTAACTAGTACAGCCTAACTAAAAGGAGAACCAGAGAGGAGCACAGACATGAGGGATCCCTGATATGTATCCCTGAAATCATCCCTTGAACGAAGTCGGCGTGGCGGAACATAGGGCACCACCAGATCACTAAGGTACTAAGGTGCGAGACCATTTAGTGCTTTATACGTTAAAAGTAGTATTTAAAAAACTATACAGGAGCCAATGGAGCGTGGATAGAACAGGGGTGATACGTTCGAATCTCTTGGTCCTAGTAAGGACTCTTGCTGCTTCGTTCTGAACTAACTGAAGTTTATAAGCTTTGCTGGACATCCAGAAAGCAGAGCGTTACAATAATCCAGCCTGGACGTGATGAAGGCATGGACTAGTTTTTCATTTAATGGCAGAATATTAGTAATTTTAGCGATATTCCTAAGGTGAAAGAATGCTATTTTAGTAATATTATCTATTTAAATGAAAGACAGACCATCTAATGTTAAAGTGAGATCAGAAACCTTATCTCTGGGTACCTGCGGTCCCAGTAAAAGAACCTGTTTTTTCTGGATTTAGCAGCAGGAAGTTGCTTAACATCCAGTTTATAATGTCATCAACACATAATTCTATTTTAGCTGTGTGTCATCGGCGTAACACTGGAACATCACAGCATGTTTACGGATTTAGTTCCCGAGTGGGAGCATATGTAATGAAAAAAGTAGCGGACCGAGCCCTGGGGAACCACAATATCTCAAATAAAAAAAACCCAGACACTGCATACAGGTGTGCCTTAAGCAATGACCGAACAATTTCAACAATCTTGTGTACAAGTAAACAGTTCCATAAGTCTGATGCTAACGCCTGAAAAAGCTCAGTCACCTTTATGGCTCTGATTGGTCAACCTCAGTACTTTAACAGGACTGTGGACATTTAAAAAAAATAAGCAACCGCCAACCTGTTGAAACTCCTAAAGCATTTAAGAAAAACATTATGTACAGGAAACAGTTTGGCGACTGCTGCTCTGGAGATATTTACGTGTGGAATTCCCAGGAGAGCCTTCGTTTCAAGTCAAGAAGATTTTATCTTCATTCTGATGATTGCTATAAACATTCACTGAACCCTTTGTTTAACCGGCTTTCATACTGAAGAGTTAAATACCTATCATCACGCAACGCATAGCTTTAAAAGTGTTAAGTAATTTACTAAAATAGCCACTGTATGTTATTACTGCTCAGTACACGCCAACATTACCCAAATAAACACAGCTGACATCATCTGCTATTGATTTTCACACTCTATATTTATTACTCTTTGACCCCTGACCCGGAACTATCTGTTCAACATTATAACTTATTTACCTTTGTACTTCCGCACAATACACACTCCCTGCTCTGAAGACATCCATCTGCTGGGTGGCTAATGTGTGTGCGTGTGTGCGTGTGCGTGTGTAGTGCGGCTGTATAACTGCTCAGTGGGTCAGTCAGACTGCAGTCAGTGCCGTGCCGTACCGGAGCAGTACGGCTGTGTGTGGTGCGGAGGAGGAAGTCCACGCTGTGCGTTTCACAAGTCCTGCACCAGCCTTACTGAAGAAGACTGTCCTCCACCACTCATTACTGAGGTACACTAGTAACACACATACACTGATTAAGAGGTATTACAGTCTATACCAGACTATACCAGAATAATGCATAGTACATGGATCATTATTGTAGCTATTTACATCCACACACATACATTGAGAATATTAAATAGTTGTATACATTGTACGATGTGTGTGTTTGTTGTGTTCAGGTTTGGCCACTGACAGGACCGTTAGAGGGAGGGATTGACGTCACAGTCCTGGGTTCAAACTTGGGTCAGCGCTATGAGGATATTGAGAATGGAGTCACCGTGGCTGGAGTCGCCTGCAAGCCGCTGCGCAACGCTTACCTTATATCAACTCGGTACACACACCTTCATATCAGAGTTACATTTATGGTGTTTGGGAAATGTCCTCATCCAGAGCAACTTACAACAGAGCAATTGAGGGTTAAGAAGTGTTAACTGGGAATAGAACCTTCCAGTTAACAGTCCAGCACCCCCTAACCATTGTGCTACCACTTTAATTATAACTAACATTAGTTATCAACACTAATGTTAGTTATAATTAAAAGTACAGAGAATCCTTAACTGTAGCATTCAAAGCAAGAAGGTCCCTGGTTTGATTCCCAGACAGGGAGTTTGCATGTTCTAATTGCGCTTACATGGGATTTCTCTGGGTTTCTTTCACAGTCCAAATACATGTGCAATAGGTTTAAGGAGAGAATGTAGCCAGGATTCTGGTAAGGCGTTAAACAATAAATAACAAAATGAATAAAAACCTATAATTTATATTCAGGAAAAGTCTTTCTATTGTTTGTGGATATGGGTATACTCTCTATCATGTGTTTCGTGTGTTTTTAATGTTACTGTAAAGCACAGCAGGGTGTCTCTCAGTCATCAGGGTATTATAGGCTATTAACGTAGCAAAATATGCTATAGAAAAGTCTCAACATCACTTGAAAAAACTGTGTAATGGCTACCTAAGCAATTGTTTGGCTGGGCTGAGTGAACACCAACCACCAGTTAGCTGAAGATACATGTTCTAATAATAAAAATAATTTTTCTATAGCAGAGAAAAATTGCAAGAATATTTTTAACAGACTTTTTGAGATAAATCAGTATAACGCTCCAGGTTGTCTGTATAACTAACAATAAACAGTCTGAGATGAAATGTCTGAGAGAATCCTACTTATCAGACAGAGGAACTATATCGTTCCTATTCACATTCAGCCATATTTTACTTGTTTGTTTGAGTGTAAGTTAATGTCTGTCTGTGTGTGTGTTTCAGTATCATGTGCGAGCTTCAGTCCTCCGTAAATGTGACCTCAGGACCTGTGGTGGTTATTGTGGGGACCTCATTGCCAGGACAGTCCGAGCAAACATTCACTTACCAGAACCCAACGCTGATTCACATCGTACCCAGTAAAGGTCCCATGGCAGGAGGCACCAGGCTCACCGTGCACGGTACCCGGCTCCTGACAGGGCAAAGCACTGACCTGCGGGCATTCGTGGGCTTGCAGCCTTGTCACATGTGAGTCCATTCTTTCGAGTCATACAAACATGTTTCAAACTTCATTTTAAGCAGTTTTTTTTATAAAATTATCTTGTTTCTTTGTGGCTCTAAAATATTTTTACAGTATGGATGAATATGTGAGTGACTCACAGTTGGTCTGCCGCACCAGCCACTCCAACCAAACTGCACATGTACCAGTTCGAGTCCAGTTTGGGAGAGCAGAAAGGACTGTTGGCAGGGTCCTATTTCACTACTTAGAGGATCCTGTGATCATTGATGCGACTCCCACTGAGAGCTTCTATGGGTGAGCTTCATCTAGTAAAATATCATGCAATTTTTAATCCTTATTAATATTATCCTTTTTGTTAGTTTAGTAAATAAATTGTAATGCATTTTTGGCTATTTTTGTGGTGTTCTGCAATACTATGGAAACCACTATTTTAACCTTCTCAAACCCTGATGCCTGAAACCTTTTAAAATGTGTCATATGTTAATAGCGGTGGGCGTAATATAATGGTAACCGGCCAGAACCTGGATGTGGTCCAGCAGCCAATGATGTCCATTCTATACGAGAGCAAAATCAGGAGACGCCGATACAGTCCTGCCTCAGTCCAGAACAGCACCATGGCAACGGTACAGTGCTCTTCAGGAATACGTACAATGTCCAATTTTGGAAAAATGCAAAGCAAACAAAAATCACACACAAGTTCTTAATTTATCTCTCTTTCTCAGAGAATACACATGTACGCACACACGCTTTCAGTATTTTAATCTAAACATTTTTATTGACTTCTCTGTATCTTTTATCTGTATCTTTGTCCAAACTAAGTTAAAAATTAATTTTATGCATCAAAACACAATCTGATCAAATTTATCATTTCAATTATCAATTTTCATCAAGTTTAAAATAAATTTCCAGCATTTTGTCAGACGTCCTTATACCTTTTACCTTACATTTGTCTTTTTTATTCTACTGAGCAATTAGTCTTTCATACGGCCCAGTAGTGATCGTTACCATTTAAACAGTCATCTGGACTGTAGTTCAAACTTTACCTCTGAGCCACCGCTTCTGTTTTTCTAATCCTAAACGTAATGATTAACCAGATACAAATAAATGTACATTTAAACTATGTAATTTTTTCTTTAAAATTGTTTACCTTCCCTGTGATGTGGCATGATTAATATCTGCCTAGCTCTCTATCTAACTGTATCTCCATCTCTCTCTTTCTCTCTCTTTTTAACCCTCTCTCCTGTTAGACCAAGACCCCCTGTGTAAATATTACCTCAGAGCAGATGAATTGTCTAAGTCCTAAAGTGCCTAAAGACTCCCACATCGTGAGAGTTTGGTTCGAGATGGACAACGTGCATTTGGATTTTAAGAGTATTAAAGGCACCGGATTTACATATCATCCAGACCCAGAACTACACAACCTGAACCGTGAGGACCAGAAGTTACCCATCCGCTTTAAACCTGGTGGAGTGCTTGCTGTAGAGGTGAGACTGAGCATACAAAAGAGGATTATTCAATAGTATTGATTTTGAGTCGATACCAATTTTATTTTATGCTTTTATGAGCCATAACTGATTATACAGCACCAAAATGTATTTATTGGTTTACTTGTGTTCTTCTAATCTGCTTATTCCCCAATTTGAGTGAATGGGGGTCTGCTGAAGCCTATCCCAGCGCACATAGGGCAAAAGGCAGCATAATACTAATACTAAATTGAACAAACATTAACAACGAACCCTGCCATTACTGTCATTTTACTTCTTTTAAAGCCAGCAAGACTACACTTTTTGTTCTATCTAGAAACATCTAAAGCTAAATAAAATCGTTAAATTATCTTTATTCAGGTCTGATAACCAAACAGGTAACAAGTAAAGAACTATAATTATAATATAATTATAACAATTATCTTAAAAATATTTCAAAAAACTGATTAAACAAAGCTTTGTCTCCTAGGTTTTAGTGAACTACTCTATTTGCTGTGTTAAATAACATTTTTCCAGATAAAGCAAATAAAGATCCATTGCTCACCACACATGCAATTCTGGAATGGTGGTCTTGAATGCAGTTCTAAAATACATCATTGGCTCAGTTATTCCAAAATGGAAATCTGTTAATAAAAGAAAAGTTAACTATTTTATAAACTACTGGTTAAAATGTATTGAATGAGAACCTGTGCTCCTTCAATGAGATGGTTAGCTCTATATTAGTAGTATTTTTATATTCTTAATACATACAAACATTCCTAATCCGTATTTTGTAAATTAGTATATAATCTATAAAAACGTGTAAAGATGTTGCAGATGTTTCATTGATTTAGTAGCATCAGTTGGTGAGCTTTCACTCGCAGCCCGACCGCCTTCCTTTACTTCCGTCCTTCCTTCTTTCTTTTCCTTAATAAAATTAAAAGAACCTTTTTAATTAATTGAAAGTCTTATCCACTCAGTCTCCTGGCGGCTTGTCATGTTGATGAATGAATGACTCGATCAATTGTTTTCAGTCTTTCTCAGTCCATACTCTGTTTTTCATGGATTTTATTTTATTTTAGAAATGCTTTGCAGGAAGACAGAACACCACCAGAGAAAACATTTCATTTAAAACTTTAATTTAACTTTCTGAAGAACTTTTAGTAGAATATTTTGAAGATGATTATGAATAAATGATCTAACATTGATATTTAACCTGGTCGTGAAGTTGGAATAATGAGAGGGTACGTGTTTAAACTGTGCTTGGATTGTTTAAATTGAGATTTATGGTTGTGTTTCTTGTGTTGGTACACCAGTGAGCACAGTACACTGTGACAACCTACATACACTTCAGTTTAAAACGGAAGATTTTTATAATTTATCATCCGAAGTCATTAAATGTTGTTCTTTACGTATTCAGTCTATTACTTTATTTGGCAGGATGTCAACTTAATTTTGTAGGTTTTTTTTGTGTAATCTGATATATAAATGGGTGTTATGCATGTTAGCAAACTGATGCTTTTATGCTATATATATATAGTGAAATCTGATTTTATATATCATCACTAGTTCTTGCATTTCTTACTCTCCTCAGGTTTTCTCTAGGTTCTCCGTTTTTTGACACAGAAACTTGCCAGTAGGTAGATTGTGATACATTTTAAATTGGCCAAACAACAATGGAAAAACTGGAAAGAAATAATAGTCATGTAAAAAAATTAATGAATTCTAAAAAGTAAACAAAACCTGCAATTAGTAAAGATATTTTGCCCGTAGCATTTTCTCTTCACATGACTGTTGAGCCACTTTGATGCACCAAAGCATTGAAAAACCAGGAATATTTTCTGGAATAGTCACCAAGGATGCATTTTAGTGTCTCCGATGTCTTCATTCTGTCATCTGTATTTCTGGTGTGTGTTGTACTGTGTAGGGGAAAGGCTTGACTCTGGCCATGAGTAAAGAGGAGGTGGTGGCTTGGCTCGGTGACCAGATCTGTGATGTGAAGACTCTGGACGATACTCATCTGTATTGTGAACCTCCAGAGGAGCAGCCACTTGGTTCAGACAACGAAGACTTGCCAAGGCTGAAGGTCAGACAAAAACATGGTTTTCTTCTCATATGGCACCGGGTGTTAGATTTAGAGTAAGATTTTTTTGTGTAAAAGGTTGGCGTTGGTTATTCCCACGAGACATTGAATCAACAACCCATTCTTTTGTTAGTTGATGTTGTGCTAAAGTATTCACTCCTTTTAAACGTCTCTCTTTTTGCACTCTGTACAAATGTGCCATGAACAAGATAATGTGAATCTGACAAAATAACTAAAAAAGACAGAAAACAAATGCAAGGGAGGTGCTGAGACATTTGGTGAAAGTGGTTGCTTGGTGGAGGTGGTAATCGAACCCCGGTCTTTCTGGTACTTAACCACTAGGCTACCGCTTCCACTTGCTCTAAAATGTTTTACCACAGCAAGTGTTCATTGGGTTATAAATATTACAGATTTAAACAATAAAGGCTGTGTATGCTTTGTTTCCAAACCTTATCTATTTCCTGGTCATTTAGAAATAATGACATTCTTTGCAAAGAATAGTTTATAAATAGCTAAATGGTTTCTGGCCCACACTGTTGCGTAAACTTTTGTAAATGCTGCTCACCAATGCATAAATTAAAAACCAGCATTTTGTGGTGTCTACAAAACTCCATAAAAAGCTCACAGAGAGCTGTTAACTGGGTGAGCGAAATCTTCCAGTAATGCAGCTCATCTTATCAGAAAAGCCATGAGCAAGTTAACAAAATTCCCATTTAATCCATGCGTGTGATTAAAATAATAATAAAGCTGTATTAACAGGACACCTTACTTTGCTACTAAAACTGCATCAGCAAAAGCTCCTGTGAATGATTTCTGAATACCTTTATTTTTGTCTTTAACAAACAAGACCCATTATCTGGGGTTTTTTTGCTAAAAAAAAAAAAAAAAGGTGCCCAGAACTGCAGCGTTGACTGATATTTCAGCTTTTGATAGAGAATGCTAACAATTTACCTTGGTCAGTTGAGTGAATTTAAAATAATATAAAGCGGGGTGTGTGCTCACAGAATCGCTATTACAGAAACATAATAAGTATCCAAAAGCACTGCCTGTCCCGTGTCTACTGTGTCGTTTGTTTCTGAAATAACACTGGATTTTTCAGTGGTTAAATAGCACATGCAGTCATGAGGTCACTATAATTACCATCAGCCTTGATAAATGGGTGGTTCATTGCAATAATCACGGCCTTCTATTTTGCACTAGTGTTAATGCATATACAGTGAGGAATTAGTGACATCCCTTTTGATCCTAATGGGCACTAAAAGCCACTTTAATCTGTTTAGTTAATTGTGACAGGTGTAATTTGCACTAAACCTCAGTAAACAGAGTCATGAGTGTTTTACAGTCCATAAGGGTGAATAGCGAGTGTGACCAATGAAATGAAACATTTCGCCTGTGTGTGCATGCATGCATGTCTGTGTGCTCCCGTGATTACATGCTGTTATGTATGTCTATTAAGTGGGGTTGCACAATGTCATGCTACTAGCTTTATTTGTATTCATCTAGTGTGCGGAGTATGTGCCAATACCAAAATCCTTGTTCTGAATCAGCGTCCACTACAATGTCATAAATAAACAAGAGGAATTAAATACGTCTTTTTAATGATGGGCAGGTCTTAATAGAAACAACTTTGAGTCAAGCTTGTTCAACCCTGGAGTTGAACAAGCTTTCAACCATTTATAATAAATCTTATAGTCACAGATTAAATAAAATAAGAAAATAGAACTAAATTCTATATAAA
>JAOTRA010000024.1:6528061-6538224 GCA_026260255.1 Pseudolaguvia tuberculata | reverse complement strand
AGCTGAATTTCCACCGGTACCCTGTCGGCTAACAGTACATGTGGCGGTCGTTGTTAACCCGGGCCGCGACCGATCCGCTATGGATTTCTTTGTTGTGATCCACATATTTGATTTGGCGCAGTTTTAAGCTGGATGCCCTTCCTAATGCAACCCTCACCATTTATTCGGGCTTGGGACCGGCACTAAGAATGCACTGGCTTGTGCAACCCTAATGGCTGGGTTAAAATCCACATCACTGCACTGCGATAAAAACAGAATAAACTGTTGGGAATAAATTAATACAATTTATTAGAACTAATATTCTAATTTAGGTTGTAAATGTAGGTCAGTGATCCTAATAGTGTTTAGACCTCCAGAGATGGACTTATTGATCCGGACTGCACAACAGTGTATGTACAGTGCAGTGCAGTCCATGTATATATTGTGCACATAGCAGTGTTGTGCGGTCTGGATCAATAAGTCCTTCTCTGGTGGTCTAAACACTATTAGACTATATTGATATGGAGTATTTATAATAATAAAAGTAAATACAAGTATGTAACAAATCCTATTTAACATTTCTGAACTGTTGGTAGGAGGTAGCAGGCGAGCCACTGTACATGCTGTACAGAGCTATAAAGTATCAAGTGGACAAAGGCCCAGTGGACGCCGTGACTGGTAAAGCCAAGCGCACCCTTAATGATAGTCATCTTCTCAGGGAGGACATAGACTACTGCTCCATGGTAAGTGTACCCTTCTTTCTCCCTCACTTTCCATGTCTTGCCTACTATTTTCTCTCTCTCTCTCTCTCTCTCTTGCTCTGTCTTTCTCTTACTGTCTTTTGTGAGAAGCTTAAGAAACACTTGAGTGACAGCTGACACAGAATATCTCTATTAGTGTCAGTCTTGCTCTGCCTTCCTTTATCCCATTTCACTTTAATCGCACACTTTTATTGCATGTTTGAATGCTCTGTGCATCTGGAACTGTGCTGATAGAATTGTGTGGTTGGTTGACTTTTCATTCTATATAATAGAGGATATCCTGTGAACACCTTAAACAATAGTTGTCTAGTTGTAAAGAATTAGTTGCGCCAGAAAAGCGGAGATAACGGCCACTACTCCCATTAAATGTTTAATGATCCTATATGGAATGACTTTTTACAGCTGTCCTGGCTAAAGAGATTCAGAAAGAAATGTATCTGTTATCTTATACTTTGTTGTTATTGATTTTGGTTTGTCTGGTCTTAACAAATAAACGCATAACAAATGTGCCTGCTCTTATGTTGTGCACAGTTTTGTGTATTTCTCGAATTAAATTCACAGGCCTTAAAAATCTTTTTGGAACGTCTAATATTTCAGCTGAAGTGTTTCTGCTTCATGATTTGAGTAGTTTATTTGTTAACATTTAAAATGCATAAAAAATTGTTCATTAAAAATGTTATTTGTATACCTACATAACAATGATGTTTGCAGTTGATATTGTGGTGAGAGTAGGGAGCAGGTTGAGAAGAATCTGGAGAGGTGGAGATACTTGCTGGAGAGAAGGGGAATGAAACTCAGCAGGAGTAAGACAGAGTACATGTGTGTGAATGAGAGGGAAGGCAATGGAGTGGTGAGGTTGCAGTGAGAAGTGGTAGTAAAGGTGAAAGAGTCTAAGTATCTGGGGTCAACAGTGCAAAGTAATGGAGAGTCTGTTAGAGAACTGTAGAAAAGAGTGCCGGCAGGTTGGAGAGGGTGGAGAAAAGTGGCAGGAGTGATTTGTTATCGGCAAGTCTGTGCAAGAGTGAAAGGGAAAGTTAAGTAGTGAGACCAGCAATGTTGTATGGTTTAGAGACAGTTTCCTTGTCAAAAAGACAGGAGCTGGCGGAAAGACAGGAGGCGAAGCTGACAATGTTAAGATTTTCATTGAGAGTGACGAGGATGGACAGGATTAGAAATGAGTTTATTAGAAGGGCGCATGTAGGATGTTTTTGAGACAATGGGAGGGAGGCTAGTTTGAGATGGAATGGACATGTGTAGAGGAGGGACATGTAGTATACTACGGTTACAGTTTGGCATTTGGCAGCAGCTCTTATCGAGAGTGACTTAGAATTGGCCTCTTTTTCGGGCAGGAGGGAAAGAGGAAGACCAAGGAAGGAGGATTATGAATGTGGCGAGGGAAGACATCTAAGTAGTTTGAGTGAAAGATAGAAAGGACAGGGTAGTGTAGAGAAGAGTGATCCGCTGTGGCAACCCCTAATGTTAGCAACCAAAAGAAGAAGAAGAAGATGCCTATATTGCCTAGTGTTGGTGGACACCTGACGATCACAAATGTGGTTTTCTTGTGAGGCTCTTATTCCAGATTTAATCTTCATGTTGCTGTTAGTTTAACTCTAGACTTCTCACTTCAGTTTGTAGATTTGATTTGTGTTTTCCACATCCCAGACAAATTGTGTTGCAAAAGTTTTGGAAAGTTTTGGACCCACTTGTGCTGTTAAAATGTCCAAATGTATGTTTAAATATGCTAGCAATGTAATGAGCCTTTAATGGTGATGCTTTAAAACAGGGGTCGTCAACCTTTTTGACTCAGAGAGCCATGAAAGCAAAATATTTGGAAATTAATTTCAGTGAGAGCCATATAATATATTTTTAGACTGATTGAAAAGGGAGCCGTTACCCAGCAACGGCCAACGTAGGCTATTATCATCCAATTAAAATAATGGACATGGAATGGATTAACGAAGATCGGATCCATGTTGCAGGTAACACGTATTTATTGACTCCCAAACTGAACACAAAATCAACCAAAACATGGGCAA
This sequence comes from Pseudolaguvia tuberculata, assembly GCA_026260255.1. Lineage (NCBI taxonomy): Eukaryota > Metazoa > Chordata > Actinopteri > Siluriformes > Sisoridae > Pseudolaguvia > Pseudolaguvia tuberculata. The sequence continues at coordinate 6,535,448 of JAOTRA010000024.1, read as the reverse complement.
ACTTAAACCGAACTTAAACAAACTCAAAACACGGGGTTACTCTGGAGCGAAAGGGCAAAACACGGGGTTACTCAGAAGCAAAGGGATAAATAGCAAGCAAGAACAAACATTATCAACAGCACTTCGTGATCGTTAATTATCCACAAACTGGCGCTAATGGTGATAATATTTTATGATTTATCAGAAAAGCCAAAATTTGTGAGCCAGATGCAATCATCACCTGGCCTGCAAGCCATAGGTTCCCGACCCCTGCTTTAAAATAATTCATCAGCACATCATTCTTAGATTGTTCCCAGACGTTTCTGTGTTAAATGGAGTTCAGTAGATTCAGTATATTTTTAAAGTCTATAATGTCCTCTGAAGCTAAGAACAAGCTATTCCACACTGTAGATGCCCAGAGTACAAGATCAGTGCACACTATCCACGGTACAGAGTACTGTAAATAGGCTGCTGTAAAAAGGTCTAAAATTTTAATAATATGAATCTGAAAGACAGGATGCGGAGCTGGAGGTGGCAGAGTTGAAAATGTTGAGATTTTCATTTGGAGTGATGAGGATTAGAAATTAGTTTATTAGCAGGACGTCACATGTAGTATATTTTGGAGACAAGGTGAGGGAGGGCAGGTTGAGATGGTTTGGACATGTGCAGAGGAGGGACATGCAGTATATTGGTAGATGAATGCTGAGGATGGAGGTGCCGGGCAGGAGGAAAAGAGGAAGACCAAAGAGGAGGTTTATGGATGTGGTGAGGAAAGATATGTAGGTAGTTGGGGTGAAAGAGGCAGATGTAGAGGACATGGGTAGTGTGGAGAAGAGTGATCCCCTGTGACGACTCCTAACGGGAGCAGCCGAAAGGAGAAGAAGAAGATTATAAATTATTATAAGAGAAATTATATTAAGATTTGTCATTCCATGTGTAAATGTTTTTACCCTCAGACTCTAATGGTGCTGGTAAAGAACGGAGTAGAAATCCAACCTTGTCCCATTAAGGTTTTGGATGTAGACACCATCACCCAGGTGAAAGACAAAATTCTGGACCAGATCTACAAAGGAGTATCATTTTCCCAGAGGCCATCAGCTGAATCACTTGACCTCGGTACGGCATAATCAAGATCAAAAATTGGATAACATCTTTTCTAGTCATTTATAACGTTTATAATCTATGCATTTATAACCTTTGTGTTTCGTCTTAAGAGTGGCGTTCAGGGCAAGCAGGTCACCTGACCCTGTCTGATGATGATGTCACTGGTATTGTGCAAGGTCACTGGAAGAAGCTCAACACGTTACAGCACTACAAGGTGCGTCACGCATGTTATTAGGAGCTGCTCATTTACATCTTCCTGTAACCATTACAACATGCACCCCCCTTATTTAGCAAAGTTCTTTCCTGAAATCATGTAATAAATAATTATCACTATTCTGAAGAATAAAATAGTCATATTTACCAATAAAGAGAAAAAAAAGCATTATATCTTTTTTTCTTATTAACCCTCTCTAAGACAGCTCAGTTATGTAACAATCGATAATCCACTTTAGCATTGTGTTGTCTTTTCAATTGCCCATAACTTGTTATGCAATGCCGTTGTCAGCTTGCAAATTGACCCTCATCTGTTTAGCCTATAAATTATAATCTGAAAGCCTGTACCTGTAGGAAATTTCTACAGTGCTACAGGTAGTGCAATTCATGTTGTATCTGGTTTTATCTGATGCTCTCATTCAATCTCTCTCATATCCTCAGGTGCCAGACGGTGCCACTGTGGCTCTCATCCCTCGTTCGAGTGCCTGTGTCACAGGCATTAATCAGATCTTCCAGACTGGAGAAAGTAAGCTTTGTGCTAAATAGAAAAAGCGATTGCTGATAAATGATAAATATAGAAGCTGTGCAGCTGCAGGGTTGGATTAGCTTTAAGACATATCTGTTCTATCATGTCCTTCAGTTTAGAAAGATTTTTCTTTGTAGTAAAGTTTAGCTGGAATTTATCCAAATTAATTTGATAAATAAATAAAATTGACACTTAAAAGTGCTTATATTGTATTTTTATGTCTAGTATCTTTGCTACTAAATGCTGTGTGATAATTTGTGGTTGTGTATTGCTTCGAAGTCACAGTGAGAGTAGTAGCAGTGTTGAGGTGTCGGATCATATAATGATAAGCCTATATAATGCTATGTATATACATGATATATTGTGTGTATATATATGTATATTTCAAACCAAAAAAACTGGTTTAATATGAAGAAATGGTGAAGACACCAAGCTATCTGTTCAGCTAGTTAGTGATTGAAGAGAAGAGATGACGCGTATGATGCTGTAAAAGCTGGTTTGTTTATTTATTGATTGAAATAACAGTGCAGTCTTAAGTGCAGTTAAGGTCACAGTCTCCCCTGGAGGCGTGGGTTCGAATCCCACTTCTGACAATCATGTTGTCTTCTATATTGTAAGATTTGGGTGGCGCGGTGGCGTAATGGACAGCACAGTCGCCTCACAACAAGAAGCTCCCGGGTTCGATTTTTCTGTGCGGAGTTTGCATGTTCTCCCCGCGCTTGAGTGGGTTTCCTCCGAGTGCTCCAGTTTCCTCCCACAGTCCAAAAACATGTAGATTAGGTGGATTGGTGATTGTAAATTGTCCATAGGAGTGAATGTGTGTGTGAATGGTTGTTTGTCTGTGTTGCCCTGTGATGGACTGGCAACCCGTCCAGGGTGTACCCCCGCCTCTCGTCCTATGTGTGCTGGGATGGGCACAGCAGACTCCCGTGACCACGGATTCGGGAATAAGCGGGTAAGAAGATGAATGAATGAATGAATGAATGAATAACATAGTTCCACGTAGGTCACGTTTTTGTTCTACATATTAATCTGCAAACTAATCATAGTGGATTTCCCCTTTATATTACACCATGTCACAGGACATTAGTTTAGTGGCCATGCCCTTTTAACCTGGTAATTTACCAGCTCATTTTTGTCATGTTTTGTTTCGTTTTTTAATAGAGACGCCCATGCTGGAGGGCGAGGAAGATGAGGGTCTCCGTTTGTGGCACTTGGTCAAGTCAAGTGAGGATCCTGAAATCCCTAAACACAGAAAAAGCAGCATGAGGGAGCGAGAGAGGGCCAAAGCCATCCCTGAGATCTATCTCACAAGACTGCTCTCAATGAAGGTAGTTTACTGCTATAATATATCAAATAAATTATTTATGTTTTAGGTGTGTTTTAAAACTATTAATAATTGTTCAATTAGGTTTTGTTTACTTCCATCAGTCGATGTTCACACAACAGTGCTTGTTCATTACTCAGATTGCATTGTTTTTTAGCAAAAATGTCTCTAGTTTTCTTCACCCTCGTCTTTTTATTTCTTTTTTACTTTTCCCTTCAATGAACTAATTAACTTGTAATTAGCTTTGCAATCTGTCTATGGATTATTGCAACAAACATGCCCAGGAACGCTACATTTTTTTTTTTTGCATCATTTATTTTTCTATCCAGCAAGGTAGAAAATGACAAATCACAGCAATCAGTTTCTTCTGTTTTAAATAGGAAGTCATTTTTGTTTGTAATTACAAAATGTTTCACAGTGTGACAAAACAAGGCACTGAACCCCACTGTCCTCACTCCTACTGGTATTGTTGGAGTTGCCGCAGTTGGATAGACCTCTAGACTAGTAGTTTAGGAGCAGCTTATCTCTGCGTTCTATCTAGTACAGCGACACCTTGGCTAACTTAATGCAAAAATTTGTATTGCAAAGCAAATTTTCCAATAATGAATATATGTAAATGCAGATAATCTGTTCCAGCCACCTGAACATTTTAATTATATTATTTGTTTCAACACTATATATTTTGTGTATAAACGCCAGTGGTGAGAGAATTGATACTTTGAGTCTGGTTTCTCTGTAGTTTTTCCCCACCATTCTGTCAAAGATTGAGGTTTAGTTTCTTGCTGCTTGAAAGAAGCTAGTTATCTTAACCAAACCCACCATAAGTAGCTTTCCTGGAAAAGTCCACGAATTGAAGTATGTCAATCAAGTGAATTTCTCCTCCTCCATCAGCTATTGTGGCTGTAAAAATTATACTTCTTTTGTACAGATGTGCTTTGCTAGTGTGTATACCCGTGTCAATCCAATCAACCCATCAGAGGACTCCAATAGACCCCTGTCACCAGTTTAACAGAAAAACGCTTAAAATCATGTCGATTTTTTTAACACATACTGAAGGCAATATCCGCATGGAAGATCAACTCTTTCAAAACAGTTTTTTCTGACTGAAAAAAATTTCACAATTTCGCGGTTTTGTTTTATTTAGTTAAGCTTTGCATGCCAGTATAAATTTAAATCCTTAAAAAAATATTTAAGGGATGGCAAAGTTCCGCTGTATTTACTGTCTGCAGCAATGTTGTATTTCAGCATTTTCATCTTCTTTATCCTGGTACCATTCTTTCATGTGCTTGGCCTGACTGATTCACCAGTTCATTTCCTGTTGCTGTAGAGCTTCATCTCTCAGGAAAAAATAAATAACATCCTAACACCCTGTCACATCACAAGCGCCGCTGTGAATGCAAGATTAAATCACTCTGTGTTACTGTCAGTGTCACAGCCGCTTAATTCATTGCTACACTGTACTAGTTTCTCTTATACTACCGTGTATGTGTTCAGGGAACTCTGCAGAAGTTTGTGGACGATGTGTTCGTAGCCATCTTAAGCACAAAGCGGCCACCCCCAATTGCCGTCAGGTTCTTCTTCGACTTTCTGGACGACATGGCGGAGAAGCACGGCATTGACGACCCTGAGACTGTACACATATGGAAGACAAACAGGTTTAATGCTCCAAGATTTATATGCTGTTTTAACTACGAGTTAAAGTTATATCTGTGAATTTATAAACAAGGTGCAGCTTCGATTCCCTGGTGTGGGTGGAGTTTGCATGTTCTTTACACTTACATGGGTTTAAGTATTTTCCTACCACAGTCCATTCCGTTGTATTCTATTCTATTTATATACGCATTCCTCCAAAACACACTCTAAGAATTGCATTTTAAAACATCTTTGACTTGCATGTATATAATGTTTACAGTGTACATGTATAAATATTTATTATTTATATTATATATATATATATGCATATATATAAGTCAAATCCATTTTGTGGAGTTGTGGTTTTGACATTCCTGCAGTTCTGTGTGCATGTGATGTAAGTACTCAACTGAAACTTTATATCTGGTTGAAAACACTGCAAGATTTATTCATCATTTCATTTCCATTGGAATAGACTAACCTGCACTTTTGTGATTTTTTTACAGTTTGCAGTGTTATTTTATTCACTTTAATTGGCTTTAGTTCCTACGTTTCAAGTCTTAAATATATTTTGTAACCCTTTTGAAACTTTTTATCTTTCCATTATCACTTCCAACTTCAGCTTACCCCTGCGTTTCTGGGTGAACATCCTGAAGAACCCGCAGTTTGTGTTTGACGTGCAAGTAACAGACAGCATAGACGCCGTCCTGTCTGTCATCGCGCAGACTTTCATTGATTCGTGCACCACCTCTGAGCACAAAGTGGGACGGGTACGTAAGCTAATTAACCTCAGTTTTAATTCCAGCATGATTAAGCCGGTTTAGAGACACAGCAGAATGACAGAACATGTCAGTTTCAGATTGTATTTGTCACATGCATCTACATACAGAGTACAACATTGAGTTAAAGTCTTCATGATGTGCTTACCCTGCTGTTTTTTGTTGTGTTGGTTCAGGATTCTCCTGTAAACAAGCTGCTGTACGCCAGAGAAATCCCTCGATATAAACAGCTAGTGGAGAGGTGAGGCTCTCACAGCATACACAAGAATAATGTAGGTCTTTCAGTGTGACCAATAATACACTTCTCCAACTCAGTCTGTTAAATGATGTGGTGTGTTTGTGAAACAGGTACTACAGTGATATTCACAGTGCTGCTACAGGATGCTATCAGGAGATGAACTCCATGCTCACCGAGTTATCCGGGGTAAATAATAATTGCCTACCGATGGTTACTTCTTAACAATTTGTAAAGTAATATTTTAATATTTAAAAGCCTGTGTAAGTCTGTGTAAAAAAAAAAACAAAAACAAAAAAAAAACCTTGGCAATCTGCTGATAGCAAGGTGGAAACATATGAGTAGTATTTCTATTCATTTTCTTTATTTTTGCTTTTAATTTATTCATAATTATCTCTAATGTAGGTAGTTTGTAAAATAAAGTGTTATAGTGTAACGAAGGCGTATTTGGACTTAACTGAAGTTTATTTACAAATTGGGCAAAACAAAGTAACTTAATCTTAATTTCACCAGAGAATACTCGACAAAAACATGAACATAAGTCTTTGGTTAGCACAGTCTCAACAAGAAGGTCAAGGGCTCGATTCCGAGACAGATAGGAGTGAATGGGAGCACGAGTGTGTATTATTATGTGCGCTAGGATAGGCTCCAGCACACCCCCATGACCCCGAAGTAGGGAATGAACGGTTTAGAAGATAAATGAATGAATAAAATAGACTATCTTGACAAGACGTGAAAACATAGACACTTTGCAAAAACTTAAACTCAGTTAAGTGGATATGTATGTATGTATATACATGTGTATAAATGTGGTTTTATCTGATGACAAAAACATGTTATGCGTATGTGTGGTTTTAGAGCTTTGCTTCAGAGATGAACACATTGGTGGCCCTGCACGAACTTTACAAATACATCAATAAATATTATGATCAGGTCAGTGATGTAGCGCCAATATCACACTTTACAAATGTTACTGTTTCCATTATCTATATTGTTCACTGTGCGTGTGTGTGGGTGCGTGCGTGTGCGTGTGCGTGCGTGTGCGTGCGTGCGTGTGCGTGCGTGCGCGTGCGTGCGCGTGCGTGTGCGTGCGTGTGCGTGCGTGCGTGCGTGTGTGTGTGTGTGTGTGTGTGTGTGTGTGTGTGTGTGTGTGTGTGCGCGAGCACAGATCATCATGGCTCTAGAGGAAGATCCTTCAAGCCAGAAAATCCAATTAGCTTACCGGCTACAGCAGGTTGCTGCCCTGGTGGAGAACAAAGTCACTGACCTTTAAACTTTACACTTTTGACCCCAGACTAGAGGGGCAGAAGGCTCATTGCTCATTGTGTCATGGCTTACATAAGCCAAGTCGTTGCTGCATGAAATCTGATCAAGTTGAGACATCTGATTTCCCCTGACTCCTTCACCTGCACCCCATCCGCCGCTTCAGCCTTCAAGGCTTTCTTAACAAGTGAAGAGAAGAAGAGAATGAGTAGAGATGAAGCGCCAGCTATGAAGCAGGTCTTATCTTATCTCGTGTGTGTGTGTGTGTGTGTGTGTATGTGTGTGTGTATGTGTGTGTGTATGTGTGTGTGTATGTGTGTGTGTATGTG
>JAOTRA010000024.1:6500868-6511814 GCA_026260255.1 Pseudolaguvia tuberculata | reverse complement strand
ACACACACACACACACACACACACACACACACACACACACACACACACACACACACACACACACACACACACGAACTGCATCGGTGGATATGCCAGACCTGTATTAAATACCATGTGCTGCAGGCTGTGATAGTGTGTGCAAGAGATGTGTATGTGTGTGTGTGTGTGTGTGTGTGTGTGTGTGTGTGTGTGTGTACCGAGACGTGTGGTGTGGTTGAGATAGGAGCTGAGGCTGCGGCCCAAACTGCGTGGCCGGTGCAGGGCACTGCTGTAGGACTGCAGGAGCGAATGCATGCTGAATGAGCCGCCTGCTCCTCTCCCTGAACCACGTAGAGTGGCACTACCCCCGCCTGGCATGGCCTCTGGGAAAGAGGGAGAGGAGAGGAAAGAGGAGCACACATACAGACACAAACATAGAGGAGGAAAAAAAGGATGGAGGGAGAGGGCATGAGATTTAAAAAAAGGGATGGGAACATAAACAGACAGGATGTGATTAGAGGAAATATACAGCAGACAGAACAAGAGGGAGAGAGAGAAAGAAGGAGAGAGAGAAAGGACAAGAGAGCAAAATAGCAAGAATGAAAGACAGAGCAAGAGAGAGAGAGTGAGACAGAGCGGAGGCAGAAGATGATGAAATGTAGAATAATGACAAGACAAAACAAGGTGAGAAGGGCAGATGATGCAATATGGCAACAGGAGGAAAGAACAGCAGGAAGAAAAATAAAGAACAAATGAAAAAACAACAAATTAAAATCAAACCAAATCAACGGAAAAATCATAGCCAGTCCAAAAACATGCAGCAAAACTTTATTTACACCAAAAAAGGGTTAGTAAAAATGAAAACATTTATACAAAAAGCAATGCCAAAATCAGGGGAATTCAACTTAGATTGACTTTCTTTCAACTCAGATTTTTCATTCAGTCACAAATCGGTGTTTCATGTCATGTTGTTGAAATAGAAGAGCTACAATAAATCATGACGGGAAATGGGTTCAGGCCTGGCTGAGTGAAATTTGGATCACAGCCGCAACAAAATGGCTTTATTAAAAAATGAAAAAAAAAAACTTGATACAAAGCAATCAAGCCACAATCTTTCAAGGATAAGCAATAAAACCATGACAAGAGGCTAGTCATTATCTGGAGTCACAATATGATACCAGCAGAATGTCTTATTGTGTCCTGTCATGTGGTGATTTATCATTTTGAATGCTTGAAATGCGAGTTAATATTGCACTCATAATCTCGCATGGAATCTTGTTAGCGTTCCATTATTGTCATTTAAAGACATGCTTGAGTCAGTTTGCCACCAAAACAATCTCATGTTGTGACATTATGTCGCACAAATTTCCTGACTTCTTCAGCATCCTGGATATATAATCATGTTTTTGTGCGACATATTCAAGCTGCACATTAAATTCTACGCTGGAAGCTATTTCTAATAACTGCTCGATCTAGCTGCACTACTAGCTTGTTCAGCAAAAACAAAGAGGAATAGAGGCTAAGAGCAAAGCATGCGATTGGTCAGCACAGAGGAGCCATGCTGGAATCAGACAAACTGATTGGTTGGAAATGAAACAGCAGAACTGAAGCGTGATCCACAACAAAAATCCACAACCGTGCCGACTCTATTAACTCTGTCACAGATGTCTTAGTGAATCATGAAGTAAAGCAGAAAGCTATGCATTGTGGGTAATTGCACACGAGTTTCGAAAATGTCTGTTAGAGCTTTATTTAGCATGTATAGAGAAAAGATAAAGGAAAAACCTTACCGATCTTAGCGCATACATCTAAGTGTTAAAGAAATTTCCATGAACTTCTGAGAAATTCAATACAGATTCAGTCCTCAAATTCCACCCATAAATAATGTAAAACTTTTTCTAAACTCTTAAAAGCACCCCAGTCCTTAGTATATAGTATATAGCGTATACTATAGTATATAGTATAGTATATAGCGTGAAATCTCTGCCCTCCTGCATCAATATCCAAGCTGGAAAGTTACAATTTTGCAAGAAATTTGCATCAATACAAAGCTTTTAAACTTCTTCGCATCAGGAGAAGAACAAAGCAAGGTCAACAGAAGACAGTTTACAAATGTCTGAAATTTTGAACATATAATTATGTTTCAACATGTCATTTTATTTCTTTTACATAAATATAATAGACTGTGTACACAAGACCTTTTTTTCGGACTCAGTAGCAGCAGATTTTTTAATTCAATTTTCTGTTTGTCGACATACGCAAAGTGTCATTTCTTCTGCAATTTCTCTCAGTAAACAGTGATGAAAGCTGTGATTGGAACTGGATATCAGCACATGCCTGTAGCAGGCTGTACATACACTGCTGAAATGAGTGAAATGGTCTAGGTTTGGGAGATAATGTTGTTGTACTGTACCAGAGTCACTGTGTGCTCCTGTGTCCTGAGAGCCAGCGCTTTCAGTTATGCTTTTGTCCCCACTGTTGCCCCCTCGCAGCGTCATGGACAGCTGCCTCTTGATCTTCCTCACGCGCTCCATCAGAGGGGGCAGGGGGGGCCGAGACGATGAGGGAGGGGCAGCCACAGTTCCGTCACCCTGTAATACACACATATACATTTGTAAGGTTCGCACTATTTTATCTTTTCCTAAACACAGATTCTTTATGTTGATAATTTCCATATTATGATCATTAAATCGAATGACAAAATGCATTATGATATTAATTAAAGCCATGTTATAAACAATTACAGATATAACACATAGGTGTTCTATTGGCTTGAGGTCAGGATTCTGTGCAGGTCAGTCAAGTTCATCAACACCAGACTCTGTCATCCATGTCTTTATGGACCTTGCTTTGTGCACTGGTGCACAGTCATGTTGAAAGAGGAAGGGGCCAGCTCCAAACTGTTCCTACACAGTTGGGAGCATGGAATTGGTTCCTGAAAAACAACCCCACACCCTAGTCAGATTGGCAGATGGAGAAGCACGATTTGTCACTCCAGAGAATGCGTCTCCACTGCTCTAGTGTCCAGTGGTGACATGCTTCCGACACCACTGCATCCAACGCTTTGCATTGCACAGAGACACTTTGCATTGCACAGGGACTAAGCCAGTACATGTCCAGGCCCATCTGAAGTTTGCTAGAAAGCATTTGGATGATAGAGTAGAGGAGTGGGAGAAGGTCAAATAGACAGATGAAACCAAAATAGAACTTTTTGGTCAATGCTCTAGTCGTTGTGTTTGGAGGAGAAAGAATGCTGAGTTGCATCCAAAAAACACCATACCTACTGTGAAGCATGGGGTGGAAACATCACGCTTTGAAGCTGTTTTTCTGCAAAGGGACCAGGACTACTGATCCATGTAAAGGAAAGAATGAATGGAGCCATGTAGCATCAAATTTTGAGTGAAAACCTTTTTCCATCAGCAAGGGCATTGAAGATGAAACATGGCTGGGTCTTTCAGCATGGCAATAATCCCAAAAACACCGCCTGGGTAACGAAGGAGTAGCCTCGTAAGAACTAGTTCAAGGTCCTGAAGAGGCCTAGCCAGTCTCTAGATCTCAACGCCATAGAAAATCTTTGGAGATAGTTGAAAGTCTGTGTTTCCCAGCAACAGTCCCAAGACATCACTGCTCCAGAGAAGATCTACATGGAGGAATGGGCCTGTCATTGCCAACAAAGGGTATAGAACAAAGTATTGAGATGAAGTTTTAGCTATTGACCAAATACTTGTTTTCCGCCATAATTTGCAAATAAATTCTTTAAAAATCAGATTTTCTGGATTTTATTCTCATTTTGTCTCTCATAGTATACCCAGGGTGCGATTTGTGGAAAAACCAGAGGGAGGGGGTGTTTTGAAACGTTTTTGATAATGTTTTTATTCATGAACAGATCACAAAGCACAGTGGACCTTTATATCTTTGTATATATATAACTATATCTTGCAGTATTTTTCAGTAATTTTAAACTTTTATAAGAATTTCTTAACACTGCGTTCACAATAAAACATTTTTTTATTAGGCTATTCAAAATAGAGCAATATTAACTGTATAGCACAAGTTGCTGTGAACGTCATAAATAAATGGAAGTCCACTGGAAGAGGATTGTCCTAGACGTGGGAGCGTTCAAAGAGCACAGTGCACTAACAGTGTTTCACTGAGATATATTTTTAATACATTTGAATATTTGATTGTTAGGCATTTTATATAATCTATTTTTGGAAGAGCTTTATAACTATGGAGGCGAGGGATCAATTATGTCCCCACCAGGGATAAAAATAATTCAATAGAGGCAGGGATATTTAGACCAGAGGGGTGGGGGGAATACCCCCAAACCCCCGGTAAATCGCACCTTGGGTATACAGGTATGATGAACTTGCACAATTTAGTCTGGCTGACTAAATAGACAGTCAGACAAGAGTAAAACAACACAAACTAGTTAAAACATCAGGTGATCGTAAACTGAATAAAAAAATACAAAAAAAAAAAAAAAGTGTTCATGGGATTGCAACACAGCCAAGCACAATAGAAGAGGAAAGTCACAAATAAGACAAAACAAAACCAGTGACAAAAACAAATGTCTACGGCAAAAATGTCACTGCAAATGTCAGGTAGCGGTAATTTTGTATGCCACGAATATTATTTTATGCTAAGAATTTAATGTATCAGCTTTTAATTGTGATATGAACTAAAGATCATTTTGTGGCCCTGCTTTTAAAGAGAGAAAATATGGTCACGACTCAAGTAACACTCTTGTTAGCACATTAAGAAAGACAGATTGGACAGACGGTTTTGGCAGACATGTTTGTTAGCTCTGGGCGTCATTAGAAGAGAAGGCTTTCCTCTGTGAAGACATCACGTCGAGACACAGCGCTGGACTCGCCTTCCAGCTCAGACCCGAGAGTATAAACATCAACACCAACTGCTCACTTTAGAAACAAGCAGCACACAGCTACCATCACCACATCCTTTCAAGAGAGAGGGTCTTTCAATGTCCACCCCAATGAAAAGTAAGAAAGGACACAGACAAAACACATGTAAACGGTTGCACAGGAGCTGCGGCCAATGCATTTCCCCTCCCTCAGACTGTAGACTATTCCAAACATTTAGAAGATTTACATTGTTCAGCCTGCAGTCTGTGTAAAGGAAATGTTTGGGTTGAGCCCAAACGAAAAAATGACCAGTTTGCTGCTTGCTTAGACATAATTACCCTATAAGGACATGTGACACAAACGTTGTATGTCATGTGCCAAAGACTAGGTAAAGTAAACATAAGGAGAAGGAGCAGAAAATCGTAGGTTTCATTTCCAGTGGTCCACTGAAAAAGATGGTTAACCAACTAACTAACCTCTCAGCTGGATTAACAAATAAACAAGTTGCTCTGGATGAATGTTTTGTAATGTAAAAGGTTTTTATGAAGGAGATCAAATGTTGACATTCTATGACATTCATTTTTTATTCAACTACACAGAAGATAAGCACATGACTAAGGAAAAGCAAACAACACATATCCCCACCCCATGTTTATAGATTATATATTATATATATATATTTGCTATAATTATAGGTAGACAAATATCATAAAAATTGGAATTGTACTTGATAGAATCTCATATATATACAACTGCTAAAGGGTTGGGTCCATGACTAAGGGTTGTGGAGGGGTCCAGGAGTGGACCCCTCGTGGTTAAAAACCTTAAACTTTCTGGACATTTTAACCAGCAATCAAACAAATTTTAATTAACCACCAAGTTACCTCTTTCTGCGCTTGTATGCATTAATTACGAAGGCCATTGACTGGGATGCCAAGTCAATTCCTGATGAACACACCAAAAATAGACATGGTGGTATTTTATGTTTTAATATTTTAATTTTCTTGCTTATGATGCAGTGTGTGACTTACTGGCTATTAATATAATAGCTAATACAATAGCGTACATAATATAATATAGCTATTATCAGTACCACACATTAATAAAACGGCATCAGGGAGCAGAGCTTTTTCCTACAATGATTCAAAGTTATGGAATAGCCTCCCAGTTAATGTTTAAGAATCAGACACAGTCTCAGTATTAAAGACTAGGCTAAAAATGTATTTATCCAGACATTTTGTTTTTCGATTTCCCTTACATTGTTCCCTTATGGTGATCTAGTATCCCTCAGGTCTGTTGACAACGAGCGTGACTGTGACAACACCTAGCTGTTTTCTTTCTTTTTCACACACTATGGTGAATGGGGCCACTGCCACTTCTCGATGAAGATGCTTCAGCTATCTTTTTAGAACTTAAACTATATTGCTAAAAGTTTTTGGTCACCTGACCATCAGATCCTATGTGGTTCTTCTTTGAACTGTATCTAAAATATGGGAACCCACAGTTGTTTTTGTTTGTTGTAGCATTAATCCTTCACTGGAACTAAGAGACTCCAACATTGTTCCAGCATGACCCTAAGTATCAAACCCCTAACCTCCATTACCACATGCTGGGTTATTATTTGAGTTAAAAAAACAAACAAAAAAAACCCACCAGTGTTCGACACAAAGTCCTGTTCTTACCACCACTGAACCCCTCTGAAATCCAGAAGAACTGGAATGGCAACTTCACCCCACTCTCCAGGGACAATCAGGGACAAACTGATTTCAATTCACTCAAATTTCAAACCTGTTTAATGTGTAAAGATTATTTGAGGCAATCAACATTGTAAAAAAGTGGCAAGCAAAATAAAATAATAATATTAAATTTATTATTGCCTGATGCTAGACTAAAACGGGCTGTAATTGGTTGCTTTATTATTTACCCAGCTCTTCCGGTAGTCTAAATATAAACCAACCCTCTTGATTGTGATTTCTGACACAAACATACTGCTACAAATAGTGTACAGTGAGGCACTGTATCAGTCATGGTTATTTATTTATCACTATAATTCATCACATTTATCCTTATATCCCTCATACCATTCATAAATCTGTCTCTGTACATACTGTATTTCCAAGCCAAATCTAACAAGTGTCTGTGCAATGATCTAGTCATTGAAACTGCTCCAGTTTGGGCTCTGTGAAGCTCTGCTGCTATTAATAAAGTCTGATACGAGGACACGTGTTGCAGAACTCGAGTTTTCACCAACTGATCAGAAACGAGTGCAGCTATATTAAGAGCAGAAGAGACGCACATGTGGGATGAAGTATGCACTAGACCTCAGAGGGGCAATAAAACCTGGTCACAGGGTACATTGTAAAATATATACCTTGAATGAGTTCAACAAAATCCTCAGAGCTGTGTGAGCGAGCTAAAACAAACCAACAGGAGGCGCAGGCTTTATTTTAGTGTCCATCAAGAGGAAATGCTTGCAAAGGTGGCGCTAAAAATATTCTGGATAGTTGAAATGGTGAAAGTGATTTCAGAGGGCTGTCGTTGAGGAATGCATGGCGATGAAATGCCTGAACTGAAACCCAAGACGCAAACACACCGAACAGCAGAACCGCTTGGCTTTCACATGAGCACCTTGAATAAAAGCCAGTGATAATGAGTGCAATACGCCGGCAGAGAATTCAAAGATTGAGAAACAAAATCTTTTTGATCTTCAGCAACCTAAACCAGATGGCAACTTCTACAAACACTGCCAAGGAGTAAAAAATGGCAACGTTTGCTTATTTTACCAGTAAAAAACCTTAGATTTACTGAACCCTATGTTGTACATTACCACGATCTTAAATTTTTGTTCATTTAATCATTCATCTTCTTACCCGCTTATTCCTGAATTCAGGGTCACGAGAGTCTGCTGCGCCTATCCCAGCAGCACACATAGGGCAAGAGGCGGGGGTACACCCTGGACGGGTCGCCAGTACATCTCAGGGCAACACATAGACAAACAACCATTCACACACACACATTCACTCCTATTAGAATCAACAATCCACCTAAGCTGCAATCTGTGGGAGGAAACCGGATTACCCGGAGGAAACTCACGGAAGCGCGAGGAGAACATGCAAACTCTGCACAGAAAGATCCCGGCCTAGGATTTGAACCCGGGATCTTCTTGTTGTAAGGCGACTGTGCTATCCACTACACCACCGCGCTGCCCCTAAAATTTTGTTTTTCATAAATCAACTTTTTTATTCAGTATAAACAAATAAATGTTGTGTATCATAAGAATTAATCAAGCAGTATAAACAAATGAATGATGAATGAAGTGAATGATGAATGAACGACCCAGGATGCTGTTGGCTTTTAGTCTAAGTGTTTTGTTTCCCCCTCTGTTGGGATAACAATACAGAAATTTTAATGGTTCAAAAATGATCATACTATAGCATGGGATGGGAGGTGACATCACAAAAAAATGTTTAATACCTCAATAACCAAATTCTTGTTTTTGTGGCACAAAACAGCACAAATGAATGACCTAATTATGAACGAATATTTCTCTTCATGTGGTGTCAACTTCCCAGAGGGCTGCTATACTGGTGATATTCTGCAGTCGTTCAGAAGGTCAGGTTGCCCTAGATTCTGAGATGCACCAGATAAACTTTTGTAAGAAAACCGCAAGAAAAACAAGACGGATAATCTCGACCTACAAACTGTGATTAATGATCTGATTATTTGCATGGTTTTGCACCTTTTTCAAATGACACTGCTGCCAAACAAGTACAAAGAGATCAGGAAATGGAGAAGAGACAGAACAGGCACACAGCAGAGAAACAGAGAGCAGAGACAACAGAGAAACAGAGAGCAGAGACAGTAGAGACAAAGAAACAGAGAGACAAGAAATAGAGAGCAGAGAAAACAGAGACACAAAGCAGAGACAGAAGAGACAGACGGAGCAGACAAAGAGAACAGAGAGACATACCAGAGAGAGGGTGGAGACAGAGCGGAAAAAGAACAGCGATACAGAGGAGACAGAGCAGAAATACATCTTGTGTTTAAATCATAGAAAGGTTAAATTATTTCAATTGAAAAATTTGTACTGACAACAATTATAATGACATCAGTAGATCTTAAGTCTTTAAGTTTGTCATACTGTACTTTAAGGTGCACTTAAAATCCTAAAATTGTCTCAAAAATCAACCGGGTGTCTTGTGTATTAATTCTGGCTGTGCTTACTGACCTCAAACCAATTTTATAGGGTACAAGGTGCTCAAAAATCTGTCAAAATGTTTTACTTTATGGCTACCATAGTCAGGACACTCGCAGAGTAATAGTTCTGCTAGTTAATGCGCCTTATAATCCGGTGCAGCGCATGTATGAAAAGATACCAGTCCATTGATATAATCTGGCGTGTATTATACTCCATAAATACGGTCCATCCGCTGAAATTCTTTTTATCGCACCTTAAGTCATTGAGGTCAGAGCGCAGGGTGAGCCATGATGCATCACCCCTGATTAATTGCCAGACAGTGGCAGCTGGTGATTGGTGTCGCTTCAACCCGATCTGCCTTAACCATTAGTAGGTTCAGCTGACCCATCAAATAAAGTATATCAGTAGGTATTGCAACTCTGCTGTAGTAGTTTTATCAAGAGCAACTGCTTATTCAGTAAAAGGTTTTCTACACCATGGTTTAGGATCAGAAAAACAATGCTCTATTTGGAAAAAAGGGGAGAGCCCTAGTTGCATTTTGGGTGCACCTTTTTGCCACTGTTGCTTAATCCGTGATTTGCTGGCGTTGACAGGTGAAAATCTGATCTGTCCTCTAACATGGCAGACACAATTGCACATATCCGATTCATATCCAATGTATTTCCGCACACGAATGACAGCTAAAACCTATCTGAAAATAAACATTTTTTCAGATTGTGTTTCATATCCGATTTGTGCCACATTGGAAGAGATAAATCTGAATCGGATCACTTATGTGTAATCATAGCCATAATGTCTCATTGGAATTGAATTCTACATACATTTGAATGCAAAATTTTAATGGCAGAATGAATCCATATATTGCCATGTAAATGATACAGGAGTGAATTCTAAACCTGGACACAAACCTGTGGTGTCTTTAATGAAACATTCAGAAGGTTATAAATCACGGCGCTAGCTTGACGATGCCCTGTTTTCCCCACCGTGTTGTCAAATATGCATGAGGCAAGAAAGAGAAAAACAAAAAATATGACCTTTAGACTGGCACTCCTGCTCAATGGTGCAGTTTGATAACTGAGCAGAACAGTAACAGCCATGTTCGCTAGGGTTTTAAACGAATCTCGCCATGAGTTTACGCATAATAATCATGAGTCTAAGAGGGAACCTTCATCATCCAGTCTTCTTTAAACACAGATGTATACTGCTGTTACACACAAACACAGACTAACAAAGTCAACCACCCACACACACATGCACTTTCACAGTAAGACACTTAAACAAAGTATTTCATTTTGGCTTAAGGACGATACCAGAATGTGATTCTTTAGTATCAATACTTAAAGTGACAAAATAACCAGCTCAAAAGATAACAAAAATATTGTACAATAGTTGTATTTTCTTGTCAATGACAGTCCTTCTGAAAGAGTAGACAAGCTACCCGTCGTGGCAGAACTTAGCTATAGTGTGTATAGTATTGTAGAGACCATGTACCGAACGTAATGACATGCTGCTGTGCAAATAAAAGAAGAATTAGGTTATTTAACTTGTTAAAGAGAATACTGTAGGTACCCCTCCCTTATACCAGTCAAATTTAATGGCAGAGAAAATGCTGAAAGATAGTGTTGTACTATGTAATGGTAAAGGTTATTTTTCTTCGCATATCCCATCTTGCAAGGTTAGGTTGGAGCACAGGCGCCTCTGTAGCAGAAAGGATCTTGCTTAAAGTTCCAATAGTGGCTGACTTGGCTGTGATGGGGCTTAAATCCAGGTCTTTCACCACCGCCCCGTGATCCAGAAACGAGTTGGTCTGGCTTGAACTGATGATTATTAAGGGTCAGGGCCTTGCTCATAGGCTCAGAAAAAAGTATCTTAGGGCTTTGGTGGATTAAACTGAGATATATATA
>JAOTRA010000024.1:6466695-6477182 GCA_026260255.1 Pseudolaguvia tuberculata | reverse complement strand
ACGTCTTCCTCCTCTCCTTCTCCTCCTTCGGCCAACAGTAGCTGAATTTCCACCGGTACCCTGTCGGCTAACAGTACCTGTAAATCTTTGGGACGTTAGATGTTAATCTTTTGATGTTAACTTAAGTGAAACCTATTCCAGAAACTCATTTTTATTACCACTGAAACCTTTATTACCAATGAAATGTTTAGATGGTATTATTGGACTGGAAACTTTTGTTGGAACGATAAAAATATTTGTTCAATGATATTGCTAATGCCTTTTTAGGAACCTGGAAATTCTTTAGATGTTTTTATCACTGGAATATTTTCTTAGAAACACCAAAACTGTTTATGATGAGGTATATCCAAACCCGGTCCTAGAGGGCCAGTGTTCTACAGAGTTGCTACAACTTGCCAAAGTTCACCGACCTCTAAGTTTAAAGTAAACCTAAGAAGATCTTGACTAGTTGATTCAGGTTTGTTTGTTCAGTTTTAGAGCTAAACTGGCTGACACACTGACCCTCCAGGAGTGTGGACACCCCTGATTTAGATGCTATTATAACTGGAACAATAAAACTCTTAAGATATTGTTTCTAGTCACCACTTTCAGAAAGGTGGAAACCATTTAGGTGTTTGTAACATTGGAATGTTTTCAGGAATCATCCACCCTTTTCAGAATCAATAAAACTAAAAAGATATCAGAAACCCTTTAAAATTGGGAACTTTGAAACCTTGGATTACTAATGGATTACCAAAGTATAACCAATACATTTTCAGAAACATTTCAATATTTACATGTAACTGCTGTTGATTTTCATTATACAGCACACAATAAGTGTTTACTTCTTACATCAATATTGTACACAACCAGTCTAATACAAAATACAGCTCTGGTTTATAATTTAGCAGCTGGTTCAAAATCTATTTTGGACAGAGTAAAAGAATTGAAGAGGATTTTATTTAGCCGGCGGAAAACAGAGAAGATTGCCAAGGATTGCTTTTATGTTGGAGCATCACTGCAAAAAGAATTGCTCACTGATCCATGACCAGCATCAGGTTGCTTTCAGAAAAAAGGAACAGGAGGTATGAAGTTTTTTTGTTAAATAAAAGTATCTTCAGGGTAAACAAGTCATTCAGACTAATTCATTAACTGTCCTTTCACTAGAGGCCATGTTCTTGGGCTCGTCTCGCTCTTTCTTTGGCTTTCTCTTTTTCTCCTTAGAGAATGTACACAATCTCGGTGACCAGTAAATGATTATATCTCGACTGCTCCTGCCTGGACTTCCTCTCCACTCGTATCCATCCCACACAGCTCTTATATAAGACAGTAAATTAGAAATGAGGAGGTTTTAGGAGGGAGTAGAACTGAGCAGATGTACAGCTCTTCTGAGTTTTTCTTCAGCTTGTACAAAATAAAAATTGATTAGTTGTAAGACTAGTCTGCTCTAATAGAACATGAAGGCAGAATCAGGCATGGATGTTGCACTGGTGTCGCTTGAGGCCTACAACACTTTATTGCTTATTATAATGCCTCGATTTTAGCTAATTTTTCACAAAGATTTTCAGCATAATCAAACTGAGTAATGCAAAGGTAGCTCTTAGATTTGTTGGAGGTTTCTTGGCTTGTCTTATACTTTTGCTCTCTCACTCCCAGAGGTCAGTATCACCTGAGTATAGATGTTCAGTATCACCACCAGTGGGTACTTAAGCTAACAGCTAGTATAGCAAAATGGAAAGTATTGTTTTGCTAGTGCAACATACCAAGTGATCTCATGTTCTGTATGTTCTTCTGGTTTTTGTTCTTGTTATGATTTTGACTGTTTGACTGTTTGAATGTTTTGAATTTGTTTGCCTACTTTCTTTTTGTTTGTTGTTTTCAATAACATTTGCTAAACAAGAATTTAGCAAATTGACTTTAGTACTGTATTATTATCAGTGGAACCATTTCCAGAACGTTAGACATTGTAATAACTAAGAAAACTTTTTTAGAATGTTTAATGTGTCTTCACAAGTTCAATGGTATCATGGAAACTTTAGGTGTGTTTAAACCATGCGTGCAGTCGGGGAAGCTGACCGACATTTACAAACTAAATTGTAACACTTGTTCCATTAAATTGTATTAATTTATACCGAACATTTTATTCTCTTTGTTTTCTAGTGTTTCTCTCGGCTGCACTTCCAGTATGTGGTTGTAGATGTTTTACCCATTTAAATGTTAGTTTCTATGTGCGGCCATGTTAATAATGGAATTTGCGTAAAGTCTTCGTAATCATTAGTGCAGGACAGTGTGATTTCATATATAAGCAGTGGCAGATTGTTATTGATTAATATTATCAAAGACTGTCTCTTTAACCAATCATGAAGTCAGCATTTTTCTATCCTCTAATTGGTTGATCAGAATAAAACCTGTATAAGCTTAATTGGATTAGCAATTTAAATCTTAGCTTATATATCTGTACAGGTATACAGGTATACCAGTTTTTATGCCAGACCTTTCTGGATAAGTTAGACATTGTGAGGAGAGTTTGGTTAACCACGAAGACCCAGCAAAGAGTTTATTCGCCACTTCCAAACCAGTGCTGATTAAACTGATTTACAGTATTTAAATATATTATATATTTTATTTAATTGTTTGTTTTTGTGATATTACTTCAATGTTAAGATAGATCTGTTATGGCGGTGCGGTGGCGTAGTGGTTAGCATGGTCACATTACAACAAGGAGGTTCTGAGTTCCATTCCATTAGGTTGATTTGTGATTCTAAATGTGAATGTGGGTGTAAATGTTTGTTCGTCTATGTGTGGGCTTGTGTTATTGGACATACTTGCTTTAATAAAAATGGTTTTTACCCTCAATTATAATAATAATGGTGTTGTGTTATTTTTAATTCAGTTTTATTTGTATAGCGCTTTTTACAATTGACATTGTAAGGAAAATCTACCTAGAGTGGAATTAGGAAGAAACCTTGAGAGGAACCAGACTCAATAGGGAACCCATCCTCAGATGGGTTGAACAGAAATTATCAATGTGTGTGTAAACAGTTCTGGATGGCTTTAGATGGGGTGACACACAATTTGATGACTAAGCCGATATATGACGTTCCAGCGCGGTGAGGTGGCATGTACACTTTGACAAAAAAAAGATAGTGTGGAGGACAGCATACAAACATATCAGATCACCATAATACCCAATATCCATGAGTCTCTATAATCTGCTCCTTTGTCTAAAGAGAACTAACACTGAAATGCCTAATTAAATAAATGTGTCTTTAGTCTAGACTTAAATACTGAGAGCGTGCCTGATTCTCGGACATAAACTGGTGGACTATAACTTTGGGGTATTATATGAAAACGTTCTGAGCACCTGCTGTAACTTTATTTACATGTGGTACTGACAGACAGACACTTAACTACCCACTGATGGCTCAGCTACCAAATGCCACAGTTTAGATGGAAGAGGAACATTTTCAGGATTTTTTTGCTACTCCAATTCCTATATTAATATATTAGGGGAACATTTCAACAAGCTTGTAACTGGTAGAACAGTTTTAGCAACTTGAGCTTAAAAACAAATAAACTTTATATTTAAATCTATTTTTACAGCATTTGGCAGATGCCCTTATCCAAAGAAATAAATACTGTTTTCTTAAATCACAAACCAAGTGCAATATAAACTCAAAGGTGTTGGATATCAAGTTGTTTCAATTTAAGAAAGACATACGTGTATAACCAGTTCTCGAAGACAACCAATTACAAGTTTATTCCACCACCCTGGTTCCAAAAGTCTTAAGGCAGACCAACATTATATGATAAGCCATGGTGGGATGAATTGTTCAGTGCTCATGGATGCCAGATATGTGGGGCAGTAATCTTTAGTGGAGTAATAGCTGGATGCCACTTCAGTTTTGGCTTTGTAGGTAAGTATCAGCATTTTGAATCCAATAAACATTGCAACCAGAAGCCATCTTGACATGGGTGAAGCATTTTGATAAATCCTATTTAACCTATTTAACTTAACCTCTGATTCACATGAAGTAGAAGATACACAAATCAAACATGTCTAGAGATTAAACATTTCATAGATAATACCAAAACACATGTGAGATTATACCAGGATTGTAAAACACAGGTAAAACTGATGAACATTGAACAAAGTTTGTCTTTGTGGGTTGATCCTAGAAAAGAATGATGTCCTAGCGGTTTAGAGGAAATGCTAATGAGGGAGATAGTGGCAGTTGTCTATATGAGAACATCTGTCTTAAGCAAAGCCTCTAATTAGACGTCCAAAATATACAGCCTAAAAGCAAAAGGGAGACAAAAGCAAGGAGTCCAGCAGAGCTGTGGACCGACAGCTTCATCAAACCAGATGCGTTTTTTTTTTTACATCTGACTACAGCAAAGCCACAGACCGCTGCTTGTCATTATTCTGGTTCATGGCCTGCTTGTTCAAGCACAGACAAAACCCTGCAAACGCCTCGTTCTGTTTATCAGGTGTTCGTTTTCCTATTTGCTGCTTTTAATGTGCAAAGCATTTATTCGATGCATGTTTAGCATGACAAAGGGCTGGGTGCTGCTGTTCGCTGGAGTGTTCAGCTGTGCTGCTCGGCTCGGAACAGTACAAATTGTGTGCACTCAGAAGTGACAACATTGGTGAGTGTTACAGCCTTTGATGTTTTACCGGACAGGTGTTTAGGTGACACACAGCGGTGGTATCGAACTGTTGCGCCATGTTTTTTTGTAGCTAATGTTTATTTAATGATTATTTGTAATTTTGTTTTTTGTAGCGCCCACTGCTGCATGTGGGAGGAAATGCAATGACAGTACAAACACATTTATGTTTATGTTTAAGAGCATTCATATCATTCATTCATCTTCTTACCCGCTTATTCCTGACTTCGGGATCACAGGGGTCTGCTGCGCCTATCCCAGCACACGTAGGGCGAGATGAGGGGATACACCCTGGACGGGTTGCCAGTCCATTTCAGGACAACACAGACAAACGACTATTCACACACATTCACTCCTATGGACAATTTAGACTCACCAATGATTTTAGACTGTGGGAGGAAACCGGAGTACCCAGAGGAAACCCACGCAAGCACAGGGAGAACATGCAAAGTTCGCACAGAAAGATCACAGATTTCTCTGCACCCAAACTAGTGCAGATAGAAAGTAGTCAGCCCATGGTGCACACCGAGATAGCGGGAGGCCTGGTCCATAACCTCGGGACCTCAATGGGGGACTCAAAGGGGACCGAAAAGGACTGCCGGGGACCAAAGAGACCTCAATAGGGGACACTGGAGGGACCGCGACGGACTCAGGAGGGACCGCGAGGAACTCTGTAGGGACCACTGGGAACTCTGGAGAGACTGAAGGGGACCAAAGAGACCTCGATAGGGGACTCAGAAGGGACTGCTGGGAAATCTGGAGGGACCAAAGGGACCGCTGGGAACTCTAGAGGGACCACGGGGACCGCTGGGAACTCTGGAGCGACCAAAGAGACCGCTGGGAACTCTGGAGCAACCAAAGGGACCGCTGGGAGCTCTGGAGGGACTGAAGGGACTGCTGGAAACTCTGTAGAGACCAAAGGGACCGCTGGGAACTCTGGAGGGACGTAAAGGGACCGCTGGGAGTTCTGGAGGGACTGAAGGGACTGCTGGGAACTCTGGAGAGACCAAAGGGACCGCTGCGAACTCTGGGAGGACCAAAGGGACCGCTGGGATTTCTGGAGGGTCCAAAGGGGACACTGGAGGGACCGCAACGGACTCAGGAGGGACCGCGAGGAACTCTATAGCAACCAAAGGGGACTCAGAATGGACCAAAGGGGACTCAGAAGGGACCGAAGGGGACTCTGAAGGTACCAAAGGGGTATCTGAAGGTACCAAAGGGGACTCGGAAAGTACCAAAGGGGACTCCGAAAGTAGCAACAACGACGAAGGTTCAATGGCTGACAAAGACACAAGTTCAAATGTAGGCGCAGACAAGGGCTCAGCTGCAGGCGCAGACGAGGGCTCCGGTGAAGCAGATGCAGAGGGTTCTGGTGAAGACGAAGTCGTAAACTCAGGAGCCGGCAAAGAAGAAACTACAGGGGACAGCAAAGACGAAACTTCATGGGCCGGTGAAGAAAATGACAAGAGCTCTGCTCCGCCCTTCGCACACTTCTTGTGGAACGTGGGGAAAGCTTGTGGGCAACACAAAAAATATTTCTGGCATCTCGCCACAAATAGAGCACACGTAACTGGATCGCCATTAAACTTCTCGGGCAGTTCAGCTGGCGAGGCCGTGGCTAACCAATGCGCAGGTAGCGGGGCTACGGGGGGGGCTAACGCTGAGAGGAAGCCCTACTGAGCGTGTACCGCTGGATCCTTGTTAGGCGAGTTATTCTGTGAAGAACTAACAGGATCCATAATGCAGGTACTATTTAATGTAAAATGCCGGAAAACACAAAGTTAAAGCAAACACGAGAAAACATAAACTGAGGGTAACGGCTAAACTAAGAGGTTCCAAGTAGTTACTGAGTGCCAACAGAATAACTAAAGGGCCTCAGTGGGCACCACATACTTAACTGCACAGGCGTCAGCGTAATCAAAGTTCGTATGTACATCCCTCGTAACCAGCTCGACTCGTAAACAGTCTATTCACAAGAATCAATAACTTGCGACGAGTATATCGGCGCGTCACCTTATATAATGCGTCATCATTCTGGAATCATTTGGTTTCCAGGACGACGATGCTACGGGAGGGGGCATGGCCTAGTCGGCTTCCTTACAGTAACATTTTAAAAGCTTCTTTAAAAAGAAGAATTCCAAACAAAAAATGACTCAATTGCAGTAACCCTAGTAAACATCATTCATTACTTTCCACAACTGGTTCTGTAATGATATACAGCTGCGTTTATTGAGAGTTTGAACAGATAGCAGAGTTTGCGTGCATATCAGGTACTGTATATACCAGGTATGGAGAATATGGTAGAAGCAAAAGAGATGATTAGTCAGATCAGGAGTGGAGAAAACAGGAACGGAGGACGTCAATGCCAAAAACTGGATTCGGGTAGAAGCTTTGGAAACATATAAGAGAGTCAAGTATATTTTCGAGGCTGAAACAAACTTAAATAAGACCAGACCTCGACTGAAGGTCAGATGTGCACTTAAATAGGGGAGTGAACGAGTGTCACGCCCTCCTCTGTGATGAGCATCTCCGGCGCGTTGCCGTTGTGCAAGAGCTGAGTCTCGTCGTGCGCTAATTGCGCACGCTTTATAAGCCAGAGGCATTTCTCCTAGGGTTGTTGGATCATTGCCCTTTTTCGCCCTTTCTACCCTTCATGCCCTTTTTGACATTTTGCCTTTCTGCCCTTTTTGCCATGTTTCCCGAGTCTTGTCATAATCTTGTAAGTTGTTTGATCTCGTTTCGTCAAGTCTAGTCTAGCCTGTTAAGTCAAGTCTGTTTCTCGTTTTTTGGATTTATTATTACTTAAATAAATAATGGACCTTTTTTCACCGCCAATCATGCGTTTGGGTGCGCTCCTTACCCCTGACCCCACTCCCCGCTCCCGTCATGACAACGAGATTAGGAAATGAGTGGCAGTTGAGACTAAATAGGATAGAGCGCTGAAAGAATTGAGTTACGATCTTATATTTACATACTGCCTTATTCATTTTTATTCAACTGAGTTATTGGACCTTGCAGCATTCTTGGTGGTGTTTGGAATTTTTCTTGTAGATTTAGATGTTTTAGATTTCGGCAGATCCCTTCATCCAGAGTGATCTACATTTCTCTACAATTATGCAGTTCATGGTTAAGTACCTTGCTCATAGTAAGTCATAACTACAACCTTCTGTTCAGTAGTATAATACTGTAAACCCTGAGCTACCACTTCCCCTTTTTCAAAGCAATGCGTGAAGTTTTTAATGGCTATTTAATTGTTCAGCTGATGATGGTTATTTCTTTGATTTGGAGCCAAGTTTTGTCAGGAATTCAGAAATAGACTGTGTTCTCAGTCTATACCTACTTATTCCTGAATAGAGTTACAGCACTCTGCAGAAGCTTTAATAAAAACACAATGATGAGCAATGGATTAATTCATATATCATTTATTAATATCGCATATTCACCACCACACACAGACGTCATATTGCCCACAATACACATCACGCCCCTGAGTCAGAGAAATTACTCAAGGCAACTTTTCAGAACAAGGAGACATTCGCACCCAGGACTTCAAAATCCTTGCATAACTCAGCACTTATGACATTTTTTTATACAGCTTAAGACAATCTATGCTGAATAAAATGCTTTCATGCTACTACACCTTGCGCAGATAGATCATTACATCATTACTGTCATATCAAACAGGACCCATGGCCATGAATATGTATAAAGGTGCAGTTTGGAAACACCCCCATATCCTCCTGCCATTGCTAATTACTAGAAAAATTGCTAGATTTTTGCTGTTGATACAGGTTTTTCCCCCTAATATTAAGAGATTGTTTTACAGTTGGAAAGGACCAGAAATTGAATATATACAGAGATTCTTTCTTTATATAAATGTTCTTTATATTTATATCTTTATATTTTATATAATTTTTTGTTGGCATCAATTTCAGCTCTGTTAAAAAGAGCTGTGGGGTTTCATTTCAAAACATATTAAAATGTTGAAAAAATAATCAGACCAGAAGTCCAGAAGTTGAGAAAAACAACAAAACCAAGTGCAATACGTTTTAAAATCATATTAATACTGTCTTCTATCTGTGCAGCACATTAGCTATTATACCAACTGAACATCAGTATCTGACTCTCACAAATACTATTGTAGCTGAATGATCAAATCCCCACAGTCACATGAGTAAATCTGCACAGATCTTTGGAGGGATTAATAGTCCTTCTTGTTTTTTCTTGCCCATCAGGCGTTCCAATACTTTGGTGCATACAGTTTATATAAATAATTTTATCCTCCATTAAATCAGAAGGATTTAACCATTCTTATCTACTCCTGCCACTAATTTCTAAACTACAACTCTTCTAATTGTCAGAGTGCGAGGGGGGGGGGGGTAGGATCGGGAATGAAAAGCGCACCCAACCGCAGGATTGGCGGATATAAATTATCCATTTATTTAGGGGAAAAAAAAAGGCAAAAGAAAATAATAATACACACGAACGTAACAAAAGAAAATACCGTGAAGAATAAGACGAGACGAGACGAGACGAAAACACTAACATGAACATGAACATGAACTAGAACTTGGAAAACATGAATTCAGGAAAAAGCAAAAATGATCCAACGGCCATAAGGGGAAAAACACCGGCTTATAACACCGGTGAATCAGCGCTAAACGAGACTCAGCTGCGCGCTCGCTCGCGCACGGGCTTGCACCGGCAGCGCGCTGGAGACGCTCAACTGAGAGGAGGACGTGACAGTACTCTCCCCTCTATGAAC
The DNA here is from genome assembly GCA_026260255.1 of Pseudolaguvia tuberculata. Taxonomy (NCBI): domain Eukaryota; kingdom Metazoa; phylum Chordata; class Actinopteri; order Siluriformes; family Sisoridae; genus Pseudolaguvia; species Pseudolaguvia tuberculata. The sequence goes on along the minus strand of JAOTRA010000024.1, from coordinate 6,467,770 downwards.
ACCTCCAGGCGTTCCCCTAGGGACCCCTCCAGGAGAAAGAGGAGCAAAGCCGAGAACCAGGGCATGACATGAAAAGGGGAACCTGACCTGACCTGACGTGAAAGGGGAACCTGACCTGACCTGACGTGAAAGGGGAACATGACCTGACCTGACGTGAAAGGGGAACATGACCTGACCTGACGTGAAAGGGGAACATGACCTGATGTGACGTGAAAGGGGGACCTGACCTGACGTGACGAGAAAGGGGGACCTGACCTGACGTGACAAGAAAGGGGGACCTGACGTGACAAGAAAGGGGGACCTGACCTGACGTGACGAGAAAGGGGGACCTGACGTGACGTGACGAGAAAGGGGGACCTGACGTGACATGACGGGAAAGGGGGACCTGACCTGATATGACGAGAAAGGGGGACCTGATCTGACGTGAAAGGGAACACGATCTGACCTGACATGACGAGAAAGGGGGACCATGACCTGACGTGACGAGAAAGGGGGACCTGACTTGACGTGAAGGAGGACCTGACCTGACCTGACGTGACAGGGGGAAAAATCTGACCTGACATGACTGAGAAAAGGGGGGAAAACCTGACTTGCCGTGACATCACTGAATGAGAAAAAAAGGGGGGGGGACCTGACGTGACATGAAGGGATGACGTGATGTGACATGAAGGGGAAACCTGACATGATATGACATGACATGACATGACATGAAAGGGAAACCTGACATGATATGACATGACATGACATGACATGAAGGGGAAACCTGACATGACATGAAGGGGAAACCTGACATGACATGAAGCGGAAACCTGACATGACATGACCCTAACATGACCTAACATGAACCTGACATGAGCCTGACATGAGCCTGACATGAGCATGACATGAGCCTGACAAGAAAGGGGGAAAACCTGACGAAAAGGAAAAAAGCACTTGGAGAGACAGGGGGAAACATAAGCATACAGAACAAAAATACCTGGACGTGAAAGAGGCAACCCAAACAAAAAACCTGAGGCTGAGGCTATAAGCAAAACCAATCAAACACAGACAAAAAGAATAAATAAATAAATACTCA
>JAOTRA010000024.1:6415460-6444665 GCA_026260255.1 Pseudolaguvia tuberculata | reverse complement strand
AGAGTGTAGCTAGGCATGAAAGATTGGTGATAGGAGCAGACTTCAATGGTCATGTTGGTGAAGGGAACAGAGGTGATCAGGAGGTGATGGGTAGGTATGACCTTAAGGAGAGGAATGTGGAAGGGCAGATGGTGGTAGAACTTGCAAACTCTGCACAGAAAGATCCCCAACCCGGTGAATCAAACCCGGCGACCACGCTATCCATTACATCACCATGGGGCCCGCGAAGTTATCTAAAAGAAACCCTTAAAAAAGTCACACCATAGAGGCTCAGTGGTCATTCAAAACACAAGAGAAGAGAACAGGAATAAATCAGTTTGGGAGTGTTGACTGCGACACCGTGACAGCAACGGGTGACTCATCTTACTTGGAGCTTATTCTGTCACGCCAGCAATTTGATCTTAATTGATGTCTTTGTTCATATTTGTCTCTGTTTCACTCAGGCAAGGAACGGATCAGTCGTGATTCAGCGTACGAGCAGGAGGGGAAGGTACAGTTTGTGATTGACGCTGTTTATGCCATGGCACATGCGTTACACAACATGCATCAGGACCTGTGCCCCGGGGCGACTGGACTCTGTCCTAAGATGGATCCAGTAGAGGGACGTTTACTGCTCAGTTACATCCGTTCTGTCAACTTTAATGGTGAGTTTGTATCAGAATTAGACAGACACATATATACACATATAAAATCTTCTGTGTTCTTCACTTTATCTGAAAGATTTCCAGTGTTAAAGCAATCATTTATTTAAACATTCAGTGTTTTTTCCCCTGTTTATTTTTTCCAGTTCCCACTTCTAAACTTCTTAGTTAGTACGGATAATGAAGTGTGAAACTGTCAGTAAACTGTCAGAAACACTTTCACTGGAAAATGTTTTATTTGTTTTGCACCTGACGATCAGTGAAACTTTGGGTTTGCATAGCCCCGTTTTCTTCCTTCTTATGTTTTAAATTCTAAACTAAAATATATCAAATCTGAAAAGCAAAAGTGCGAAAAATAAACCAAAGAAACAATAACTTAGCAGAATATAATGTTTTTATCCTGTGCGTCACAAACCATCTACTATCTAATTAGCCGTTTCTTAACAAGATCTTGCAACATTGTGCCATAAGTATGTCAAAAATAGATTAGATTAAAACTGTTGAATTTTTATAGAATCAGAGACGAGGCTATCAATAATTTCTAAACAATCTGCCTGACATTAGGAAATGGATAAATTAGACTAAAAAAGATTTAGTCTTTAGAAAAATTAGTTAAGTTTAAAATTAGTATATCAGCGCAATTATACAGCAAAGATGTTTGCTAGTATTTCTTTCTCATAATCCACCAAGCCATTAGCATTAAGTTAGATCAGAAAACTCACTGTCACAGAATTGCCCCAGCTGACAGAAAAATAATCAAGCGCAGGTATCCTATTAATTCACAGTAGCACTATAAGCAAAAGTTCCATTTTGCATATTATACCACGTGACATTAAATATTTCATATCATTTTATATTTTATATAAACAAAGGGCCTGTTTTAATGTATTAGAATTATGCCTGCACAACTAGCATGACACGAAATAGGGGGGGGGGGGCGCTAGGTTATCAATACCCCTGTCAGCTGTTTGAACAACTTGATGGAAACACAACCTACTTCAATTCACATCATTGTTTGGTAAACTTTAAAAAGATTTGTTTTAAATCAGGATGGAAACCAGGTTAATGGACCACTCTGGTTTTACTATAGTTAGCATCAAAACAGCGAGGAATTCTTAGAATGTCTGGTCACTATTTTATGTTTATTTTATGGGATTATTCTAAAAACATTTTCTTTAAACATTGTTAGAACATTACCCAAGTATGAGTACAGTCATGAGGATGTTTCAAGAACATTATTCATTAAAACATTCTTATTTTACATCAAATGGGTTTAGATTAAACATTAATAAAGTTATGAGAATGTTTTCGAAACATTATTTTAGGAGCAACTTACATTTATCTACATTTTATGCATCTGAGCGTTTGAATTTGAAAAGTCCAGCAATGGCAGCTCGGTGATGATGAGAATTAAAAACATGATCTTCTGATCAGTAGGCCCACTATGCTGGTTTGAGATAAATGTAAGTGCAAGATTTGACTTATACTAATACCATAACCATCTCTAAGGACCTCCAAAAATTTTGGTTTGTAACAAAGCTTCAGCTTGGCTTAAGTCAGTGTGGTTGTGTTTTGTGATGTCTATATTGCAGATTTTGACAACCTTGTCTCCGTTCTGCAGTACAGCTCTGTCCGAATGAGTAACGTTGTTGAACTCACTTCATTACTGCAGCATCTCTTCCTTTTACTCTTTCCTTTTGTTCCTTTTCCCCCTGCTCTAATCTGTTCCGGGTTGCACCTAGCATTTATAAAATGTTATTTCTCTAGCCACTATTAGCCCTGAATTTCTAAAGGAATTGTCCATTAACAGTCTATCTCTTTCCATACTGAAAACCTTGAACACTCAAATGAGAAACTAACATTATTTCTGAAAAATGAAGGAACTAAACCATAAGGAGCCCCTATTTTTATTCTCAGACTTCAAAAGTGGCTTAAAATACGCTGATGGTTTACATTAGTTGATAACTAGCTTTTTAACAATAAAATCTAAGGAACACAGAATAATCAACGTAAACGTGTCAAATATTTTTTGTTGGGTCAATTAATACATTGAAATGGCAAAAAAGTCACGCCCACCCTCCTTTCCTGCTCAGTTACTCGTGTGTGTTTTAAGAAAGTCTTGGCTCAGAATGCAACATTTATCAGGTTAAAGCAAGCGTGAATGAATGCTTGAATACACAGCAGCTGGTGTGTGAGGAAGACGTGAGAGAACATGGCAAGCTAAGAGTTGTTGAAGAGAAACAGGGACTCCCTCACACACACAAACTGCTTTTGATTGCGACTGGGAGGGGCACGTATGCTTGTAAATTTGTAGAGAATCATGTTCGCAGATCAGTTAATTATACGGTTACAGATATCTGCTATAAAGGTCATGTGAGGAAAAATAAATGATGTGGGTGTTATTTTAGAATGGAACATCTATACAAAGGTAGAGCGAATGTTAGAATGATTCTAAGGGCTCATGCACTCAGGGGGGCTCCAGAGATCAATTTTATTAGTAGTTATATAGCAGTAATATAATAGTATGTTTAGTGTGTAATGGTTGTGGTAGCCCCCTACTGTAACCTTATAAGTTTTTAGCGGCATCGCAAGAACTGGGTTTAAAGCTTAATTCTATCAAATGCTTATATCTGATTGGTACAAAGGTGTTGATTCAGTTCTGACAGAAGATAAGTAGGTTTATGGTTTCCTCAGTAAGATGCCAAATGTTTCTAAGTACAACAGCGGATAAGACAAACTAAGAGTTACAGCACAGCAAGTGTAGCAATAAAAGTATATACGATAGAAGATAGAAATATATGCAGTGCAGAATGCAGAGACGATCCATGAGAAATCGCATACTTATATTTTAAAGTCGGTGAAACTGAGTGTCCGAGTTGACGAGTATGTCTTAATCTTTAGTATTTAAAAAATGTATTAGGTATAGTTAAATTGTACTAGTTTACCAACATTTCATTCTGCCATGATGTCGAATGTGACGTGATAATACCAATATGGCTGATGTAGTACTTTGTATATCCAAATTTTATTCATTCATAACCAGACTATATAGAACATACTTGTTTAATAGTCTAGAATTATGGACTTGCTTAAATGTAATATATACTTAAGTAGTATGTGACATTTGAATGGAGCCAAAGACTCAATTCTGATCGGTCAGAAGGTCTCAGTTTATTTCCAACTAACGACATAAGCTGCATTTTTAAAGAAATGTGATTTTTTTCAAAATGAAAGAGTCTGCTACAACATTATTAATAATAACATAAGAGAGGACAATTTTAACCTAAATGATATCAAAATCTTATTAAAATAGAAACGCAAACATTTAAACCTAAATGATATCAACATGCAAATGTTATTGGTCAGAACTTGTTAGAGAGGTTTGTAGTGACAGAATAAATGTTAAAAGCCTGTGTGATAACCTGAACTAAATGATTTAGTTAGTGGTGGCTCACTGGTTAAGGTGTTGAACTGCTAAGTGGAAGGTTTATGTTTATTCCCAGCACCTACAAGCAGTTGGGCCCCTGAGAAAGGCCCTTGACCCCAAATTGCCTATTTGTATAAATGAGGTTGCTCAACATTGGTGATGAACGAGAGATGATGAACTTATCAATTCTCTTTCTGTGTCAGACTGTGTTGGTTCAATTTATGGGGTTCTCACTTGATGAACAACTAACACAAAGCCAAAGATGGTTAAGGAAGGTGAGCTAATAGTTTCTTATAGCATTACCGTTGTTTATTGTTTATAAAGTACTGACTCAGTTCCAAAAGTTTGAGAACCAATAATCTAGAAAATTAAACATACACATTAAATGATTAATAAAAATATAAATGTCAGAATTTTATTTAATTATTGGTCAAATAATGAGATCATTTAAAATGTTTTTCACAAAATGGAGCAATTTGTGTTTTTTCTGCTTTATTAAACTTTAAATAAACTTATTAAAGTTTATTTATACCAGAGGCACACGTTTGATGTTCAGCTTTTATCAGATTCATGTGAATGTTTTTAGTCAGACAAGGTCAGTTTGATTTCTTTTTTATGTTTCAGTGTATTTTTTATTCAAACCATTACTTTTAATCCCTGCAAAAAGTGTCCTTTTATGGCCGGAGGCTTTCTTAACACCAAGGGTGAAACTGCCTGCTTGAAAATCCTTCATATTTGTTTTATAATTTATTATCGCACTTCCATTTAGATAAAAACATGGACTCAATAAAGTTGTTTGCAGATTATTCTCAAATGTCAACCACAAAGTGAAAATAACACAACGTTGTAAATGTGGTTGATTGTTGTGAAATGTCAAAGAAGCAACTAAAAAGAATACAGAAGATAAGATCAGAACGCTACTGGGAATATTTTTTATTTTATAACGGGATTTTTGGTAGAATTTCATTTTTTTTACCTTGTTGAGTCTGATGAAATTTGAAATATCTTTTCTTTTTTTTAATGATGTCATTTTGCAGGCAGTGCTGGTACTAGTGTCCTCTTTAATGAGAATGGCGACGCTCCAGGCTGCTATGACATCTTTCAGTATCAGTTCAGCAACACCAGCAGCCCAGGATACAAAGTCATCGGCCAGTGGACTAACCACCTCCGAATCAACGTAAGTCCACTTCCTATTTTGTTAATTCATTCATTTCTTTGTTTCATTCATTCATCTTCTACAGTGGGTAGAAAGTATTCAGACCCCCTTAAATTTTTCACTCTTTGTTATATTGCAGCCATTTGATAAAATCATGTAAGTTCATTTTTTTCTCATTAAAGTACACACAGCAGCCCATATTGACAGAAACACACAGAATTGTTGATATTTTTGCTGATTTATTAAAAAGGAAAAACTGAAATATCACATAGTCCTAAATAGTCAGACCCTTTGCTGTGACACTCTTATATTTAACTCAATTGCTGTCCATTTCTTCTGATCATCGTTGAGATGGTTGTGTAAACCAGCTGTGTTTGATTTAACTGATTGGACTTGATTGAGAAAATCACATACCTGTCTATATAAGACCTTACAGCTCACTGTGCATGCCAGTGCAAATGAGAAGCATGAAGTCAAAGAAACTGCCTGGAACACGTTTGGGATGAACCGAACCCTTCGTAGAGCAGGAGAAGAGCCTTTGTGAGAGAGGTAAAGAAGAACCCAAAGATCACTGTGGCTGAGCTCCAGAGATGCATTCATGAGATGGGAGAAAGTTGTAGAAAGTCAACCATTACTGCAGCTCTCCACCAGTTGGGGCTTTATGCCAGAGTGGCCCAACGGAAGCCTCTCCCCAGTGCAAGACACATGCAAAAACACCTGTAAGACTCCAAGATTCCAAGATAGTGAGAAATAAGATTCTCTGGCCTTAATTGTAAGCCGTGTGTGGAGAAAACCAGGTATTGCTGATCACCTGTCTAATACAGTCCCAACAGTGAAACATGGTGGTAGCAACATCATGATTTGGGGGTGTTTTTCAGCTGCAGAGACAGGACAACTGGTTGCAATCGAGGGAAAGATTAATGCGGACAAGTCAATGGATATCCTGGACAAAAACCTTCTCCAGAGTGCTCAGGACCTCAAACTGGGCCCAAGGTTTACCTTCCAACAAGGCGAAGAGCCCTGATCCAATTGAGCACATTTCTCAAAAAGACTCATGGCTGTATTAGATCAAAAGAGTGTTTCTACAAGTACTGAGTAAATAATCTGAATGTTTAGGACCGGGTGATACTGCATTTCAACTTTCTTTTTTAATAAATCAGTAAAAATGTCTGTTTTTCTGTCAATATGAAGTGCTGTATGTACAGTGATGCGGGAAAAAATAAACTTATTTCAGCAAATGGATGCAATATAACAAAATGTAAAATATTTAAGGGGGTCTCAGTGGATCTGCTGGAGCCTGAAGGGTGTCAGGCAGGAGGGGTACAACCTGGAGAGGTTGCCAGTTGTAACGAGCTGGTAGCAGAATTATTAGCAGAATCCATAATGCAGAGTTCAATTGTAGCTTTATTTGAAAAAGGGATAGGGAAGGCAAACAAATCCAAAATGAGAAACAGAAGAGTAATCCAAAAACGTGTAGCAAAGTCCAAAGAGTAATCCAAAACATGAAACTAGAGAGAACGCTCCACCAGCTTATATAGATGGGCGACGCCCAATGGCTGAACAGGAAGCAGAGTTTCTAGTATTCGGGTGAGGGTGCCCTCTGCAGGTGGTCCTCCGAAGGCATATCCCTTACAGTACCTTCCCCTCCAGGATCGCCTCCTGGCGGTCTTCTAGGATGGCCCGGATGCCGGGCATGAAAATCTTGCAGGAGCGAGGGGTCAAGTATGTCAGAAGCTTGCACCCAAGACTGTTCCTCTGGGCCATAACCCTCCCAGTCTACCAGATACTGCAATCCACCTCGCCTCCTTCTCGAGCTAAGGATCTCTCGTACTGTGTATGCCAGCCCCTCCTCTAACTCAATGGGTGCTGGCGGCTCCGGTTGAGGTTCTCCGGGTTCACCTGAGGGCACATACGGTTTCAAAAGAGACACATGGAAAGTTGGGTTAATGCGCATATCAGGCAACTGTAGCTTGAAAGATACCTCGTTGACACGTTGTACTATCTTTGGAGGGCCCTATGTATTTTGGGCTAAGTTTTTAACAGGGGAGTTTGAGCTTCAGATGCCGAGTAGACAACCAGACTCGTTGCCCGGGCTGATATGTAGGTGCTGGTCTCCGACGCTTATCAGCGAAAAGTTTCCGGAACCGGATAGCCCTTTCTAGCCTCATGTGAGCTCCCTTCCAAGTCCGCTCGCTACGCTGGTACCAGTCCTCCACAGACTGCATGTGGGATGGTTCTTCTGTCCACGGAAACAAAAAGTGTGAGCCCATCTCATCAACCGCTGGCGAAATTCAGGGTGCACAAAAGTCTTACCAGGTGGTGCACTCCGCGGCGTGGATTGGTGCGCGCTGGCTTCGCGGATCTCTTCCGCCAAGTCCCACAATACCGGAGCCACCACCATACTGGGATTGAGGATCGTTTTCAAGCCGCCCTCCTGGTCTGCCAAGTCGTAGCGTCGAGAGAGGGCGTCTGCCTTTCCATTCTTAGAACCCGGCCTGTAAGTGACAACAAAGTTAAAACGGGTAAAAAACAACGCCCAGCGGGTTTGGCGAGCGTTCAGCCGATGAGCCCCCTTAACATACTCCAGGTTCCTATGGTTCTTATGGTTCGTAAGCACCGTGAACGGGTGCACACTGCCCTCTAACCAATGCCGCCATTCCAGTAGCGCCTCCTTAATTTCTAGCAGCTCTTTATTGCCCACGTCGTAGTTACTCTCTGCTGGAGTCAGTTTGCATGAGAAATACGCGCATGGGTGAAGCTTAGGAAGAGACCCACGTCTTTGAGACAGCACCACCCCCACCCCCCGGTTACTGGCATCTACCTCTACCACGAATGGAAGAGAGGGATCTGGGTGCTGGAGCATAGGGGCAGAGGTGAAATTGAGTCTTAACAATTCAAACGCTTTAGAGGCGGCTTCTGTCCTTATTTGTGAGGGTTTACCTTTGAGAAGAGAGGTCAACGGGGCCACCGTATGGCTGAAGTTTCGTGTGAAACACCGGTAAAAGTTGGTAAAACCCAAGAACCGTTGCAGCTCCTTAATTGTTCTCGGTGCGGGCCAATCTCGCACGGCTTGTACACGACCCGGCTCCATCGCAATGCCGGTGGCGTTAACTATATAGACCAAAAATTGCACTACTGAGAATTGGATGTCACACTTTTCGGCTTTCACAAATAACTTGTTTTCCAACAGTCGGCGTAGGACTGCTCTAACGTGCCCCTTATGCTGCTCCTCGTCCTGACAGTAGATTAGAATATCATCAATGTAAACAATAACACACACATTCAAGAACTCACGCAGAACATCGTTTTTAAAAGACTGGAAAACTGCCGGCCCGTTGCAAAGCCCATATGGCATAACTAGGTATTCATAATGACCTTTTGAGGTAACAAAGGTAGTCTTCCATTCATCTCCTTTTCTTATGCACACCATGTTGTAAGCACTGCTTAAATCCAGCTTTGTGAATATTTTAGCATCCTTCAGTTGTTCCAGGGCCGACGGCACTAGTGGTAAAGGGTGATGATTCTTTACGGTTATGTTGTTGAGGCCCCGGTAGTCAATGCATGGACGCAAGCTTCCATCTTTTTTTGGCGACAAAGAAAAACCCTGCACCCGCAGGGGATGTGGATGGCCTGATGTGCCCTGCTGCAAGCGCCTCCTCAACATATTTGTCCAAAGTCTCCATCTCGGGTCTGGACAGAGGGTAGACACGGCTTTTAGGCGGGGTAGAGTTCTCAAGCAATTCAATGCTGCAGTCTATTGCTCAGTGCGGGTGTAGCTCAGCAGCTTTTTCTTTGTTAAAGACTTCTGCCAAGTCATGATAGCAAGCAGGGACGCTGGCAGGGACCGAAGAAACACTAAGGTATGGAACTGGGCTCTCCTGAGAAGCCTTAAATAAACAGTACTGCCTGCACCCTGGTGACCATTGCATAATCCTTCCTTGTTTCCATGAGATGACAGGGACCATGAGATTAACCAGCCACGGATGACCCAGAATGAGGGGGGTTGTAGGAGCATAAGTGAGGTATAACGCAACCATTTCTTGATGGATATTGTTCACAACTAAACGGAGGGGTTTAGTCCTTTCAGTAATAGCTGAGCCGATTTCGCGCCCATGTATGGCAGTTATATGAAGAGCAGGACTACTCTGGCTCAATTGGCTCAATTGATAAGAGTAGTTCTTTCGCCAGGCAAGTATCCACCAAGTTTAACGCGGAACCTGAATCCACAAGAGCAGAAAATGCACGCATTACATCTCCATCCTGTAAATGCACATGCACAGAGGAATTACTGCTTGTATGGACAACTGGAACGGGCGAACTTACTTGAGGCTTGAACTTGTGCGCTAGCACTGGGCACTGAGGGCGTAGATGACCCGACTGACCGCAGTACAGACAGAGCCCCAGTTGTCGGCGCCACTGCCTTTCTGTGCCACTGAGTCTGTGTGCACCAACCTGCATCGGTTCGCTGTCAACTTGATCTTCCGAAAGCGACGGCACATGAGATGCATGCGCGGTGACGGTGTGATTGCGCAAAAGATTGTCCACCAGTATAGTGTGCTGGATATACTCTGTGTAGGAGTCGCTCTCACCACGACACACTAACTCGGCTTGTAGCTCCGCCCTCAGCCCTTCCTTGAATAGCACTTTTAATGCCACATCATTCATCCCGTTTTGTGCTCCTAGAGTACGAAAAGCAATTGCATAAGCTGTTATTTGGGAAAGGGAAGGTAAACAAATCTAAAACAAGAGACAGAAGAGTAATCCAAAAACGTGTAGCAAAGGTCAAAGTCCAAAGAGTAATCCAAAACATGAAACTAGAGAGAACGCTCGGTAAGGCCTAAGGCAACAATACTTCGCACATGCTTCAGAGTTTCACCTGCTTATATAGATGGGCCACGCCCAATGGCTGAACAGGAAACAGAGTTTCTAGTATTCGGGCAAGGGCGCCCTCTTCAGGTGGTTCTCCGAAGGCATAATCCTTACACCAGTTCATAACAGGGTCTAACAAAGAAACACACACACTGCTACAGGCAATTTAGAATCTCAAATCAACCTAATGTATATGTTTGCAGGAGGACAATAGAGAACCCAGGGTAAACCCTTGCAAGCACAGTGAGAACCCTACAGTGAAATTGGGAATTAGGAATATTAGAAAATTAAAGTAGAACATATAAGCCAACAATTCTGTTCAAGCTTGATCAGATCATCTCACACATCCTACTTGCGTATGCAGGTCTGATCATACAGACGTGAAAAATATTCTGATTGATGACTAACAAGCCACAGGCAAGTGAGAAGAGGAAATTTGGAAGAAAATACAGTGTTATACATTAACCTAAAATATTCAATGCATTGCACATAATAATCAGAGGTGGGTAGCAAAAAATGTTTAACTGACCTTAATTTTTTCCCAAAAAAAGTTTTCCTTCTCTAGATTTGATAGGGTCTGTTACTGTTAAATATTAATTATATGTGTTTTGAAAACATTTGTTTTCATCGTATTGCGTATAATGAGATGTTGAGTCTCACTATTGGCCGTGAAGCTCTGATGTCTGTACGTGAAACCTGCTCCTTTTTTTAAATGGTGTGCAATTCAGAAAATAATGGCAGAAGAAGGAAAAGATGAAAAAATATTACAATATCAGAATATCAATAGTCCAATGAATAAAACAAACAATACATAAAGTGATCCTTTCTATAATCTCTTTCAATTTACTGTAAGTTTAAAGTCTCACACATTGACATGTGTTTCATCATGTTAAGTGTATTTAATGTAGTGGATTGGTAGCAGTATTTTTTCAACAATTAAGATTTTCCCTGTGTTGTTGTTGAGAGTTTCTTGCCCCGGCACCACTTAACTGCCACTGTTGGGCTCTTTAGGCTATTTTTTATTCCAGGGTTGCAATATTGTGATCTAAATAATAAATGAACTGTATGCAGGGACATACACAGACATTTTGAGAGGCAGGGGCTCAAGTGAAAAAAAAACACTTAAAACATTAAATATACATTTACTGTACTACACACACACAGACACACACACGCATCTATCTTCTTCTCCTTTCGGCTGCTCCCGTTATGGTTCGCCACAGTGGATCGGGAACTGATGTTTAGATATTTTAACAGAGCACAAACAGAAAAAAGACACATAAAACACAAATATACAGGTACTTATATACCTGCTTATTCCCTAATTAGGGGTCATGAGGGTCTGCTGGAGCCTATCCCAACCCAGTCCATCACAGGGCAACACAAACTCGCATCAATCCTATAGGAAGTTGAGAATCACCAATCAACTTAAAGTACATATTTTTGGGCTGTGAGAGAAAATCAGATTACCCGGAATAAAACTATGCAACGGTGAAAACATACTCCAAACAGAAAGACCCCTGCCCCGGAATCAAACCCAGGCCTTCTTTCTGCTAACCATTCAACCATTGTGCTGCCTTTCATTTATATATTAATTTAAAATAAACCAAAAAGAACTCTCCAGTAAAGCAGGCACTTTTTCTCAAGGAAGAAAGGGCAGGTATTCAAGTCATCTTTGATGTCTATGTCTCCAAGAGTCACCAATTAACCTGATGTGGGAGGAAACCAGAGTACCTGGAAAAACATGCAAACCCCTTGAACCCAGGAACTTCATGCTGTTAGGCAACCGTGCGAACTATTTAGCCACCGGGCTTTCACTAAATACTGAAAGGAATAATATGTGCTGCAGTTCCTAAAAGATAACCATCTGAGATAGCAGATTAATGATTATTTTGTTATGACTGCATCTAACACCGTAAACTACTGTTTGCTTACTTTGTATATTAACCATAAACTCATTATATGATAATTCTCAGGTGGAGGAGATGCAGTGGTCTGCAGGTGATCGTTACATCCCTCCATCTGTTTGCAGCTTCCCATGTCATCCAGGTGAAAGGAAGAAGATGGTAAAAGGCATACCTTGCTGCTGGCACTGTGAGCTCTGTGATGGCTACCAGTACCAGGTGGGCGAGTTTGCATGTGAAATATGTCCGTTCGACATGAGGCCCACACTAAACCACACTAACTGTATACCCACACCAATCATCAAGCTGGACTGGCACTCGCCCTGGGCTATCATACCCATGTTCTTGGCCATCCTGGGAATCACTGCTACTCTGTCGGTCGTGATCATCTTTCTACGTTTTAACGACACGCCCATTGTGCGGGCGTCGGGGCGAGAGCTGAGTTATGTGCTGCTGACAGGCATCTTTCTGATTTATCTCATCACCTTCTTTATGATCGCCGAACCCAACACGGCGGTATGCGCTTTACGTAGGCTGCTGCTTGGTCTCGGGATGTGCATCACCTACTCGGCTATGCTGACGAAAACTAACCGCATCTACCGCATCTTTGAACAGGGCAAGAAGTCGGTGACACCACCAAAATTCATCAGCCCAACATCACAGCTTGTCATTACCTTCATCCTCGTCTCATTTCAGGTGAGACTAAAGCAAGTATGCTCTGAAAACGTCAGCACTGTTTTTTAATAGTTTGGATTTGTTTTTTCATTATTGGAACTAGACAAAACAAAACCATAATCCGGTTCGAGTGAAAAAATGAATTTAATTTAAACATCCTGTTTTTATTAGAATTCTGATTTTAGTTTTGTTATTGCTTGAGGTTAACATAATTCCTTGGTGCGTTTTTACACTGGATGCCCTTCCTAACCCAACCCTCCCAGGATGCACTGGCTTGTGCAACCCAAATGGCTGAGTTTCTACGGGCAATTTAGACTCACAAAACCGGAGTACCCAGAGAAAACTCATGCAAATGCAGGGAGGACATGCAAACTTCGCACAGAAAGATCCCCAACCCTGGATTTGAACCCATTTGTTGTGAGGCGACCTTGCTAACCACTGCACCACTTGCTAACCACTGCACTGTCGCCCAAAATGTTAGCAAATAATATAAATATAGACGACTGATAATCAGTAACAGTACTTTTCACATGACTATTTTTGTCACCAGTTTATGACCAGACTGGGTGGAGGCCTTTAGTTTATATTATGTAATCTGAAAGCAAAACATACACTTTATATTTACAAAAATTCTACACTTTAATTATTAACATAATTATTAATCCACTATAATGCAGAGTCACTTCGTTGCCTTTTTTGGGTGGCTTGGTTAGAATTAATTTATTAATGAATTAATATTTTTTAATTGTAACGTTTGCAGTGTCACTTAAAATGCAACATACAAAAACAATGCATTATTTTCTTCTATTTTATTTATTAGTGCATTTTTACTTTTATTTTTTTTCATTTCACACCCCTTTATTGATATTGGTATTGAAATAAATGTTCAGTTTTGTTAGCGATGAGGAAGTAAAATAACAATATTTACTGTATATAAAAAAATATCATTCATGTAAACATAAAAATCGTCAATAATAGAGATCAATCAATCAGTATTTATAACCGTCATCTTAACTCTTTTTCCCAAAAGCCAAAAACATAAATTTTTTTTATTCCTATGTTCAGCATTGTGTGTCAATACGAAACTCGTATAAAACTATATCCTCAAGTCTATAAGACTTCACAGTTCTTTTAGATGCTTCAAATTCTTCTTCGTAAGCATGCAGTAATGTGTTAGTGAAGAGGGTTCTGCTAATCTGCTTATTCTGCTGGAACCAATCCCAGCACACATAGGGTGAAAGGCCGGGGTACACCAAAGGCCGTCTGAACATATGCTTTTCTAAAAAAGATTAGAATAGAGAAAAATCCTACTTCTGCTTAAACTGAACTAGTGACCTAGAAACTGTGCATATTAAATTGTCAAGATGTTGTACATTTTGTTTTTATGGGTCAAAAAATGTTTAAAATTCTGTGTGTAATAAGGGCTTATGGAGATCACAGATAAAACAACTTCTCACTAATCATATGGTTAAATGAAGCGGATGAACTCATATCGTAATATGCATTGGAAGAGTTTACAACTGTCCGAGTTAACTGATCCAATAATAACCGACTTTCACAGATCGTCTACACCATATCAATAAATACATACTATAAAGACAAAATTGGTGGACCTCTATGTAAGTGTGTCTTCCCTAAACCACAATCACTGAAGCACACAGCTAGAATGTCTTTGTATATTGCAGCAATATATTATTTCTTTACTGGAACTAAGAGGTTCAACCCTGTTCCAGCACGACAATATTAATCCATGAAGACATGCTGTGCTTTGATTGGAGTGTCCTGTACACCAGTGGTTCCCAACCATTATTTGTCTGAGACTGTATTTATGCAAGAAAATATTTACCCCCCCCCCCCAATTCACATGCAAACATTTTTATTATTGCTCTAGATATTTCTTGTTTTTTGTGTTTACAATATTGCCACACCGCGACCCAACTTGGTGTGAGGGTCCTCACCTGGGTCTGTCTGGGTCATACCATCGGTTGCTAAAGGTGAATTAGTGATACTCGCTTGTTTTTCTAAAAAATGCAAATTTGTCTATTTTTTTGTCAACTAGGACATAGATAGAAATTGCTAATGCAATATGATGGTTCTCTTTAATGCTCATTGCGCAACACTTAAAAATATGACATACCACCACATAGAGCTCGCTGTGGCCCCCTTTTTAGTTAAACAGCAGTTATGTCTATTCTTGATTCTGTAAAGATAAATTAGAGTGTTATAGGACATCTTCATAGTGGTGGACACAATCTTGATTTAATATTAATATTTGATTTGATTGAATATAAAAAAAAATTGTCATAATATTCATAAGCTTCACAGTCTGAAGCTTTAATATTATAGTGTTAATGCTGTTGCAGGTATATTCAGATTATCTACTGTATGATTAATAATTTTTTGGAGTTATCAACATTACAAATTTGCCATCTGACCCTTCAGTAATTTAAATTCAACATTTCAACTACACTCTAGATGATATGGCTTCCCTTAAAACCCAAAGGATAAGACCATGGTATATGGAGTATACACAGACCCTTAAACAGACCACTCAATATAACTGTCATCAAACCATTCATTTATCTTCTCACCCACTTATTCCCTACTTCAGGGTCACAGGGAACTGCTGGAGCCGATCCCAGAAAAAAGGCAGGGGTACACCCTGTACAGGTCACAAGTCCATCACAGGGCATAGATGAACAACCACGCACACTCACTTCTATACGCAATTTAGAATGTTATTAGACATAGGATGCTTGATATTTTCTTATACTTTATTCTGATAAGACAGAAGTTCTCTTACTAGGATCACATGCAACTTTCAGATTATGTGGTATCATTAGTAACAAGGTCAGAGACCATGGTGAACAATGGTCAACCATGACACTAGTCTTTCCTTTGAGGTTAATAATATTAAATATTAATAATATAGTCTTCTTTCATCTTAGAAATATTACCATTATTAGAAATGTGAGGTTGTTACAGGATGCAGGATGCTAGGATGTCATACTTTTGTTTCTTCTCGAGTAGGCTACTGTAATGCTCTATTTGTCTGGATGCGCTAACTTCAGTTAGTCCAAAAAAGCTGTGTATAGCTGCTTTGAGACTTGTTATAAGAGATATACAAATAAAATTGAATAAGATGTTAAAAAAGCACAGATATGGCCGTAACAGGCAGGTGTCCTTATACAATATAGTTTAAATATTACTTCAACTCTATTAGTTGTCATAAAACATGTTATCATTGATAAAATCTCTGTATTCAGTTACCAACGAATAAACAAGATGCCAATATTTTAATGCGAATGAATTTATCATGAATTTGTTTAACACTAATGATCTGAATGGCACAGCAGTTGCATTTTAAAGCTCTAGGGTCTATGATTCGATCGCATGCTGCGGTGACTGAATTACAAATGTCAAAATAGTGTGTTCCAGAAAATGATTGGATAAATAATGATATTGTGACTTATTATAGACTCTTTCATCAGTCTGTGAGATTTGGTTTAGTGATTGTTTTTCAGCTAGCGGGCTCAAAGTGCGGGCATGACAATGTTAAAAACTTGTTTACAGCGTCCATCATTGTATAAGATTGGGTGGAAGGAGTAGTTAAGGTGTTGGACCAAAATCAGAAAAACCTTGGTCTGATTCCCAGCTCCACAAAGCAATCACTGTGGGTACTTGAGCAATGCCTTTAACCCACATCTGCTCAGTTGTACAAAAGAGATCAAATAGAAGTCGCTCTGGATAAGAGCATCTGCAAAATGTTGTAAAAGTAAATGTAAACATGATATTCAGACTGACTTTGGGATTGAAATTGAATTGAAAGCATGTCTGTGTCTTGAAATGACTGTGAGACAGAAAACATCATTCAGTATTTATAGTGTTTTGGCCTGTCAATTTTTTCTGCAATCATGGATCAATGATTTGTCAAACCCACAGCATATAAATAAGCAGTTCAATAAGATTAAACGAGGCTTAATAAACAAGAGCGATAGCGAGGTGTTGAGGGACAACAAGAGGGCCAAACTCTCAATCTACTCAAAGTTTATTGCTATTTTACCAGACTTTAGATGGTAATGACATAGATCAGGGGGTCTTCCATCTTATCCACAGTGTCCATGTGGCTGCAGGCTTTCATTTCAAACAGGCAAGACACACACACCTGTTTCCTTGTTTAATCAGCTCTTTGCCTTGTTTAATCAGCAAGAGATTCTTCTCATCCAGCTGCTTTAAAAGCCTGAAGTCACAACAGACCTTTGAGGATAAGATTGAGAATCTGAGTCACAGACAGCGTATTGATCATGTGACCAAGAAATGGGCTGGAATGGGCAATGGTCAAAGTCTGGTAGTGTCAGGAGTGCTGAAAAGTTTGTGTGTGTTTTTACAATTGAAGCATTTGACAGATGACCTTATCCAGAGTGGCTTATATTTATTTCATGTATATAACTGAGCAGTTGAAGGCGAATGGCCTTGCTCAGGGGCCCAGAAAGGGTAAATTGTGATGCTGGGAATTGAAACCCAAAATCTTAACCACTAAGCTATAACCTCCCCTATGTGTTGATTTTCTAGTGAGGCAATAACTGAAAACAGAACTAATGTGTGTTATGAGCATGAGGTAGACTATATTGCTAAAGGTTTGTGGTCACCTGAGCATCACAAATGCATGCGATTTCAAACCTCTTATTCAAGATTTATTCCCACTTTGCTATTTGATTAAGCTTGGCTTCTTTTCATTTTGATCCAAAAAGTATTAGTGAAATCAGACAGTAATGTCAGGTAAGGAGGTCTGGGGTGCAGTCGCCATTCCAGTCAAAGGTGTTCAGTGGTGGTAAGACTGAACACTGGTGTTGTTTTACTCTAATAATAACACAGCATATGATAATGGAGTTCATTATTTGAGCTTTGTACTCCGTGTCATTGTCATGGAACAGTGTTGTAGTCCCTTAGTTCCAGTAATAATAATGTAATGTTACAACATACAAAAGCATTATAGACATTATAAACAGCGGGGCTCTATATTTGTAACAACAGTTACAGAGGAACTACATGCGGATTTGATTGTCAGGTGACCACAAACGTTTGGCAATATATAAATATTGGCCATAAGAGTGAATGTGTGTGAGTGGTTGTTCGTTTATGTGTGCTCTGTGATGGTGACTGGTGACCTGCCTCCCACCCTATGTACGCTGGAATAGGCTCCAGCAGACCCCAGTGTCCCTGTATTAGGGAATAAGTGGGAAAGAAGATTATTGAAACTAGGAAACTGTAATCCAGTTGTGGACAAAACATATACTTTACAGTTGTTTTTCAATCTGATTTCAGCTTTTTAAACCTGAACCAGCTCACCGGATTCAATCTGTTACAGATCCTTTTTGTTTTTAATTCTTGAGGTGAAGGCAGCTTATCTGTCCAGAGACTAGCTGGAGAACCTAGAATACATTTGGTCAGAAAAGTCCAACCACACCATCATTCACTATATGCTCTTAACTCTAACCTTTGGTGGTGGTATATGTGAGGAGAAACATTTAACTATATATTGTACGGTGTATAATCCTGTATGTGACAAATCAATTTGGAATTTATTATTTATATGTACAAACCATATACACACATTTCACATATCTTTTTTATTAGATGCCAAATTGTATAGATGCAAGCTTTAAAATAGCGCCAAAACCTTTCTGACCTTTGTCTGTGTGTAGGAGTTTCTCTGGGTCTGTAAATGTGTGTCCTGTAAGTGCATTTTCAGTAAATCGTCCAAAAACATCTGATGTAGCGGTTACGCTAACTATGGCCAGTAACTATAGACCCAGAGTGGGTGAACTATCACTGAATGTCAACATTTGATTGGCTGACAATTCTGATTCCAAAATCAGTCGTAACTATTTGTAGTGCATCCAGACCATTATAATGAAAGATATACAACCTCTACCAAAGTACTAATAAAATCTGCACCTCATTAAAAGTACGTAAGTAAATATTTACTTAATTAAGAGAAAAATAACTAAGTAAAAAAAGGACCTGATTAAAAAAGTACTTGTTTGCACAGCATGTCTCCTCCAAAGTCTCTGTGTTCTGATTCTATCAAACAGATTAAAGTAAACTCAATCTCAGTCCTGTGATTGACATTAACATCATATCATCAGTCATTTCTACTCAAATCTTATACACGCAGATGTTTCTCTAACTTTTTTCTTCCTCTTAAGATCTTTTATAAAGGATATATCTCAGTTCCTTTATTAATATAGGTTATTTGTATAACTATATAAATACACACAGGTATTATTAAAGTAGGAATAAAATTAATTCCAATCTTGTTTTGATTTTGTGGGGATGGTTTACACTTTAGTGATTGATGTGATTAGTGATTGATGCATAAATGCAGATCGTCCCAGTTTACTAGTCAGTTTATTTAGTTTTGTATTAAATGGATACAAATATGTAGATGATTAGAATGTGTGTTTGTTACTTGCACACGAACGAATATGAGTAAAAACATTGGAACGGTGTGTGAAATGTTGTTTTACAATTAGTGTCCATAGAAATCTATCTAATCTAGGCGTCATTTGGAAGCTGGGATTCTTGTACGCTGGGATATATGCAGTGATGCCATTTATAATGAATAAATTGAATTCAGTAAATGTAACATGTAATTACCCACGTCTGTAACGTCTCAGACTTCCAGACAAGCAAAAGAGCAACTTAACAAACTTTCAGTCAGGCATATTTCTAGTTGCAACCAAGTGCAGTTGAAAGAAAATAATTTAAATTATTCAAAAGAAGAAAAGATTAAAATAGGAAAGAAAGGAAAGGAAAGGAAAGAAAGAAAGAAAGAAAGAAAGAAAGAAAGAAAGAAAGAAAGAAAGAAAGAAAGAAAGAGCATTGTGGATAAAATTTTAAAAGGTTATAAAGAAAAACGCTGTTAAGGAAGAAAAAGAATTTAAGGAAGGAAAAGAATTTCAGAGGTTTTTTTTGTTTGAGAAGTATTTTTATAATAAAGAGATTCTTGTTGATTTTGGAGCGCCACCAAGCATGCATTCCTCTTAATAGATCACAGGAACACTCTCCATGTTCAAAATAGGTAAAAAGGGGTAAATCTGGATTTGTATAAAGTTATATAAATCTGATTGTCAGATGACCAACGTTTGGTTATATAGTGTATGGGCTACAGGACTACTGCGGTCAATAGTGGCTCAGCAGCGCTGTTGCAAACAGGATCAAGTGTTCTAGAAAATCCCGGCTGCTGTGTTATTTGAACATACTTTGTATATCTGTTAAACATGAGTAGTACGCGAGGAAAGTGTTCATATGGGCTGTAAGCAACTCAAATACTTAGTTATACAGTGGAATATTATGCATTACTTATATTTCAGCTCATACACTAAGCAAAAAGTATTCGCTCACCTATCCAAATATTCCAATTACTAGGCATACAGACGCTCAGGAGCTCAGTGAATTCCAGTGTGGACTTGTGATAGGATGCCACCTATGCAACAAATTCAGAAGTGAAATTTCCTCACTTTCAAATTTTTCACAGTCAACTGTCAGCTGTATTCTAAGATTATAAGAATGTGCAAGTATTTGGGAACAAATGCAACCCAGCCAAAAAATGATAAACTATAAACAATACACATCGCCGACACTAAAGACCGATCAAACTTCCAGTGGCCTTAAGATTAGCTAAATGGGTTTTCAAGGATGAGCAGCTGCATCTAAGCCATGCATCAATGCAAAGCATCAGATGCAGTGGTGTAAAGCAGTGGTCCCCAACTACCAGGCCAAGGACCGGTACCGGCTCCGTGGGTCAGTTGGTACCAGGCCGCACAAGAAATCATTAATTATTAATTAAATCGTTTCTTAATTATTTTATTTATTGTCTGAGTCAGAACAGCCTTTTATTTAGTGAAGAGACAAAAGAGTCTTTTAACTTTTAACAAACAATATCAGGAATCTGACTTGAGAAATGGATTTATCCCGACAGGTGATTCTCACACCAAAATCCGCTTCTTACTTAAGAATTTATTTATGTTTATGTTCTACGTTATACTCATGTTGTTATTTGATGGCGCAGTGTTATGAGAAAGTTGATAATGAAGTTGCATTTGAGTGCACAGTGGATTCATGTCCTCTGGAGTGACTAATTGTGCTTTTCTATCTGCCAATCTGATGTGATGAACTTGTCTCGGTTTGGCAGATGCCATGAGAATGGTACTTGTCTGACTACATTGTGCAAAGTGTAAAATTTGCTGGAGGAGGAATTATAGTGTGGAGTTGTAATTCAGGAGCGAGCCATAGTCCCTTAGCTGCATTGAAAGGAACTCTGAATGCTTCAGCAAACCAAGAAATTTTGGACAATTCCATGTTCCCAACTTAATGGGAAAGTGCCACAAGGTCCATAAAGACATGGATGACATGTCTGGTGTTGATGAACTTGACTCCTGACCGTGATATTGACTTCTCCCTGGAGTCCTGACCTCATATTGCCTTTGGGATGAATTAGAGTGGAGACACCTTTGGGATGAGTGATGACTGAAAGCCAAGCCAACATCAGTGTGTGACCTCACAAATACGCTTCTGGAAGAATGGTCGAAAATGGCGATAAACATACTCCTAAAGCTCATGCAAAAGAGCCTTTCCAAAAGAGTTGAAGCTGGTATAGCTGCATAGTTTAGACAGACATCATGTTAAACCCTATGGATTAGTAATGGGATGTCACTTAATTTCATATGCAAGTCAAAGTAGGTGAGTGAATACTTTTGGCCATACTGTGTATTTTATCCATTTTTTAGCCATTTTGGTACATAATACATCAAATTAGCCTACTTAAGCCTTTCTGGGGTTTTATCTTAGATGTAAATAAATACTTTAGACACATTCAGAATAATCATCAGAGACTGTATATAAAAACAGAAGCAGCTAACACAGATCTCCAAAAAAGCTGGTAGACACAGTCTGCTAAGCTGTCTACACGTCTCATCGGTTTGAGTGCTCAGTTGCTGATATGCATCCGCTGCAAGTTCCTTTTTCACCAGCAGCTGCTGGTTTGTAACTAATATGCTGAGACAGAGAACAAGCAGCCTCCACACATCTTTTGTTTTTACGCGCCACCTCGAAAAGTTACATGCTGCTGATGCACACATTTACAGCCAAGAGTATAAATAATGCTATTGTGGTACTGAGCTTAGCATGGATAAGATGTGCATGACTCAGTGGAAGTGGGATACGTGGGAAAGGATTATATCCGTCCTCCTGGTGCCGGATTGATTGACAGAGGGATATTTTTTAGCTCTGCCTTACTGCCACATGATGGTGAATGTGTCAATGAGTCTGAATGATGGTGCTGCTGTTGTGCTGAGCATCATGACAGCAGCATCTGTCTTCACGTCTCCATCTGTGTTCCCTTTCCATGACCTAAAAGTTTCTTCTAGAAGTTTTTTTTTTTGCAATAGCAGACCAGATTAGCTCACAGCTTCAATGAGTGAACAAACTCCTGCCATGAACAGGTTGGGAGGACGGGCTCACCTCACTGTCCTTTCATCGGTCCAGCTGCTGTATTCAAATGAAGGATTGTGTTTGTGGATAACTACATGGCAGCACCGTTTCCTGCAGTTTATTCTTGCAGCAGGGTCATTTAAGAAGCCCAAAAAAGCTTATCTGTGAATAGGGCTACTTACAGCCATTATCTTGTATGTCTGTTTAATAGGAAGCTTTGTAGAGAGTTTTTTTTTTTTAACAGAAAAAGCTTGGTGTTGGGTTAAACTTTTCTTTAAATGAATACAATGGCTTCTATGACAAAAAAAATTTAATTAATATAATTTAGTCCACTAGCAGTGATTAGTGACAGGAAATTCCGATTATTTAATTTCAATGAACATTTGACTTGTACGAGCCATTGCATTAATTTTAGCAGAATGTAATTAAAGTTACATGTTGTATGTAATAGATCTTACGACCAGTCTGTAATGCAGTCAAAATGTAAGAGACAAATGAAATCATTGTATACCAGGTTGTCTTTTTTTTGGTCTATGATTAGCTCATCCCACCACTGTTCTTCAAGTCTTTGGGGCCGAATCATGACATTTTAACTCGTAACTATATAATCTGTTGTGAAACAAAAATGATTAATTCATCTCTCAAAGTTGACTCTAAACACAAGATGTAAGGGATGGGTGTTAGCCTGACCCATGATGCAGGAAACTTATTTGTGAGCAGAAGTCTTTAATAACTTTAATAACAAATACAAGTAAATATTCAGAGCCAGAAAACCAGGAAGACTTAGACCTGAAGAACCTACAGACAAAACGCTCAGTGAGGTTTGGGCAAAACAATACTTCACACTTGTTCATTCAGTTCACTCCTTTCAACTAATTAGCCACAAACAGGAAGCAAACATTCAAAACTCTGGAGATGGTGCCCTCCAGAGGCACCTGCTGGGCGCAGCATTCATTTCACAAGAGATAAACAAATCGTTTATGCTTTCACTACAGATTACATGGTTATGAGTCTCCAGTCTAAGACCTGAAAAGTTGGGAGATAAACTAATGTGTCCGGTACAGAATATAGGATTCAGTGCAAGCATGGTCACAATCACATAACCTACCAGTGATCATAAATTGCTTTATCTGGATTTTTTTCTTTTGATAGCAATATACAGTATAGTCATTTATTTATTCATTTATCTACTATCCCGCTTATTCTCTAATTTGGCTCACAGGGGTCTGCTGGAGACCTATCCCAGCTCATATAGGGCAAGAGGCAGCGGTACATCATGGACAGGTCACCAGTCCATCTCAGGGTTACACATAGACAAACAAACACTCACACTCACACTCACTCCTATGGGTATGAAATTGTTAATGCTGCAAGCTTTAAAAAAGAATGTCCTAACAATGATCAATGTGTGATGAAGAAAAAAAGAGTAGAATCTTTAATTAAATAAATAGAACACCTCCTGGCATTCTTCGTGGCATTCCCGCGGCCGTAGAGCTGGGTGTTCAGGATGCTTAGTGTGGAATTCATTAAGTGACGGTTCCAGATCACTCCTCAGGTTCATATACCTCCCAGTCTACTAAATATTTAATTTGTCCCCTCCTGCAAGAGTTCAATATTTCTACTTATTAATTTACATGATAAGTAGGTGCCCCTTCAGCATCCCCCCTTGGATGATGAGGCTTCAGTAGAGAAACGTGGAAGAATGGAGAGATGCTTAGGCAGTAAGTAACTGGGTTACATCTGTTGAAAGATTTTGAATGATTCTATATACTTTGGATCCAACTTCTTACTGGGGAGCCTTAGAGATTGGTCTTTGGTCGATAACCACACTCAATGACCAGGTTGGTAGTCTGGGCGTAGATGTCTACATCGAATGTAATGTAAGCGTTCCTGACGCTCACCCAGTTATTGACTGTTGGAACATCAGACAGTTTCCTGGACCAAAGGAACATGTAATTTAGGGTCATGGTCTTTCAACAGAGGCAGTAGTAAACTTGGCTTTCAAGTCCTTTTAACAGGGCAGTAATGTGGCTGATGTCAAGCTGTAATAAGAATACATTTTGCAAACCCCAAAAATTTCTGAAGATCCTTGATCGTGTAAGATAGAACATTCTTACGGGGTTGTAGGTACTACTTAAGTCAAGTTTTGTAAATATACATGCTTCAAATAATAGTTCTAAAGCAGTCTGAACCAGAGACAGTTAATACCTATATATAGCAGTGACAGCATTAAGAGCCCAATAGTCAATGCATGGATGTACCCCAATCTTTTTTCTCTACAAAGAAATGTAAAAGGAAATATTAAGCTTGCAGTGAATGCTTCTTCAATATATGCCTTTATAGGTTGACTTTTAGTTTGTGAGAGAGGATATAGGCAACTTTTTGGATGGACACAATTGGAGAGGCGCTCAAAAGCGCAATCTCAAGGCTGATGAGGGGGAAGCTGAGCTGCTTTAACTTTACTGAACTTTAAAGCAGGAAAGCATGGTTACAGAGCCTAAGCAGTTCTCATTGCATTTAGGAGACTACTGTACTGTTGTGTTCCTGTACAGTTTTAGGTGACAAGATAACGTAAAAATGTATGAAAGCTCTGTATGAAATTTTCCTACTTGGAGGGTAGTGGAGATACCTGTCCAGATGGGGTGATCATCTACTGTGGAAATTCTTAGGGGGGGTGAGCACTTCATGGCATAATCACTGAACCACATGATGGTTCATGGGAAGTGGTGGCTTAGTGGTTCAGATGTTGGACAAATACCAGAAAAACTGCTGTTTGATTACCAGCACTACTAAGCCACTAATGTGGGACTTACTGTACTGCAATGCTTGAGTGCACATAATAGTAAAAGAGGTACTCTCACTGCCTTTGTCTACATTTATGAGGTCTAAGCTTAGTAAACTTCACTTGCATGGGTTCTGTGTTTATTAGAAATATATTAGGTTGTAAATGTTTGTCATGCCATGTTTGTTGTTTTAGTATATGCACTTAGCTAAGCTAACTAAGTCAAGCCAAGTTAAGTCTTATTGTCCCTTTGTATGTAAACTGCACCTTTGGGTTGTAAAAGTACAACTCGCTTCAGTGAAAATCTATCCAGCATAACCTACATTAACTAATACAGTATATCTGAACAGACGATGGAGAATGGCTACCATCTGGATGTTTTCTATGATTAAGAATGGCAATCAGAGCAAAACATATTTCATAACGGTGCTGTGAGATATATGATCAGAATTCTGATCTATAGAGTCTACAAGAAACTAAAGTTAACTAAAGCTTGCACAGAATAATGAGCAGGGTCATTAGCAAAACTGCATGATGTTGCATAGTTTACACACATTAACTTCTATAAACCTAAAAAACCCCGAAACATATCATAAATGCACTTCATTTTATGTAGCTATTATCAAAAGTCTGCTCTCCTATTAAAGCTTTTTTTTTTTTTTATCAAGGGAGCGCTCTCTGATTGCATAATGCGACTGAAAGTAGGTTTGTTATTTCGCTGTTATTATAGCTATCTAGAAGTTTTTCAGTCATTGTCTGAAATGTATTGATGGTTATCAAGCTCTAACCTCCATGTCGCCTCCTCCAGTCATGTCTCCTTGTGAAAGCCTCAAATTTCAGTCCGCGTTAGTGAGTGTTTGTATGTTTTTTTAGGAGATTTTCTGAATTATTCAGAAATTTAATTCAATTCAATTATTCGGTTATTCAATTCATTCATTCATTCATTCATTCATTCATTCATTCATCTTCTTACCCGCTTATTCCAGCGCACATAGGGTGAGAGGCAGAGGTATAACATGCACAGTTCGCCTGTCCATCGCATTGCCACACATAGACAAACAACCACTCACACACACATTCACTCCTATGGCTAATTTGGACTCACCAATCAGCTTAATGTGCATGTTTTTTGGACGGTGTCAGGAAACAGAATCGAACCTGGGACCTTCTTGTTGTGAGGCAACCGTGCTAACTACCCCGCCACCGTAGTTATTTATTCTTCTTCTAGATGTTGTAGTTATTTATTCTTCAACTATTTTTACATTATTTTGTATTCATGCTAAAAGTACTTTTGCAAAATTCTAGAGAAGTCTGGGTATATTTGTATGACATGGAACATAAAAGACAAGACAGTCTTTTTTATTTTTATTTTTATAAATAAAAAAGGAAAGCTTTGCACCTGTGACATTTAAGTCCACTTTTTCTGTTCAGGTGATTGGAGTGTTTATCTGGTTTGCCGTGGTGCCGCCTCATACCATTGTTGATTACGATGAGCTACATCCACCCAACCCAGTGCTGGCCCGTGGCATCCTAAAGTGCGACATGTCAGACCTGTCTCTAATCTGCTGCCTCAGCTACAGCATCTTGCTCATGGTGACGTGCACAGTGTACGCTGTCAAAAGCAGAGGCGTTCCCGAAACCTTTAACGAAGCCAAACCCATCGGCTTCACCATGTACACCACCTGCATTGTATGGCTGGCCTTCGTCCCCATCTTCTTCGGAACGGCACAGTCAACAGAGAAGGTGAGTGCTGAACAGGTTCAGTTAATCTGTTAACTATTATCAATTAGATAGATTGATTGATTGATACCCTACAGGCCCTCTCATTTATCCAGGTTTGCCCGTTTTGCTCCAGTTCATTGTGTGTGTCTGTGCAGAGAGAAATCTCATTACACTCATTACACACTTCATCTCCTGTTTGATTAGTACTATAAAGACTATCTTTCTACAAACCCTTACTTATTTCTCTTCCTCTGTTTCATTATGTCACCCTTCATCTGTTTGAATTTCCAAGAACTGTACCGCAAATTTAATCACAGTAGGAAATGATTAGTTTAGCAGAAACAGTCAGCGTTTCTCTACAGCGCTATCTCTCTCTTTTCCTGCTTCAGCTCCAGCTCGGTGACGGTAAAGGCTCAACAGTTTGAGTCCTTGTGTAGCAGAAATATGCAGAATGTAGTCATTTCAATATGAATGTCTCAAAGCAAGCGGCAACCTGCAAGGGCCGTGATAACACGCCAAAGTTGCGTCTCGAGCACTTTCTCTTTTAATGCGAGCTTTCATATGGCCACATGAAGAGATGAGACGAGCGGAGAGAAAGACGTCTTCCCCCCTCACCCACAACCCGACTCTTGCTTTTATCGCCTGAAGACACACCATGACACCGTGACAAAAGCCCTGCTTTATAGCAGCCAGTGGTTTAATTGTGGTGAAAGGCAGATAAGACGGAGAGTGGGGGAGCCGGAAAGACAATGCCTTCACTTATCCTAATAAAACTACGAGGAACCACCATAGGAATGAAGAACTAGAGCATATCCCTCCGCCACATGAAGCACTGCTGAGGGACTGCTCTTCTTTTTTTGTTCACCATAAAGACATGCACATTTATTCATTAAAACTTTCAGTTTTACAAATGTTTTTTTTTTTATTTAATACATCCAGCGTCTATTAGAGAGCATAATCAGAATTTTATGTTTGTGGATGGTTGTAGATTTTGCTAAAATCTTGTCAATACATTCATTCATTCATCTTCTATACTGTTTATTCCTAATTTGGGGTCAGGGAGGGTGGTCTACTGGAGTCTATTCCAGCTCTTTGAAGGGCAAAAGCTAGAAGGGGTACACTGTGGACAGGACACCATTCCATCAAAGGACCACTCACAAAAAATGAAATCAACAAAAAAAGGGTAAAGAATTCAAGGTCCAGTAGTTCTACAAAAACAAATGCTTTTGTTATGTATTTTTACAATAATAAAGTAAAATAAATGTATACATAATGAATGTTGTATAAAACAATACAACAGGATGTACTGGAATAAACTGCTTTTATTTAGGAAAATGTACAGCACTTACATTGAGACATCAGACAGCTCTACTTGCCAACATGCATATCTGACTATCAAGTTCAAGCAGCTTTATTGTCATTTCAGCCATATATAGCAGATGCAGTAAACAGTGAAATGAAAGGTTTTTTTTCAAGACCCCATGGTACTACACAAAACATTACATAATAGAATTACATAAGAGAACATAAAGTACATTTGCACTGTCCAAAATCCATCTAGATTAATGTCTGTACTGTCTATTTGCACTGTCTGGTCTTCTGAAATGTAGTTGAAGAATTTCAGTGTTTTAATGAATTAGAGGATACAATACAATAATATTAATTAATACAATATTCTCACCCTGGACAGGTTGCCAGTCCATCACAAGGGCACATATAGGCGAACAACCACTCACACATTCACTCCTGTGGGCATGTACATGTTTTGGACTGTGGGAGCAAACAGAAAGAAAGAAAGAAAGAAAGAAAGAAAGAAAGAAAGAAAGAAAGAAAGAAAGAAAGAAAGAAAGGAAGGAAGGAAGGAAGGAAGGAAGGAAGGAAGGAAGGAAGGAAGGAAGGAAGGAAGGAAGGAAGGAAGGAAGGGAAGGGAAGGGGGGAAGGGAGGAAATAAAGTTAAAGAAGGTAGAAACCTAAGAGAAAATTAATCTGAACATATAAGGTATGAAATAGTAATAGAAAATTGGTTCTCTGTTGATCATGATTGTGATTATGCCTCTCCCAGATGTACATCCAGACCACAACGCTGACCGTCTCCATGAGTCTGAGTGCTTCAGTGTCCCTGGGCATGCTCTACATCCCTAAAGTTTACATCATCATCTTTCACCCAGAGCAGAACGTGCAGAAACGCAAGCGCAGTTTCAAGGCGGTGGTTCAGGCAGCCACCATGTCCACTCGTCTGTCACACACCAACAGTGAGAAACACAATGGCGAGTCAAAGTTGGAGCCTGACAGGACGCAGTAACAGGTAACACAAAACTTGGGTCCAGCTCAAAGAAAGCGGCTTTGAATTCTTTAAACTGTCCTTATTCAAGCGCTTTGAATAAGGTAATTTACCAAATGCTGTAAATGAACTAAAATTCCTAATGTAAAAGTAGATACAATTTGCACACAACCATTTGTTCAGGAGACCAGGTGGAAAGGCAGTAAGGCCAGGAACATTGGTGGTGGATTTAAACTGTTTTATTATGGTGTAG
>JAOTRA010000024.1:6369647-6415360 GCA_026260255.1 Pseudolaguvia tuberculata | reverse complement strand
ATTTCGTTTTCATTCACTACAAAACACGCAGACACGCAGACGCATGCTATATACACGAGACTATACACGCAACGGACTATATACAAAACAAGAGTAATTACAAAGCTATATACAAAAACTAAACAAAACCATACCAAACTTTTCCAAGATAATGAGAACTACCAAATTACTATCCACTCCGTACATTCAACAACCCACGACGCGCATACCGGTGCCTCGCCTTAAATATTACGCCATCCTAGTTGCCAGGACAACGATGCTAAACACGGGGGTGGCGCTTCGTCTGCTGACGCTGAGCGAGGGGCGGAGCTTGCTTCGCCACCTTACACCTGGTTTCTCCACTGGGTTTGCTTGTTTTGAAAAGCCAGTTTCCTTACAAACCCCTTACTTACTTACATTCTAGCAGCTATAAGTGTAATGAACTGTTAGCAGACGGCTCTACAGAACGGCTTACAGAAACAAACTAATTAATTCTTCTAAGGCGAGAAGCTTAAACACAATTTTCAAGCAGGCAATGGTCAATACACAGGAATGCAGAAGGTACATTCAGCCAAATCCAAAGCATCAAAAATCGGAAACAGGAAAACAGGCAAAAAGTTGGTAATCAGAAACTTATACATAAACTAGAGATAATGATTAGTAAGGTCAGGTCAACAAACAATAATTCGCAATGCCACTTTTCCCCTTTAACCAGGAACAGGAAACAGTCCATCAGAATTCAGATGAAGATTTCATGGAAATTCGAAGATTTCATGGACTAGGTAAGTGGGTCCATCCCTAACTCAACAGGACCAGGAGGACGCGGTTGTGTGGCATGGGCCTGAGGTGACACAGCTTCATTAGGGAGGTTGGGAGTAGTTGCAGACTATAAAGGACTTTGTTGATCTGTCTTAAGATCAACGAACGGTTCAATGTACCTGGGCCTTAATTTCTTACTGGGAGGTTTGAGTCTCAAGTCTTTCATTGATAACTATACAAGTTGCCCTGGTTGATAGGAGGGATGAGGGTGTCGTCGCCTGTTCAGCTGCAATTGCATTTGCTTTACAGCCCTCTGAAGTCTGACATGACCGCTCTCCCAGACACTGCACTAATACCAATCTTTCACTAAGGGTATTGTGGTGGGTTCACCAGACCGGCAGTGGATACCAGTATTTTCACCTAATGCTGCTCAGGCCTCTGTAATAGATACACGGCGCAACCCACCGTCTTTTTTCTCAACAAAGAAGAAGGCTGCCACAGCTGGTGAGGTTGAGGGTCGAATATGGTCATTGCATATATGTGACTTTTAGGTGGGCTGGTGTTGGTTAAGAGTTCGATGCAACAGTCACATGGACGATGAGGAGGAAGCTCGGCTGCCCTTTCTTTGCTAAATACTTCAGCTAGATCGTGATAGAACCGGGGAACATTAACTCTGCAGGTTTAAATAGAGAAACATGGCTTGGCAGCGGTAGGACTGTGTTAGGACTGTGGCAGTTCTGGGATAATTTTTTTTCTCACTCCAAGTAATAACAGAATTGTGTGTTTGTAACTACTTCCAGTATGATGTGGGCTGTTCGTCGTGTGATAGCTCAGCTAATGGGATTTCACTAAAGCGGAAAACAGACATGAGATATGATTAAATCATATCCGTGCTGGGACCATGACACATGTCGGATTCCACTGCATTCACAGCGACACTTGCTTTGGCTGGAGAGTGAAAGGATTTAACTGAGAAGCGCATTAGAGAGTCTTTACAATCCAACTTGAATAGGTTCATAATTAGATTTGTGCTGTTCCTGGAGAATGCGGGGTGCTCAGAAGTAGTGAGGTGGTTATGAAGGAATCCTAATAGGAATCCCGCATTAAAACAGCTCAGACTGAAGTAAACAGAAACAGGCAGAAGGTCGTAAACAGAAACAAGCAGAGGGTCGGTAATCAGAAACGTATACATAAACTAGATATGCTTAGTAAGGTCAGGTCGACAAACAATACTTCGCAATTTGGGTTAGCAAACAGCTAACTTAAATATGACGCCTTCACCCTTTAGCCCGGAAAAGGAAACAGTTTCTGGGCAAGGAAAATTTCTGGGCAAAGGGTCTTTCTGTGTGAATTTTGCATGTTCTCCAGGTTCTATGGTTTCCTCTCACAGTCCGAAAACATGTATAGTAGGTTGATTGGTGATTCCAAATTGCCCATAGGATTGCGTGTGTGTGTGTGTGTTTGCATTTACACAACAGTAAATGATGTGGAATGGGGCAGCACAGTGACACATCTCTCCTTTTCACCGTATTTGCACTGGGGCTCCAGCAGACCCCTGTGACCCCAAATTATGAAATAAGCGGATTAGAAGATGAATGAATGAATGAATGAATGAATGAATGAATGAATGAATGAATGAATGAATGCTGAAAAACTATAACGCATTACAACTGTGACACCTGCTGACTGAAAAACGTATACAAAACGTAAACGAATAGTGGTAATAGTGTAGGGAAAATATTAAGATGAGAGAAGGTGAAACCAGGAGGGTGTAATTAAGGGATGATGTAATTGTTATTATTATGATAAAAGTAGCACTATAATTAGGGACCATTAGGATTAAGAGGTCAAGTAAAAAGTGTGCTAGACAATTCGTAATCTTATTTAATGTAAGTGTAATCGAATTAATTTTAGCCTAGTGTTATATCAGTAGTGAGTAGGTAGTTTTATTTAGCCAAATATATCATCAAACTATGTATAGTCAACTAATATCTAACCTAATGTAGGAGAAATTTTAGCTTAGTACAATCAGTATCAAAACTAAAATAATTTACAGCAATAACCGGTATGTGAACTGTCTAAAGGCTCACGGGCATAAAATATGTAGACACACCAAAAAGCACACCATAAACATGATTAAGGACTCATTGTTTAAAAAGAAGATAGGTTTATTGAGTATGGCTTTGAAACTCTGCAGAGGCAGCTGGATTCCTGCGTCAGAGCTAGCAGGTGAAGTAGGGGAGTAACTCGGGGATTGCAGGTGACCGGGGTTAGCTAGGGGTGGAACGTAGTGAAACGGACGTGGAAAGGTTGTAGGCCTGTCCCAGCAGACTGAAGAAGTTCCCGGATGCGAAAGGAGAGGTCTGAGTTGAGGCCTCTCGGGTGTCAGGAACGAACCGTATCTGAGTATAACGGTAGTTAAAATCTGGGGTGGAATGAAGATGCTCCATAAACCTTGCTAGTTCAAAGCCAAGGTTTGTTAGCTGAAAGCGCTGGTAATGACGGATGGCTTCTGTACAGGGTCGTTTAGAGGTGCGAGCTAAAAAAACAAGGATAGGGGAAAAAGATAGGAGAAGGAACATTAAGAGCAGCACATGGAGAGGATAAGAACTGCATTAAAAAAATAAGTATTCAAACAAATAAATGACAATAAAGCTGACTTCATTGAAAAACACTAATCACTTGTGCATAAAATATGGGAGTTAAATTCATACACAACAGACTGATACTAACAGGGTGTCAAAAAATATATTACTGCATGTTTAAAAACCATTAAAAATGGTAGCACTAGTTATGTAGCTAAAACATTTATAGCAAATAAAAGAGGAGAGTAAAAACTTACACATTCTTGGTTGAAGAAGTGAAATCACAGTGGATGAGTTCTTAGTTGAAGAAAAATAGCTCAAATGTGTCAGGAAATAGTAACAGAGGGTTTTTATGAAAAAGGCTATTCCTTTTTTTATTTGTTAATATTAAAACTTAGTTGGATCTATTGGGAAATTTATATGGAAACAAATAGTTAGGATCAAATTACTTAGGTTAAGTTCTAATGGGAAATGAAATGGGGAGGCTGGCAAGGGGAAGTACCAAAATATGGGATAGCCTGGATCTATTGGGAAACCAATAGAGGAGAATAGAGGAGTTGTAAGAACTGGTAATTGTGTTACATTGGGAAATGAGTGGGGACAGTTTATGAATATTCAAAGGAAAGGGCAATTCAACGGGGTGATTTCGACAAGATAGTCAGTCGTATCCGGGTATGGTATTGGATACGGCTCACTGGCCTCTCGTTCGTGCACGAATGACCACCAGAGCTACTTGAATTTTCAATGCTGAAGTCTTTGATGATTTTTGTGACTGAGGATTCAACTGTCTTCAAATAAAAGATAAGTTTTTGCTCCTTCTCATTCTACCTGAGATCTCAATTATTAAAGGGTTGTCTATGAAAGGGATTGATCACTGATTCATCTGCCTTGAAGAGATCCTCCCCGCATATGTCGCCTCAGGGGGGCCCCTGAGAAATTTACGACACTAAATACAGGGTTTCCCAAAAGTTTCCATATAAGGGAAATCTTTTAAACGTTATCAAAATTGTTGTAAAAACACATTTGGAGGCATGTCCTCTATTGCCGAAGAACATTATTAGCACAGTTGCCGTTTGCTTGTAATGGTGTAGAATATTTATGTTTTGTAGGTTTCCTGATACAACTTGTGCTTTCAAACGCTCTCAAATAATAACGTTCTGGAAAAATCATGTATATTAACTATTTTATATATTAAACTGTTGTCATCCTTTAAAACGCCATTAAAGACCTATGTTTAATACTGATTCTTTGCTTTAACAAATTAACACAGCTTTAACAGGGTTAATATAAATAAAGGAAAGTAAAATACTGCACCTTGCTCGTTACATTTTTATTACTAAGACTGAAACAATCTTATTTATGATTTATTAATGACCCAAATACTTCATTTTATGGTGTACATCTGATTGTGAACAATAGCTGCTTCTGTCTATAATTATAAGTAGATGTGCAGAACATTTGTGGGGAAAAATATTCAAAGAATCTAAATTAAAGTTGGCAGAGCTAAATTATGAATTTTACTAATGGGTTAACAGTGATGAGTTGTTGAGCAGGAGACCAGGAAGACCTTGATCAAGCCTCATCCCATAAGAAAGATCTGGGTTCAAGCCCCACTAACAAGTCCAAACACCATCAAAATTGACCTTCCAGGATGGGATATGTGAAGAAAAACCTTTCACTATAAGTTGTACGGTATAAAATCTTCTATGTGACAAATTTATTGTAATTTATTTAAACAGATTTAAGCATCAGAATAGCTAATCGATATGATTATTAGCAATGTTGCAAGATTGATAGCTAAACAATATTGCCACAGCATCAAAAAAATATATAAAAAAGAATTTAAAACATTGACTTTTATACATTGGAAAATAAAATAAAACATAATTTGAAATAAATACAATTTAAAATCGAAAGTATGAAAATGGAGACTAAGAAATTTATTCATACAACAAAAACTACGTAACAGAACAAATCCAGCCCCTTCCGACACGCCCCCACATCTCACTAATGAGGAAGTCGTCGCCTAAAAGTACTTCCTGCTTCCGGCATATACTACTCTGGTGTTTCTATGCGTCGGTTGACTTTAAACGCTCTGTCAAACATTTATGACTTATGGTTATGGCTACTAGCAGCAGCTCGGCGGCCGCAGAGCCTCCTGGGTTAGAAACACAACTGCAAGAAATCGAGAGTTTACTCCAGAACCAGGAGCTTCGGCTGGGGGACTGCTGGTAAGACTGGCACTACCGCCTCAGCACCATATACTAGCGTACTAAACAGTATGCTAAAGGGCAGCTATACGTACTAGTGAGATCTACTTTTTGGTCCGTAAGGTAATAAGCGCATGTAGAAGTAAGAGTCTAACAACTTTTTGGTGACAGTTATCAGGGTTTCGCGTATTAATTCGAGTTTATTTAAAAGTGTCGTACACTTGATTGTGAAGTATACTTTTAACTTTAACGAACGCAATTGTGACAGATAGTTAGCCGGCGTGCTAACAACTTTCCTTTCGTTCTCTCAGAGGATTGCACACTTGCAGACGAAGTGCTACTTTACTTTTTCGCTATTTTAGTTTAATTTTTTAAGAATCACTGCACTGGAACACTAACGTGTTTTTTTTTTTTAATTATATTTCATTTAAACTATTATACAGTTTGGTAACTCAGTGAGAGCCTCTTCAAATATAATATTATATAAAAGAAATATAAGTAATACCTTTTTTCATGTTGCTCTGATAAAATTAAGAGGGGTGAATGAATCCTGTAGTGACTTACATAGAGGTGGGAAACTTTATGTTTAAAAAGAGAATTTGGTTTGAGAATCTTCTTTTATTAACCATGCTCACAATGAAACACGTCAGATTATTAGCTCATTTATGAAGAAGACTTAAATAACGCTGTAAGGATACACTGTACCTTGACCCGAGCACCTGAATAGTGTTGTTAAACCCTGTGTTAGTCACCGCAGAGAACCACCACTAATCCTATACTGTAAAACCGCCACTGACTGACTGATTCACTTCACATTTTCTTAGAATCTGCTGGAAGGGTTGCCACACAGTGGATTTAAAATTTTATTTTGATTTAATGTCCATTTTTGTAAATTCTCCCGCATCCACACCTGCGTCAGTCAGTCAGTCAGTTTAAAGAATAAAGTCAGCTTTATTCTTTTGAGTGTAGGTGGGAGAATACATTTTCCCCTCTGGGCTTGCCGTAGTTTGGTGAGGGTTGTGAATACATGTCTGTATTTAACAAAGCAGATCATTACATTTTGGGCGGCTTTCGTTCCTTTTTATTGAATTCAAGGTGTACCTGTGACGAACGTTTGTACGAAGGTACACACTGTCAAGAAGTGAAGAAAAGTGTGCAGGGAGGGTGAAGTAGGTGGAGAAGAGTGGCAAGAGTGATTTGTGATCGGCGAGTCTCTGCAATGTTTATAGGACTGTAGTGAGACCAGCAATGGTGTACGGTTTAGAGACAGTTGCGTTGTCAAAAAGACAAGAGGAGGAACTGAAGGTGGCAGAGTTGAAGATGTTCAGATTTTCATACACTCATATTTAGCAATAAATAAAACTAAAAATTAACATTAATTTTATCTTTGTCTTCAGTCTCAAATGCCATCCTAATCTCTGTGGCATTGCACTACATAAGGGAAAACTACTCAGCAATTCTTGCTTTAAACCATTTATTCATCTTCTTACCTGCTTTTTCCCTAATTCGGGGTCATGCTGAGCTAGAGGCAGGAGTACACCCTGAACAGATTGCCAGTCCATCGCAGGGCAGACGAACAACCACTTGCACACACATTCACTCGTATGCGCAATTTAGAATCACCAATGAACCTGATGTACATGTTTTTGGACTGTGGGAGGTAACCGAGTACCCGGAGGAAACCCACACAGGGAGAACATGCAAACTCCGCTCAGAAGTATCCACAACCCGGGAATCGAACCTTGTTTTGGGGGAACTGTGCTAACCACTACGCCATTGCGCCGCCATGCTTTAAACCGGGTTTTCTGAAATTAATTTCCTAGCTGCTCATGTGACAAGCTGTGAGTAATTTAAGATTGCTCATATCTCCATAGCAGGATTTCACTGTTGACTTTCACTTTTGAGTTTTAGCCCAAGGTGTGTCATAGGTTCCTGACATTGTACCTGCTTTACCATTGTCACCATGGTATAAGTGGAAAAAAAGCACTACGAGATTGCCAGATTTGTTAAGCAAAACTAAATTGTCATCAACCCTAAAAACAACTACACAAAAACACGGGTTCCTTAGAGGTTTTTTGGTGAAAACAAAAACTTGCAAAATGCACTCAAATCAGACCAGGTTTAGATACATTTATGGTTGTCTTTCTCTTTGTGTTTTTTAAGCTTATTTATGAAAGGAAATTACCCAGTATGGTAAACATCGGAGGCATGTTGTGCAATAAACTCTAGGTTTTAAAAAGATTATTGCTGAGATTTTTTTAATCTAGATGGTTTAGTGTCTTAGAAGGGAATTTGAGGTTAACACAAGAATCTTGGATCCAATAAATGGACAGTGTTTGGGAACTCAATCAATATTAATTTATGTATTTTACATTCTTAAACTATAAAACCACAGAAGGAATATTTAATTCTATATAATTTTGCTTTTTGTGAACTACATGAATAAAAAGATCTAAGTAGAAGGTGGAGGTGAAAGTGACCTAAACACGCACTAAACAGTTCTGTTCAATCGAGCATTTTAGTGTTATGTGCAACTATTGATAGTACTAATGTTTGTGAACCACATTATTGTTGGTTAACTAAACACTGATCTTAATTTAAAGCAGATATTGTTTATTAATTAGCATTATCATTGTCTAAGATAGTTTATATTATTATACATACGTTAGTTTAAATTCTACTCCAATAACAACAAAACAAACCAGCTAAGAAATCTGGTTAAAGAATCCAGTTTCGTTAAAGTCTTTTTATCCAATTATAACATTAGCTTTATTTCTGTCATCTAGCAAAAGTTTGTATAAAGAACGACTTACAATTTTTATCTCCTTCATACAATTGGGTCCTTATTGCCTTGCTCATAGGACAAACAGTGGTGGCTTGGTGGTGCTGGGAATTAAAACTTGGGATGCCCGTCACGGTCACTGTGCTACCACTTCCCCCTCCACAATTTGAAAAGAAGTTCTGCTTGCCGATAAGATTATTTTCCTGTCGTAGTGTAATTTGTTTAATGACCCCGGTTGTGTTCTGCAGGTACCTGGTGGGCCGGAGATGGTTTGACATGTGGAACGAGTATGTGAACAGCGGTGATCAAAACTCACCGTCATTTCCTGGGAGGATCGATAACACTGAGCTGTTTGACGGTATGTGTGTGTGTGTGATGAGATGAGAAATACCCAGTTTTTTACCCAGCCGTGTGAAATGTTTTCAATGTGTGTGTGCGCATGTGTGTGTGATCTGTACATTTAGACACCTATAGACTGAAAGAAAGGCTGATCGAGAATGAGGATTTTGTTTTGGTGCCAGCAGTAGCCTGGCATAAACTGCTGTCCTGGTACGGTTTGTCGGATGACCAATCTGCACTAGAAAGAAAGGTTAGATTCCAAACGTAAAAATGAAAAAGAGACTTGTATGATTTAAATACATTGATAATGTTGAGTAACAGACTGAAACTGTTTTTACTTCATTTATTCATTCATTCATTCATTCATCTTTTTACCCGCTTATTTTCTAATTCGGGGTCACAGGGGTCTGCTGGTGCCTATTTCAGCTCACATAGGGCGAGAGGCAGGGGTACATCTTGGACAGGTCACCAGTCTATCGCAGGGCAACACATAGACAAACAACCATTCACACACACACATTCACTCCTACGGACAATTTAGAATCACCCATCGACCTAATCTGTATGTTTTTGCACTGTGAGAGGAAACATGAGTACCCGGAGGAAACCCACGCAAGTGCCGGGAGTACATTCAAACTCTGGCCTGGGAAGCAAACCTGGGAACCATGCTAATCACCACGCCGCCTGGTTTTTACTTTTATTTTCAAATAACATTAAATAGAATTATAATTGGATCAGTATGTATGTGGCAGTATGTTTGTTTTAAAAATATTATTTTCTAATTGCTATCAGATAAGAGAAACATACACTCAGCCTACCTACTTTTACTGGAACCAGGACAAGGGGATTGGTAACACCTTGGTAGCCAAGACTGAGTTGTTGTTACAGACACTGAATGTCACAGATTAGCAACAGCAGTAGTTACATTTCATTCATCATGTGACACATACATGTTGCATTCTGTGTTTTAATATAAGTGAGTTTTCCCAATTTTTTATTCCATTCAAACTGATACCAAATGGCCTACTGCTGCTAATTCAAAAATAAGGTGAATTACGTGGAGCATTCATAAGACAATTAATGGTTGGGCACAAGGAAAAAAGGGAAACGTCTTAACTCACATTTGACAAGATAAAAAGATTGAGCAGTTGCTCTCTAATTATTTAGATTCTTAACTTTAATTTAATTCTTCACAGGTCATTGATCTTCCCAGCACTCTGAAAGTTGAGATATATCCTGTGGAAATCTTCCTGTGTCTGCACAGTGATATGGACAATGTTGTACCAGCCCAGTTCAGCCGAGCAGACACCATATGTGAGACGGTTTAATGAGAATAATTGTTGTACTAGTATGAAGATGTTACCGGAGTTATGACTTGTCTCGTTAAGGTTAGAGCTTCAGATTCTATTGATTGTGTGTGTGTGTGTGGCACAGTCAGCATTCAGAAGGTGATGCAGAAGGAGCTTGAGGTAGCGGAGGATGCTGAACCTAGACTGTGGATGAAAAGCTCAGATAACAACTGTGAGAGGCTTCGAAACCTTCACATGACTGTGCTGGATGCATGTCTCAACACCGGCATGGTAATCCATCTCTCTCTTTTTCTCTCTATCGCTCTCTCTAAATCTCTCCTGATCACATTTAGACTTCTTTTTAAGTAAAAAAGCCATATATAACGGTGCAGTATGCTGTGAAATGAATTAATGTTTCTCCGGGTCCATGGTGCTACATACAAGACGATCCAAAGCTGAGATTAATTTCCGTGGTAAATATAACAGTCTTCATTTAACAATCCCAAACTCCACGGACTATGAGCAGCAGTCAGACATCAGCACAGAGTTCTTACACTGTTCCGTGTTGGTGTTAGCTTATTGGCGTCCAGAACGCTGCCATGGCTTTGTAAAAAAAAAAAAAACGCAGCAGTCTCCAAATTCATGCAGTGGTGGTACTTCACAGCAGACGACAGGCAGTTTGTTTTAGCTTATCACGGACACCCGTCTTGTTTCCATGCTTTCGCTTCGTGTACCGGTCACGGATTTCGCCCACTAGAATTTCATCGTGCAGACTGGTAGCTACATGATTTTCCAGCCTAAAGAATGTCAGTGTACATGAACACCATGGTTAGTGTCAACGTGCTGTGGTAGTCGGGCTATTTGAAAAGAATAGCACCATTTTGGACCCGCCACTGCTTGCTACTAACACGCTGCTTACGTAACAAAAACATTTCCTAATGCTGCTCTTTCATGCTCATTCCACTCTCTTTGTCTAATCACTTTCTCAATTCCTTTTCATTTCTAATTTACTTACTCACTGTCCCTTTTTCTCACTTTCTCTCATTCTAACTCTTTAATCTCACTCTCTCACTCACCTATGAGAAAAGTGATGACTGAGTAATGAATTTTCTGCATGAGTTTATGAAATCTAATGAGATGTGGTGGTAATGGTGGTGGTAACGGTGGTGTGCAGGTGTGTTCTAACATGTTCTGCTCATTTTGCAGACAGTAATCATGGAGCTGAGGTATGCAGATGGCACTTGGCCCAGCTCTAGACCACACATCATGTAAGGGACTTTAGAATTTGCTTCATTTACATATTTATTTATTGAAACACATTTTACCACGTTAGCCCAAATATCACCTCATTAACAATTTCTTTTTATATATATGATGTATATATACATGTATGTGTGTGTATGTATTATCTGATACCGTCGTGAATGTTAAACACACTGGTTGCCAAGCCTCGTTTTTAATGTTATGAAACATTTTTTATTGTATGTATCTTTTCATGACACAACATAACTGGAAAATCAAGTCTCAACTACCTACAGCAGCATTTTTTGTAAATATAAACGTTATAATGTGCTTTAAGAAGGAACTCTATGGAAGAGCAGGACGGCTACCGAGGACAGCCTGGAATATGCGGTCTCACTAACCTAGGCAACACCTGCTTTATGAACTCTGCATTACAGGTTTATTCATCATACACTTTTCATCATGTGTTATATTATATTATTATCAAGATTATTGTGATAATAACAGATTATGTATATACAGTAATTCATTTAATTACTGTTAAGATTATCAGTAATAATCAGCATACTTTTCTAAATCCTGGAAACGCATGCTAACATAAAAACACACCTATAACACCGATTCATTCC
Organism: Pseudolaguvia tuberculata; assembly: GCA_026260255.1. Taxonomy (NCBI): domain Eukaryota; kingdom Metazoa; phylum Chordata; class Actinopteri; order Siluriformes; family Sisoridae; genus Pseudolaguvia; species Pseudolaguvia tuberculata. The sequence goes on along the minus strand of JAOTRA010000024.1, from coordinate 6,403,546 downwards.
TGGGTTTTTTTCAGTGTCTAAGCAACACCCCCCCGCTGACTGAGTACTTCCTCGGGAACCTCTACTTAAACGAGCTAAACTTTGCAAACCCTTTGGGCATGAAGGGCGAGATCGCTGAGGCCTACGCCGACGTCATCAAGCAGATGTGGTCGGGGAGACACTATTCTGTAGTGCCACGTGTGTTTAAAGTAGGAAAAGATCAAACATATCAAACAAGACTTGGTGTTTTATGAACTAGGAGAAGAAACAGTGAATTTATTGTCTTTTATCCTGCCAACTTGCTACAATTATAGGACTCCTTATCACGATTATTAGAATTTCTTTAATCGGCACACCTTCCAATTTAAGATGATTTAAGCAATTTTTCCCCAAATTTTTAGAGAATCTTATTTTAAGTATTTTGTTACTGTAAAGACAAGAACTAAATTATTAATTGATTAATTGTTGGGTTGTACACGAAATAAAAACTTTTCACACTTCATAACACCCACTGTTATAGACAACATTATTTTTATCAATAGTTTATCATTGTTCTTTAAAGGCAACATGTGAAAGGAAACTTAGGACAGTATATACTTGCTGGATGTCACAACTTAAAGTTTTCTGCGCGTGTCTGCCTGCAGACTAAGGTTGGCCATTTTGCATCTCAGTTCCTGGGATACCAGCAGCATGACTCTCAGGAGCTTCTGTCCTTTCTGCTTGATGGCCTGCATGAAGACCTGAACCGTGTCAAGAACAAAGAGTATATCGAGCTCAAGGACGCAGACGGAAGACCAGACCAGGTACTGACTTAACGAAAGTGCATAGAAACATTCATCAGTTTGTTTAAATGTATTGTAATAATGACCCATGTGTATCAATAAAATGATTAACGTATGTGTTCCATTCTCTGTTCAGGAAGTGGCAGAAGAGGCATGGTGTAACCACAGGCGACGGAATGACTCTGTGATTGTAGACACATTTCATGGGCTCTTTAAATCTACGCTGGTCTGTCCTGAGTGTGCAAAGGTATCTGTGACCTTTGACCCTTTCTGCTATCTGAGTGTTCCACTGCCTGTCAGCAAGGAGCGAGTGATGGAGGTGTTTTTCATTTCCCTCAACCCTCTGGCTACACCTGTGCAGGTAAAAATCTAGTGTTGAATATTATTAGTTTAGTAAACTATTTTATTATATTAATTTTATTATAATCATAACATTCTTCTTACTGGAACATTTTAACGCTTTCATCCACCAGAGGGCAGTGTTTGTATTAACGTTTATAGACTTCTAGTTATGTTCTTTCTTCATCATTTCCATAAACTTTATCTTTCATCCGTCAATCACTTGGTACCATTTTTTTTTTTTCATCGCTCTCTTTTCTGACGCTTTCTTTCTTTCTTTTTTCTCTTCTAACTGTATCACTGTCTCGTTTTTGACCTGTCTTCATCTCATTTCGTTTAAACTGCTTTTTCATTCTCTATTTTCTTCTATTACTATATATTTTGTCTTTCTCATCTGCCCTTAAAACCTGTCTCTTACCTTCATCTCTTTTTCCTGTTTTTTCTTTCATATCTGTCTGCAGTACCGAGTGATCGTGCCCAAAGCTGGCAAAGTGATTGACTTGTGCACTGCTCTGTCTCAAGCCACCAATATTTCAGCAGAGAAGGTGAGAAACACTTTATTGATACAAATTTAACCATGTTACTGTAAACAAAAATTTATAGCAAATCCATATTTCATTCGTCTACCCTGCTATTCCCTAATTTGGGTTCATGGGAATGCTGGAGCCTACCCCTGCGCACTTGTTTAGGCAGGCATACACCCTGCACAGGTCGCCAGTCCATTGCAGGGCCACATATGATAAACCCCTCATACACACTTACTTCTATGGGCAATTTAGATTCACCAGGCAACCATCATTCATCCATGTTTTTGGACTGTGGGAGGAAACCCAGAGTACCTGGGGAAAAACCCAAGCAAGAACGGGTAGAAAGTAAGGTGACATTGGCAACCACTACGCCCTTGCGCTGCCCGAAAAGTAAAGCAAAATGATCAGTGCTTTTGGTGTAGTGGGTTGAGGCTTCTGAAGTTGCAGTGCATGGGAAACCCAGGTTAGATTTCCTGGCTCGGCTCCTTTTCGGCCAACTGTCTTCTCCTTTTTATCCTTCTGTCCCATCAATAAAGGCAAAAATTTTTTTGTTTGTTACTAAAATAATGTATGACATATCAAAGGTTTTTTTTATGCTTTAGACCTTTGTTTTCATTGTTCCTGTTAGTCTGAGCTTTACTTTATAGTTACACTTTTGCTCTTGTCTCAATATTTTTGAAAGGTTTTTTTTTTTGGGGGGTTTACTCTTTTTATTTGTTTGCTGTATAATTCAGCAAAGTGGTGGCTTATTGGTTAAGGTGTTGATCTGATACCAGAAAGACCAGGGTTCAATTTGCATCACCACCAAGGGTGTCTTCTGTAAATGTAAAAATGTTTTTTTTTTGTGTGTGTGTATGCGTGTGTGTGAGAGAGATAAACCAAATGTGAAACAATTTTCTTTTACTTTTAATTTAACAGATGGTAGTGGCGGATGTTTTTAACCATCGTTTCTACAAGATCTACCATGTCGATGAGTCTCTCAACCTTATACTGGACCGAGATGACATATTTGTGTAAGCACAACACACTTGGTCTTACATTTTTGTAAGTTGTCTGGATTTTAAACTTGAATTTAATATGCCAGTTATTCATTCATTCATCTTCATAATCCGCGTGTTCCCTAATTCAGGGTCACAGGGGATTGCAAGAACCTATACCAGCACACATATAGCGAAAGGCAAGGGGTACAACATGGACAGGTCACCAGTCCATCACAGGGCCACACAGACGAACACAAGCACACTCTCACTCATATGGGAAATTTAAAATCACAGAACACTAAGCAACCAAATGTACATGTTTTCTGACTGTGGGAGGAAACCAGAGTCCCCGGAGAAAACCAGGCACATGTTCCCCGCATGCACGGGAAGAACATGAAAACTCTGCACAGAAAAGACTCCATGCCCAGGAATCGAACCCATGACCTTCTTACTGTGAGGTGACCATGCTAACTACTACGCCACCTCGCTGCCCTGTGGCATTTATGCTGCCCTTTTTCCCCTGTATCACTGTGGGATGCCAAATTAAAAGCTGAAAGTAAAATGTAAAACACCCACTTTACATTACATCACTATAAACATCAGCAGATTGCTGTAGTGTTCAGATATGATTCTCTTAAATTCTTCACTGTGTAAATGATCCACAACAGAGTGTCGCACACTAAATGAATTGACAGCAAACACTGACACTTTCTGCTGCTGTTTTTTTCTGGTGACCTCAACCGATGGCTTGATCTCTTATTGGCTTAACACAACAGTCTGCACCATAGGGAGACTGTCCGGTTATTTGGCATGCTGTATATTTGATGAAGCGCCCAGTGTTTTATGGCAATACAGCGTGGGAGTGTGTGTGGTGGCAAGGCATGTGTGTGTTTAACGTGTGGCGTGTTGATGCAGGTACGAACTGAACAGCAGCAGCATTGTGGAACAAGGTCAAGATGAGGAGGAAGAGGAGGTGCTGTTGGCCATGTACATGCGAGAACGCTCCAACTACAGAGACTATGGTTCAGGAGGAAACAGCTACAGCACCTCACTGTTTGGTCACCCTCTGCTGATGGCTCTGCCCCGTGCCCAGTGCACCAGAGACGCTCTTTACCAGCTGTTTCTCCAGCGGCTGAAGTAAGTAACTCTGCTCTAGCAGGATCTTTTGACCACCACACTATGCCCTAAGTATTGTTGATGTTTGTGTGTTTAATTAGGGTTTTAGCTAAACTCTGCAGGACACCCCGAACCTTCAGGACTGTGATTACCCATCCCTGTCTTAAAGTCCTTCACAAAGTGCAAATTTGTAATAAACTTCATTGCTATGTCATTGTCACTTTTTACCATCATTGTTTCCCAAAATCGATGAATTGTTGGCAATTCTTGCATCTTCTAACCCACTTATTCTCTAATTTGGGGTCACAGGGGTCTGCTGGAGCCTATCCCAGTGCAAATAGGGTGAAAGGCAGGAGTATACCCTGGACAGGTTGCCAGTCCATTGCAGAAAATATCCATTTTAAATAGTTTTTGTCCATTTATTTGCCTTTAAGGGCACAAGTATGAGCAAAGGTTGAATTGGGAAACCATTTTTCTACCTTTATTGATGGGACAGATATACTATAGAATAGGGAGACATAGTCAGAGACATCTACAATACAGAGGAGAGCTCTAAATGTCACAGCTCCTGATATAACAAGTTGTCTTTCTGAAGTGTTGGTAAAGCATAAATGACAAAATTGCCAGATTCTGGCTTAAACCATGTTCATTTTTATAAATCAGTTTTTTATCAAGAAATATAAAGTGTGTTTTATTACTAAATATGGTTTTCATTCATTCATCTTTTTACCCGCTTATTCCCAAATTCGGGGTTATGGGATTCTGCTGTGCCTATCCCAGCACACATAGGGTGAGAGGTGGGGTTACACCCTGGACGTGTCGCCAGTCCATCGCAGGGCAACTCATAGACAAACAACCATTCACTCCTTTGGACAATTTCAGAATCACAAATCGTCCTAATCTGCATGTTTTTGGACTGTGGGAGGAAACCAGAATACCCGGAGGAAACCCAAACAAGCACGGGGAGAACATGCAAACTCCGCAAAGAAAGATTCGAACCCGGGACCACGTTGTTGTGAGGCGACCGTGCTATCCACTATGCCATCGCGCCACCCTAAATTTGGTTTTTTTTTTTTTTAATGTCTTTTATTGGATTTTAGTGTAATGACGATATTAACACAGTTTGATGTCCATTTATAGGAGATATGTGCGTCAACCAGACCCGACAAAGGAAGTGGAAGAGGAGGAAGAGGAAGACTGTAGTGAAGAGAATGATGAAGATGAAATATACAACAATCAGACTAATGGACTTAGTGGAGGTGGTTTTTATATTTTCTGGAGAATTGGGAGTAATCTAGAACCCCTAATGTTATTTATGTTTGGTCTTTGCATTTTTTTCCCCCAAACAGATGAGGCTGAGGATGAGTCTGAAGAAACTGGAACATCCAAGACTGATAAATTGTCCCAGCAGAAAAGCATCCAATCAGAAGCAAGTCCTCTGAGCGAAGGGGAGGAAAAAGTGAAAGAGGAGGTGGTCTGCCAAACTGCAGCATGCAGCACAGACAACAACTCTCAAACTGCAGGAAGTGGGGAGGAGGCAGCTGCAGCCAAGATTCATGGGAAAGAAGAGGAGGGTGAAGAAGAGGGCACCGGTGAACGTAAGACGCCTGCTTCGATAAAGAAGATGGCAAGTAGGAAACCCTGTGAAGAGAAAAGAAAGAAGCCGCTTTTTACTATCCAGGCTGTGAACGCCAATGGAACAACCGACCGAGGCACGGCTGATGGAAGTGGGTCACTTACATTTAGTAGTAAGTTATGTTCCAGGTTTTTCACCTGTTTCACTGTTTATTTAGCCACCAGGGGCTGTGTGTGTTTTTATTTATTTGTTAATCCAGCATTGGTAAGATTTGGTGCTTTTTAGATCCTAAGTATTTGACAAGTTTATATTGATGAATCATTGCTGCACTTAACAGATGAAGAAACTTGATAAAGTTGATATAAATATTGAATTGTGACAGAAATAATTAAACACCTATGATTTTATCTTGTCATGGCTTGGGTGGAATTTGAAAGTTTGTTGTTCAGAGATCCTTTAGTGATTGTCCATTTTTATACGCATTGCCTTAAACATAAGATTACATAACCTCTCAAACTCAGTCCCGTTCTTTAAGTAAGAACAATATCTGAAGGCTCTAAGTTAATGCTACATTTTATTAACTTGCAGATCAGCTGTATGTGTCCATTGACTGGGACCCTGACATGAAAAAGAAATATTACAACGACACTGAGGCAGAGGTATGTTTGTTTGTATTGATTTATATATATATATACATATATATATATATATATATACATATATAAATTTTTCAGCACTAACATTTCATTGATTTAAACAGTGCAACAGCGTTATAAAGCACCTAGCTTAAATGACTGACCTAGGTTGATCCATCCTTTATTTTGTATTGTATAAAATCAGTATTCAGGAAAACTGCTCAGTCGCCTCACAACAAGAAGGTCCTGGGATCTTTCTGTGCGGAGCTTGCATGTTTAACCCTCGCTTGTGTGGTTTTCCTCCGGGTACTCCGGTTTCCTCCCACAGTCTAAAGACATGCAGTGGATTGGTGATTTGTAAATTGTCCATAGGAGTGAATGTGTGTGTGAATGGTTGTTTGTCTATGTGTTGCCCTGAGATGGACTGGCAACCCGTCCAGTGTGTACCCCCCACCTCTCGCACTATGTGTGCTGGGATATGCGCAGCAGACCTCCGTGACCCCGAATTTGGGAATAAGCGGGTAAGAAGATGAATGAATGAATGAATGAATGCTTCAGGATGTTTTGAGTTTTCTTTTTCTTGTACAGAAATACATAAAGGACAAGAGTATGGACGTCCCACACCAGCAGACCACAGTGCATCTACAGGCGTGTATTAAACTCTTCACCACTGTGGAGACACTTGAGGAGGAAAACCCCTGGTAACCATTGTAACATTTTTAGTGGCAGTTCACATATCACATTTTAAAGATCTAGAATATCTTTTTTTAACCCTGTTACAAACTTTAGGTACTGCCCAACGTGTAAGAAGCACCAGCTCGCCACCAAGAAGCTGGATCTGTGGTCTCTCCCTGAGGTCCTCATCATCCACCTAAAACGCTTCTCATACACTAAATACTCCCGGGAGAAGCTGGATACCATTGTCGACTTCCCTGTCCGGTTAGTTGTGTCTGTGTGAAAGATTCTTACAATGTGTAGCATGGTATGTAAACTGACAATGTAGGAGGTTTAGATTAAACAGTAAATCAGTATGTGTTACACATTTGTTCATTCAGATAGCAAGCAAATGAGACATACATTGACTATCCTGCAGTTAAACTTGCCGAGTCAAGTTGGAGCTAAACTCTGCAGGACACCGGCCCTCCAGGACCGAGATTGCCCACCCCTTTATATAGAGCATACACATGCAATGCATTCATAAAATATACAGTGGGTACCGAAAGAATTTAGACCCCTTACATTTTTTACTCTGTTATATTGCTAAAATCATTTAAGTTAAGTAGAGATGCTCAATTGGGTTTAAGTCAGGACTCTGGAGTTGTTCTGAAGTCTGTACTTCATTATTTTAGCTGTGTGCTTAAGGTTACTGTCTTGTTGAAACATAACCATTGGGCCAGTCTGAGGTACTGAGCACTCTGGAGAAGGTTTTCATCCAGGAGGTTACTGTACTTGGCCGCATTCATCTTTCCCTCGATTGTAACGAGTTGTCCTGTCTCTTCAGCTGAAAAACATCCCCACAGCATGATGCTGCCATCACCATGCTTCACTCTTGGGACTGTATTGCACTGGTGATGAGCAGTGCCTGGTTTTCTCCACATATAATGCTTAGAATTAATCTTGGTCTCATCAGGCCAGCGAATTGTATTTCTCACCATCTTAGCAAACTCCATGCAGGATTTCATTTCTTGAACTGAGGAGAGGCTTCTGTCTGGCCACTCTGCCATAAAGCTCTGACTGGTGGAGGGCTGCAGTAACAGTTGACTTTCTACAACTTTCTCCCATCTCCCGACTGCATCTCTAGAGCTCAGCCACAGTGATCTTTGGGCTCTTTACCTTTCTCACCAAGGCTCCCTCGATAGCCAAGTTTGGCTGTACGGCCAGCACTAGGAATGGTACTGGTGGTCTCAAACATCTTCCATTTAAGGATTATGCCACTGTGCTCTTAGGAACCTTAAGTACATCAGAATTGATTTTGTAACCTTGGCCAGATCTGTGCATTGCTTAAATCTGTCTGAGCTGTTTAGGCAGTTCCTTTGACCTCATGATTTCACATTTGACAGGTGTGTGGCTTTCAAGTCCAATCAGTATTATCAAACACATATAAGGTATAGAACCATCTCAAGGATGTTCAGAATAAATGGACAGTTAAATGCGAGTGTCACAGCAGAGGGTCTGAATACTTACGGTCATGTGATATTTCAGTTTTGTTTTTTTAATAAATCTGCAAAAATGTCAACAATTCTGTGTTTTTCTGTGAATATGGACTGCTATGTACATAAATGAGGAAATTTTTTTATATATAATATATACAGCAAACCACAATTGTTGACATTTTTGCAGATTTATTAAAAAAGAAAAACTGAAATATCAGTATTCAGACCCTCTGCTGTGACATTCGCATTTAACTCGGGTGCTGTCCATTTATTAAGGTATATAATATGATTTCACCAGATTTCATATATTAGATAGATATACGAAATCTGGTGCCGGTGATTTTATAATTTACAGGGTGCACCAATAAGTTAAGTAAAATAATAATTAACTCATCATATTTTGTAGAAACTTGGACTTCTCTGACTGCCTGCTGAGAAAAACAGGGAGTGACTCGGAGCCCCCCAGATACGACCTCATTGCTGTATCTAACCACTACGGGGGGCTCAGAGATGGACACTGTAAGCGTCATTCTCTTTTTTTTCTCACAAGGAAAATAGTGACACTAGAAGCATACAAAATTCAGCACTTCACTAATATTTAATTGAGCTGGTAATTTCTGTATAGATTGACTCTTCTTTTCCCAAATGAAGCAGACCTATTTAGAATCCCACTTGTCTTAGTGATTCTTTTACTTTTTTGCAGACACCACCTTTGCTAGAAACAAGGACAATGGCCAGTGGTATTATTTTGATGACAGTAAGGTGACCTATGCAAAAGAAGAACAAATAGTGGTAAAAAAATATATTTAATGTTACACACACACACACACACACACACACACACAGCTGGTTTGCTATCCTGTTGGGGAATCTCTATAGAAAAAATTCTGTTTGATGACACCGTGAGGTTTATTATACTTTGTCAACATTTTCAGTAATGTGCACAAGAGAATCTCCATATTTGCCATAAAATGATAGGAATCAGACCAAGAGCTGAACCTCGAGGGACAACTTGTGTCAGGACCAGCATAAGATTTAGCTTACCTAGTGTATCTACAGTAATGCCAGACAGGAGGATATGCACCAAGCAAAATGTTTTTTTAAAGGAGGCAAATAAAATATTTAAAACATTTGGCAGGAAAAGCTTGCATAACATCGGGGTTTGTTTTTCTGCTTTCAGACCAACGCTGCCTACCTTCTGTTCTACCAGCGGCAGGATAAGGTCAGACACCCATCTCCGGCGTGCCCTAAAAATCACACCGCTTTCAGCAATCACGACGGACAGGGTGGGGCCATGGAGATAGACTAAACCAGCTGTGTGTTTGTTTACTTGTTTTCTTTATTTCTTTTTTCATTCCATCTTTTTAATCCGTTTATATTTCCATTCTTTCCTGCTCTCAGGTTAATGATGGGAATATTTTAAAAAGAATTTGCACAAAAAAAAACTTGAACCTTTTGCCTTTTCATTACCCAAACTAGGAAGTAGGAGGCAGGGGTAACACCCTCAGGCTGATGCAGAGGCATCATGAGCAGGAAAGGCTGTAGTTATTCTTTTAGGAGAAACTTGTAGGGACGAGTTTGTCTAGTCATTGTGTTTGTTTGATTTGGGCTTAAGGACCAAACCACTTTTGTGTGCAGCTGAGCGCTGGTGAACTTTACTGGTGATTTTTTTTTTCTTCTTTATTTTATTTTTCCTTTCATTGCTTTTTCTGGGTTTAGGTTGTTTCATTCATTCTTTTGTACATGAATTGATGGAGCTGCTTAATCGTGCCTCAGGGCTTTTTATACTATTTAGCAAGCAATACGTTTAGAGAGAGACTCAAAAGTCCTTGTACAAACACTTTAAATTAAGTAGTCCAGAATTTTCCACCTCTTCCATTTATTATGAATGGACAGTTATTAACAGATTGCTATTGGGACATGTCTCACTGGAAGACCTTGGGCAGTTATCAAGGCTTTGTTAAAGATTTATGCAAGCTGTGCTTCTATATCTGACTTTAAACACTGGAGCAATGCACTAAAAACTGTTCTGATATTCATGGGTATTTTTACAGGGGTTGGTGATTTTTCCCTTTTTTTTTTTCTTCCCCCAAGCACATTAATGTCGAGGCCACTCTACTGTGGGTATAGAACAAACGCCCTTAAACTCCTTTTACAACCTAGGTTATGGATTTAATCTCTGATGTTTAAATTGGTTATAGTTTCCTGCCTTACGTCATAGATGCAGTAAGAAATCGGGCTTTAAACCAACAACTGGAGCTGAATAATTTGGCTAAAATGAATGGCGTATTGAGATTTTCTCATAATTCGTTTGAATTCTTTCCGTAAACTTTGCGTCGGTCAGATGACAATACATCTCTTTTACACACTTTTTACAAAAGAAGGGTTTTCTTATCAAGTTAATAGCTACCTTCAGACCAAAATCAACCAGCTTGTTACTGTGTATCTGCCGGATGCCTTTTCCGTTTCCTTTGGCTTTGCAGATACAGATCATTCTACTGCTCAATCCTTAGACTCCATTTAGTAAGCTTGATCAGTCAGTAAGCCAGATTAACACACATTATAATGCTAGAGCGTTGGGTCGAAAAAGTTGGAATGTTTTCATGTCAAGGAAGATGTTGGACTTGTGTTTGTGGAGAAGTGAAATCCTGCCCGTTTATGAATATTTTTCATTCCCGTCACCCAAAATAACTTTGATCTTAACTTCTATAAGGTTTAAAAAAAAAAAATCAGGTTGCCTCTTGTTTTTTTTTGTTTTCTGGGCATTTTAGACAAACGTGTTCATAGGAGCCTAATAATTGAGTTAGTAAAGGGTTTTTCTTTATACCTTTGTTAAATATAATTTAGGTTCAGCCAATGGGAGTAACATGTTCATTTTTGTCACTTTATTTGGAATAGGACATGGTATATTTTATCTTTTCAATGAAGATAAAGGTGAAAAGGAGCCAAAATCCCAGAGAGACAGATGAGCATCTGAAACTGTCTATATTGGGTCAAGTTTTTCTTTTTCAGGGAAAATGTTTGTTTAGCATTTTGGTGTCGGCTCAAAATAAATAACGTTGCTAATAATGAAAAACATGGATCTTTTTATATTTTTGTTGTAAGCATTGTTGGCATTTCAACCTAAACTTTTGTTAAAAATCTTTCTCGCTTATATCAGGGATATTTCAAGGAAACTGTTGCACAAAAACTTCTGGAGACAATTTTAAAAGAAAAAAAAACCTCGTTTGTTTTTAAAGTAACCTTACGTCGTCTCACTGGCTGATCTATTTATTGTGACTGTCTGATGTCATGCTGAGATCTTTAATTCATTACCCCCCCCCCTTTATTTTTCCTCCTCATATTTATTTTCTTTAAAGAAAAAGGGACGCCCTGTTCCAGGGCTCATACAGGAAACTTGTAAGAATGATTTATTTTTTAGCACAGAAGGATTTCATAAGAAAACTGATTAAACTATTAGCCAACGTCATCGTTTGTGTGTAATTTCTAACGAACTGTTTGGAGCGATGAGATTGGTTTTGTAAAGTTCTCTCTAGAGCTTCTCCTTTTTTAAAGGCACCTGTACAGTATTTTTGTATTGTAATAAATATCTTTGATTTATAAAGATTATAAAGAGGGCAAAGGGGTGTGTTTATTTTGATCTATATGATTATATACAGATATTTTGCTATGAATAAATGTCTGTATATTGGAGATTTTATATTTGTGCATCGCCTGATCATTTGACTTTTATGACCATTTTCTTGTGTAAAAACATGTATTTAAATAAAATAAAGCTACGAAACAATTCCACTAAACGCTTCTATAACTTAATACCACACAGTTGTTGTGATTTTGAATTCATTCTTTCTTTTTCTAAGTATTGGGGCAGCACTCCCACAGTAAGAAGGTCTTTGGCTACAGAACAGGAGCTCCGACCCATTATTTAGTTTTCGCTTACAGATGTGTGACTTTTATTCAATTTGGAGTAAAAACGGAATATAACTTGATTAGAATTATTTCTTTGTACTTTTCATGGAAGGTCTGGACACTGTTGGAATAGTCACAGTAATGACCTGAGATCCATGACAAAGTATATTTATGACCGAATGTTTAAAAGTACCATAGGCGAACGGTGTAACTACCAGGATTGACAAATACTATAGTTTCTAATTGGATAACATGCATTAATGTAAGTTTAAACAGTAACAGCAGCTCAATCAACTAATGCGTCATTAACAGAAGTGAACCGGAGCAACAATGCAGCTGGAAGCGAGAGTTTTATCAGTCACATCTATCAGGAACACAGCTGCAGCAGACAGACAGACAGACAGACAGACAGGAGCGGTGCTTCATTACCATGGACAAACAACTGAACATTTTGCAACATGGCCTAGTGGTTTGCACTATGCCTCACAGCAAGAAGATCCAGGGTTCGAATACAGGGCAGGGGTCTTTCTGGATGGCTTTTGCACATCCTTTCTGATTGTGTGGGTTTACTCCGGGTTGTCCGGTTTCTTCCCAAAGTCCAAAAACGTGTATGTTAGGTTGATTGATGATTCCAAGTTGCCTATAGGAGTTAAGAATAGACTAAACGCATAGACACAAGTAACCCTGAATTAGGGACTAAAGGGGTATAGAAAATAAACATGAAATTCAGTCACACTTATTTCATTTTATTCCCTAATTAAGAGTTGATTCTAGATTCAAGAGAATCAACTCCGGAATTGTTCAAGAAAGAATTACAGTGATATAAAAGACCCCTGCCTCTATTGTATCTTTTGTATTACATACTCTGTGTCTAATGTATTACATTGTGAATTAAAGGTAAATTCACTATCCGGCGGTTGAACTAGAACGCTTGTTCAGTTCTGTTTTACACATTTATTACCAGCAAATCATCAACGTTAGAAACATTTCAATAAGAGTAGAAAAAAGACTTTGCTTGTGATGGGTTTTTGCTGTAATGAAGCAGTGATTCATATTCATCAGCAGAGGAAATCTGCATGCAGTGAAGCAAATAGTCCTGCTGTCACTTGTAAAAACAAACAAAAATCATTTCCAGTTGGACCCAGGTTACCCTGCAGTGCTTGTTCCATTAACTTACATCATCATCATTGTGTTTAATACATTCAGTTTCCAATTTGAGAAAAATTTTCATTTTTCAGAAAAAAAAACAAACAAAAAAACACTTCCTTCATATACAAGTCACTTCTCATTCCACTCCGACACTGAAACACCACCGTTATTATCCAGTACAGAAATGACATCATTAAGATTAAATAATTTGAGGGTTTTTTAATGAGTGAATTAACTTACTACCATCAGCCAGTGTTTCTGTCATTATATTATGTTGTAATGTAATAACTTTGTGCCGTTTCTCCAGTCCGAATATATTTCCTTCTCAATTTTAGCTGAAGAGGCCCTGAAAATTCAGATCTTGGGACATGAGATCCTCTTCAACTTTCTCCAGAGCCCACTTGTGTTCGATGATCTCCAAAGCCTCCCATTCGCTCTGAAACAGCAAGTAAAACAGATCTGTTACAGAAGAATGAGACAATAGGTTAAACATCAAATGAACTCAATTATAGATCACAGTTTGTACAGACTGATTTTTTTCTGGTAGCTCTGTGGTCCATGTGTTCAACTGGTATTCAGAAGGATCATGAATTAAAATCCCAGAGGATCTCCTTACACTAAGATTTGTTTCAAACAGCTTATTATCCTGACATTTATCCCATTCCATCTGCCACATGTCATTAATGTACCAGTTTATCACAGGCATTTAAACACTATTATCTCTATGTGCATCTGCTTCTTCACCCCTAACTGCTCAGTTATAATTAAAAAAAACCTGCAAACTGTTAATAAAGTAAATGTAACTTGTATCTGGACATACAGGTACAAATTTGCCCTCATTAGAGTGTGTGCGCGTGTGGCCCTGTGATGGAATAGTGACCTCTTTTGCCTTCAGAGAGCTGAGACTCCAGCAGAACCCCATGATCCCAGATGATACCCAAAATTGGGTATAGAAAATTAATGAATAAATAAAATGTAAGTCATTAGGACTTAATGGCAGTGTGTAAATGTGTAAAAATTCCTCCACAGCACTTCTCACCTTAAAGGCTTTGTTAGGGTCTGGAGGCATAGCCATGGCCGCACCGTTCATCTGCTCTTGCATGATTCTCGACTGATCAGCAGCTGCAAACATGAGAACTGTTTATTATTATCATTCTATGAATTATCTGATAATTACTATTGGTGGGAATGAATGATACTTTCTTTAACCGGATCAAAGAAATGAATGATCAAAATTCCCACCCACCCTTAATAAATACGATAATCTAAAAGAACCCCGTGTTCAGTGACAGACGATAGTATATAAATACATCTTCACCTGTTGGAGCGGCGCAATGTGAACTAAACAGTTTAAACTCTTGCTAGGATACCAATGAAACATTTACATTTGTGGCATTAGGTCATCCTCATCCAGACTGACTTACAGACAACTTTTATATAATTAAGCAAATAGGGATTAATGGCCTTGCTTGGGGCCCCACAGTGATGGCTTTGTGATGCCTGAAATCAAACCTTGGTTTTTCTGATATACGTCCACCTTAAACTGCAATTGTTCAGTATAGAAGAGTTAAATGTAAGTCACTCTGGATTAAAGGGCCTGTAAAATGCTGTAATTGTAAATTGGAGTCAGAGTGAACACAAGATACAATGTTATTTTATATAATGTTAACTTTTAGGTCAATTAATGGACAGTACTTGTCAGTGTAATATTACTTACTGCAGTATTTACAATACAAAAAAAAACAATATTACAATACTACAGTATATAATATATATATCGTATTTTCTGGACTATAAGCCGATACTTTATTCCTAGGTTATGAACCATGCAAGCTTATACAAAGGTGCGACTATTCTGTGTATTTTTCTTCCACCGCTAGGGGCGCACTAACCGGAATTATAATCAAAAATAACAGACGTAAAATCAATGCAAATAAAAATAGACTACGCTACTTTTACTTTTGCAAAGTACAATGTACATTTTCAGTACAAAATCCTTCTGTACATGCAGTAAATATCTCATTTTTCAACATAGATATCTGCGGCTTATATATCGTTTTATTTTTTTAATTTTAAAAAGAGCGGATGCGGCTTATATAGAGGTGTGCTTTATAGTCCAGAAAATACGGTAATTATATATATTCTAATTATCTCTCTATATAAAGGTAACACTGTGTATATAATAATTAGCAGCAGTAAAACAGATAACAGAAAAACAGTAAATTTGTGTATATATTTTAACGTACATTGATCTAACTCACCGTTGTCTTGTCCGAGTATCAGCGAGTACATGCTCCGTAAGCCAAACACATTCAGGAAGTACCACGAGGCTGAACTGACCCTGCAGACAGTCACACACACAGACTGTGTAAAGTTGATATAAAATGTTTTGTAAATTCAAATGTATACAAACAGACAGGTCAGCTCATCCAGCTCAATTCTGAATTCCAGCAAAGTGTTTTTTGTGTAACGCACCAAGACGCGTCCAATGACGCCAGTTCAATCCCTCGCTGCAGCATGGGCTTAAACCTTAGAGTGAGTGGAAAGGGAACTTTTGCTGCAGGACAAAAAGAACAAATGGTTATAAAAGGTTATTTCACGATTAAGGGAAATTACAGATCACTCGATAGTGTCAAGCATAAAATCACAACTTTTATACAATTGTGCATCATTCAATCCCACTAGTTTTATTACATATTTATTGGTCACATTCTGTCCAAAAAGTATCATCATGTT
Source organism: Pseudolaguvia tuberculata (assembly GCA_026260255.1). Lineage (NCBI taxonomy): Eukaryota > Metazoa > Chordata > Actinopteri > Siluriformes > Sisoridae > Pseudolaguvia > Pseudolaguvia tuberculata. The sequence goes on along the minus strand of JAOTRA010000024.1, from coordinate 6,387,665 downwards.
ACAGTGAAAAGGATCTCCTAACTCTCTCCCTTAACAACAAGACAGAGCATTATCATCTGGATTCATAGATCAGGAGTTAGGTCAAATTATTGCAATTATTGCACACATTCATTAGCCACGAGGGTGAGCTGTGGTACCTGCAGCCCACTACTTTTAAGCATAGTAAGCGAGTTGAGCGGTGTCATCTGAAAGTCGGACAGTTGGGGTTTTATGATGTAAGCATGGTTCAAAAAGTTTTGGGAAAAATGGCCAGAACCATGTGGTCCGTTGGGGTCTACTGTACTTACTAGTGACAAATCCGGAGAAGGCCCAGTTGATCCATCCACCGATTAAAATCATTGGTAAGACGTTGGTTAGGTTTCCTTTCATCATGTCAGTCATCATGCTGGTATCTAAAAATGTACATTATATTAAAGTTGATGCTACATTTACAGCATTAACAAAGTAAAGCTATTTACAGATGCTATTTTATTTTTTTACCAGTTATTGGATTTTTAGGAACTACTTTTCTTTTGACTTTCTTGAAGAATCCAGTTTCAGCGTTATTAAAATACTGCTTACGCATGGCAAACGACTGCAAGGACACACACACACACACACACACACACACAAAAATCAATCAACTACATTAAAACTTATCCAGCCATCAACTTTTCAAAGTAGTAGAATATGAAAATATCAATAATAAAGTTTAGAGTGGAACATTTATGTGTAAAGATTATGATCGATACCTGTTTGGGGAGGTACTTGCCATTCTCTCTCAAGATGCGGCTGCGCATTAATATTTGACTGCAAAACAAAGAAGCAAGAGGTTTAATATAAACCACAAACACTATCACACTTGGTATTATTGTGATCAAGGATGATGCCTAGTGTTCTTAAGGACCAATCACTGATCAATCAGCCTTGTTCCTAATAAGTATTAGTATTAGTCAGCTAATAACAGATTAATAAATAATCTTGTTATCTTTAACCAATAACTGATCCGTATTGTTTCTGAAGACTGGTGTCTAAATCCCCATTATTCTATCCACAAATCTCTATTTTTCCACAACAACTAATTACAAAATTGCAATTGTTTCTAACAAGCAAATGCTGATTACGGTCGTTACTAGTGGCCAATCACAGCTCCGCACTTTTTACCCTAACAACCATTAAACTAATCAATCCCAATGGCATAATTATTCAGTACTTCATTTTACACTTAATTTTTGGTATAAAAGAATTATCACAATAAGTAAGACAATAATTCAATATCACTATATAATGTAATATAAATTTCCAATATTTTGATATGCATTCTTCACTAAATGACATTGTGGGCACAAAGCACATGTACATTCGGCTCTATTTGATTACCACTAAATAAAGTGTAAATAAAGTAAATATTAATAAAAAGGTGAACAGTAATTTTCTGAGTTCCAGTGACAGGTGTTTTGACAGATGTCCTTATCCAAAGCGACTTACATTGTGTTCTTTTATATAATTGAATAGGTGTTTAAGGGCCTTGCTCATGGGCCCAACAGTGGCAGTTTGGTGGTTCTGCGAATAAACCAGATGTCAGTCCAACTCTATAATCACTGAGACTGTTACCATTTCAAGGTAACAGTCTCAGTGCAGTGACTGAAATAAATGCTTTTCTGTACGTACTAATTATATTTGGAGTTTTTTGGTTCTAAACACGGAAATGTTTACATGTCAATAATCCCGGTTTAATGAATGAACAGAGCAGTGAGCTCATGCAAAAAGATGTGTTGTGACGTCATGTACTTATTTCTCCTTTCGGCTGCTCCTGTTAGGGGTTGTCACAGCAGATCACTCTTCTCCACACTCCCCTGTCCTCTAAATCTGCCTCTTTTACCAAAACTACCTGCATATCTTCCCTCACCACATCCATAAACCTCATCTTTGGTCTTCCTCTATCCCGGCACCTCCATCCTCAGCATTCTCCTACCAATGTACTGCATGTCCCTCGTCTGCACATGTCCAAACCATCTCATCCTAGCCTCTCTCACCTTGTCTCCAAAACATCTTACATGCACCGTCCCTCTAATAAACTCATTTCTAATCCTGTCCATCCTTGTCACACCCAATGAAAATCCTCAACATCTTCAACTCTGCCACCTCCAGCTCCGCCTCGTGTCTTTTTGAAATGTTTATGCCAGTAATCTCGGTTTAATGAATGAATGAATATTTTTCTGTTAAATTTAAACGATTGTCTGTTATATTGATGTTGTTTGAGAAATTCACCTGTCAGACACCTGCTCCAGCTCCACCTTCTTCTCACTCTGAAGCAGTTTGGTGACGTAATGCCGCAAAACACCGACTAAAAACGTGATGATGACTATCGGCAACACGACCCACACGCGGATACTGGAGTCCAACAGCAACTCGGGTCCTGCCATAGTAGTCTGAATCAAATATTAAATAAACACCTTTTTTGTAATGTTATTAATACAGACACGCTGCCATGTTAGTCTGGGTCAAATAAACACCTTTTTTATGTTATATTAACATAAACACGTGAATATACGTGGAACGCGCATATGGTAGCTGCCTCAAAACTTTCCAAGTTAAAAATAAACCGGTGGCTGTCGTAGCAAAGTTATAGTTATAACTACTGTTAAATATATATAAATGTCTTTACTCACGACTTCTTAAAATAAACTAACAATTGTTTCGCGTTTTACGAGTTTAACACGTTACTTTATCAAAGTAACAGAAACGAAAAGTTCTCAATTTAACCACCGCTCACTCCTGCAGTCATATTACAGTTATAACGGCTTACTCCCAATTCGGGCTCCAATTAAAATATAGTGCACACTGATGATAGCCGCTAAATAGTGCGGAGGACACCTATGTAGGTGATAGTCGACTTTTTTGTGATGTAGCCATTTCTGTCCCATGGGTAAATGTGCGCATGCGTTAGGATCGTTCGCACATATAGGAATCTCATGGACACCGATTCACGTTTGAAAGGAAGAGTAGATTCCTAAATAATAATAATACTAATATTACTACTACTAATACTACTAATAATAATACAATAACAAAAAATAATCACATGATTGTTTTGTCTTTACAAAATTAAGGAATTAAATGTTATTGGAATTTACAATAATAATATTTTAGTTATGAAAAAATATTTTATATTTGGATTTATAATTAGAAATGTAGAGCATAATTTATTATTTAAATAGTCGTCTGCCTTCGTTATAAAATGTGCTTTTCAGCATTTAAACATTTAGAACCTAGAATGACCTAGTAATAATGTATACTTCCGGGTGAATGTGCCACGGATTTCCTGTGTCTTGTCAACAAGTCTGTATTCCAATATGGCCCCCGTTTGATTCCCTGCGTTATAAATAGTTAAGTTTCGTGATTAGTATTAAAGCTGTAACATATTCAGTCACTAGTTTTCTAATAATTATAAGAAACTAATCTTCTATTACCTGCAGAGTGATCTGATATTATTTCCATCACACCATGACTTCAGGAAAGCTTTACATTAATGAAAAAGTGTTGCAGTATGAATCTTTTATTAACGACGTATTAAAACAGGATTTGCAGTAAGTCTACAGTAACACCAGGAGTTTTTGACTTGTTTCCAGGATTTTATTTTATTTTCTTTTATTCTTTTTCAGGAAGGTTTTGGAGCAAAGAGACGGGGTGTATGAAAAAATAGCACAGTATCTTCAACTGAAGAATACAATTAAAAGTATACAGGTAAACAGTAGAGCAAATTTTACACTTTGACTCTCCTAAACAATCATTACTTAAAATTCTGTTATTTATGTTTTTTGTGTTTATCTTTCAGGAAACCGGCAGCAAGGAGCTGAAGACGGACGTTGATCTTGGTTGTAATTTCTACGTTCAGGCTAATGTGTAAGTTCTGTCTCCATTCTAAAGCTACAGCTTAAACATAGTTTGAATAAAATTTATTTGTGGATGTGAATGCTTGTACCTCAGAGTTAAATAGTGCTCAGTGAAACCCTTTACATTTAATGTAATTATAAGTATTCAGTCAGTCTTCTTCTCCTTTTGGGTGAATGTCCAAACCATCTCAACCTAGCCTCCCTCACCTTGTCTCCAAAACATCCTATATGCGCAGTCCCTATCATTTCTAAATGATAATAAAAGGATGACATCTGTAAAAAGCGCAATATAAATAAAACTGACTTAAATAAAATAAATATTAATAACATTATTTCAAAAACTTTTTTCAGCATAAAGATTAAAACAGTGATTTTGATCAAATCTTTATTTTGTCAATAACTATTCAATTTCACAGCCTTACTTTTGACTAAATGTGTTATTGTGGGATCCTTTTTTTCCATTCATCTGTATTTATACAGATTTATTTAGTCTTTTAGTTTATATAATTTTTCCTTTAGGATATATTTTATGAATTAAATTTTTTCTGTTTCATTTAATTTCACCTGTTTCAATTTGAGCATAAGCACCATTCCCACCATCTTTACAGTGAAACCTAGAACATTGTTAAAGTTACCAAAGTCAAAGAAACTGTCGAGGATCAGGATGACTCACAAAACGCTCATTTAAAATTTTTAAACCCAAAATATGGGAGCAAATGTTGCTCCCAAAGCAGTACACACACAAAGCATCTTTGCTATGAGTCAATTAGCAATGAGGAAAGCTAGTACCTTGCTGCAGACAAGACCTTCATGGAAGAGTCAGAAGAAACCCTGCATTCTCATCATAAAATCCAACGTGGGAAGTGGTAGCCTAGTGGTTAAGGTGTTGGACTAGTACCAGAAAGACCGGGGTTCGAGTCCTTTATTTATATACAATTGCTCAGTTGTAAAAAAGAGACCAAATGTAAGTCGCTCTGGATAAGAGCGTCTGCTAAATGACTAACTGGAACTGGAACGTCAGAAGTATGGAACAGAGCATCTACAGAAGTCTGATGTGATTTGGAAACAAGTGTTGTGGACTGATAAATAGAATAGAACTCTTTGGCCACAATCAGCAAAAGCGTGTTTCATAAAAAGAACACTTTGCCAACTATTAAGCATGAGGGTAGCTCTATCATGCTTTGGGATTGTGTTGCCGTCAGTGGGACAGGAAACATTGCACGGGTGGAGGGTAGAATGAATTCCACTAAAAATCAGCAAATTCTGGAAGCAAACATCACACAATCTGTTTTTTTAAAAAAAAAAAGGTGAAGCTAAAAAGTAGATAGCTTCTACAACAGGACAATGATCCTAAATTTATCTTGAAATCCACGCAAGCTGAAGGTTTTGGAATGACCATCACAGTCCACTGATTTAAACATCATTGAAAATTTGCGGTTAAAATAGCTGGGTGTGCAAGTTGACCAAAGAATATTACAGAATTAGAAGCCTTTTTCAAGGAAGAATTGAAATTTAGCTGGTTATAAAAAGTGTTTGCAGGCGGTGATGTCTATTATAGGAGGTGATACTAAGTACTGATTATGTAGGGTGCCCAAACTTTAGCACAGTGCCATAATAGTGTTTTAATTTTTTTTATTTTGTTCAATTTATGGCATATGAAGTAACTATGCATCAATGTTTGCTGAAAATATTGTGTATTGTTGACATCTGTGTTAACATCTTTTCAATTAAAAAAATCACTCAAATTTGTAATTTACGTAAAATGCTTCTTTTTTTTTTTACTGATTTTACACTTAAAAGATTGAATCTATCAATTACTTCAAAAATTTCACAAGCACTTGTGAATTTTTTGAGGATTTTGCAAATTTCATAGATCTGTGAAAAAAATGTGGATACAAATTAGTTTGGTTCCAATGAAATGAGGTATCACTGTATCAGGGTACGATACACGAGGTATCACTGTAATCGGTAAATTCCTATCCCAGTGTACATGGGGCAAAAGGCAGGGATACACCTGGACAGCTTACCGGTCCTTTGCAGGGCCACAAAGACGAACAACCACACACACATTCATTCCTATGGACAATTTAGGATCATCAATAAAGCTAATGTACATGTTTTTGGACTGTGGGGAAATAATGGAGAACCTGGTGAAGACCCACGCCAGCATGAGAACATACAAACTCCACACAAAAAGTCTCTTTGCCCATGGATCAAACCTTCTTGCTGTGAGGCGACCATGCTAACCAATTTTATTTGACAAGCATTTCACCCGCCCCTAAATGCCCCATTCACCCATATCACACACATATTAAATTTCAATAATAATGAATAGTAACAATAACTAGGGAAAAAATCTACTACAGAATTGCCATAGTAGTGCATCTTATAATCTTATGTAATAAATCTGGTTGTGCTTACTGACCTTTAACCAATATTATGTGGTACAAGGTGCTCAAAAATCTGTCAAAATGTACTGCTTAATGCGCCTTATAATCCGTTGCACCTTATGTATGAAAATATACTCGTTCATTGATATAGCGCTTTATAATTTAGTTTTTTGGTTTTTTTAAGATCACTTTATCTGCTTCTAGTAATGCTCATAGCAGTCAATTAATCTATAAAAGACATTTTTTCCACATCTCTTTAGTCCAGAAGAATCATTCAAATCCTTTTTTTCCAGCTTTTTGATTCAGTATTTAACATTTTTATTTATATTTTTATATATTTTCCTTTTTTTCTTGTGTACATTAATTCCATTTTGAATTTTCTATTATTACTTGAATTTCTGCATTGTGATTGACTGGTAATCTATCCATGGTGTACCCTTCCTGCCTTTCAGCCTTCTGAGAGCTGATAGGCTCCAGCAAACCCTGTGACCCTGATTAGGGAATAAGTAGGTATAGCAGATTAACCCGCCCACCTAGGTTCGATTACGAAACTCTCTCTCTGTCTTTCTCATTTAGTTTCTGTCCTATAAATAATAGCAAAATGCGCCCAATAGTTTTTTTATTCAGTACTAAATACAGTTAAATGGTTTGATTTGGTGTTTTTTTTCAGACCTGACACTTCCAGAATATTTGTTGCTGTTGGTTATGGCTTTTTTCTGGAGTTGACTCTTTCAGAAGCCCTTGCCTTCATCGAGAAGAAAACCGGCCATCTTACAGAGTGAGAACTTCTCTTTATATATCAGTAAAGTCTAATCTCCTCTACAGATGACTAACATCCAGCACTTTGTTTTATTTGTCCACCATAGATACAGCGAGTTTCTCACAAAAGATGCTGCGAAGATCAAAGCACACATTCGACTGGTTTTGGAGGTCTGGAGATCACTCAGGTTAGAATAAAGGCATGTATTTGTGTGAACTGAACACTTTCATTTTCTTCCGCAGGGTTTAAGGGAACTGCAGGGTCTGCCAGATGTTGACGACACACACAGACGGGACGTGCTTTAAGACTCTCACTGTTTTTTTGGGACAGGATGCTTGACTTTCCAGCCTTTGTAATGTAATGTGTACATCAAAGACTTTTTTCCTTAACAGGTTTTACTGTTATAATAAACCAATTGAATAAAGTATTTTGAATAGCCATCTACATCTAGCTACATCAGTGATCTTTCTGAGGGAGATGGTGACTAATTGCTTTCTGCAAAATAAAAAAAATATATAAATGACTCATGTTCTTTGATAATGATGTGGCCTCTTGGTGACGTCACTAGATTTGTTAAGTGTGGTGTGTTTGCATACACACACATCTGATGCACATGGACACCTTACTTTTCATTCAACTGATTTATTTAAAGCAGAGAAACAAACATGCTTGTATGTGTCACCTTGAAGGAAAGCAACTGAGTTGAATACTTCCACTTGTTCATGTTTCCAGCAACTCAGAATTACAGGAAAGCAAGAAGAAAAGAATTTATAAAAAGAGAAATGGCAAAGAAAAATAGGTTCAATTGCCAGGCTGGGTATCTTTGTAGCTTTTCTATGTTCTCCCTGTGCTCATTTGGGTTTCTCTGGATACTCTGGGTTCTTCCAACGGTAAAAAGAAATCATTAGGTTTTGTCCATTAGTTTGGCCCATAGGAGTGAGTGTGTGGCCCTGTGATGGACTGGAAACCTGGTCACTGTGTATCCCTCCTGCCTTTTAGACCGGTGGTCGCTAACGGTCCTTAATTATCATGTTGGATAACGTTTTGTTCTATTCACTTCATGTTTTGAATTTTTGTGAGTTTAGTACATAGTTTATAGAAATATTTAGAAAGTGATAAGGTCTAATGCGGGTGGCGCAGTAGCATATTGGTTAGCACGGCCTCACAACAAGAAGGTCCCAGGTTCGTTTCCTGGGATCTTTCTGTGTGGAGTTTGCAAATTCTCCCCATGCTTACGTGGGTTTCCTCCCACTGTCCAAAAATGTACATTAGGTTGATTGGTGAATCAAAAATTGTCCATAGGAGTGAATGTGTATTTAAGAGGTTGTTCATCTGTGTGGCCATGAGATGGACAGACAAACTGTCCAGGGTGAACCCCTGTCTCTCGCCATATGTGCGCTGAGGACCCCCGTGAACCCGAATTAGGGAATAAGCGGGTAAGAAGACGAATGAATTAATTTATCTTAGTGACTATTTTGGGACAGTTTTCGTTAGTTAAACAGGTTTTTTGTTTTTTTGTATCACATATGTTTGTGTAGATGCCATTCGACTTCTGATATATAAAATATATTGTGTGTTATTGGTCGTGTTTTCAGTTCCAGCTGATCTGATTATTGCAGCCTAACAATCCTTTATAGCACGGTTGCCTCACAACAAAAAGGTCCTGGGTTTGATTCCCAATCTTTCTGTGCTGAGTTTGCAGGTTCCCTGCGGGTAAAACATGTACATTAGGTTGATTGGTGAGTCAAAAATTGCCCATATTATTCCAAAGTTTTGGCGCTAGATAAGAAAAAGATCAGTTCCAGCAGACCCCTGTGACCGAGTTAGGGAATAAGCAGGTTAGAAGATGGATGAATGAATGAATGAATGAATGAATGAATGAAAAACTGTTTTATATGGCTCTGCATTCAGTTAACCTAGGGGTCGGTGACCTTAAACACTCAAAGAGCCATTTGAACTTGTTTTCGCACAGAAAAATAATCACAGGGAGCCACAAAAAATAAAAAAGATAAAACCGCATATATAGTTTTGTAAACTATAAAGAAAAGTGTAGTGTGTTGCATTTATGAAATCAATGAACTGTTACAGAGAAAACTGCAGGTAACCAAAAATATTTTTAACCTTAACAATGCCGGATTAAATTTTACTTTCGAATAAAATGTTCAACGTCTAATTCCTCTGAGTATTCCTAAAATTTTAACTTGCTGGCTACAGCAAACTAAAAATGGCACCTGTTTCTGCACTGTAATCCCGCATAAGTTGACAAAACTCAAAACATTTGAGGTAATCTGTTACGTCAAATTTTTTAAGTTATGAAATTTCCAATTTAAATTCAGCAGAAACATCTAGTTTTCAGTTTGTTGTACTCGTGCAAAATCCTTTCTTCTTACTTAAAATACCCAAGTTACCCTGCTAATACATTTTGATAGCACTTAACTTCATTTGTTTCATTTCTCTCAACTGTAAATACTTAGGTCGCTCAGTTTATACACTTTAATTAATAACTTCTCCATTTTGAGTTCCATGAAGTAAATTAACCAAATTCTAAATTTTTAAACAAAAATGTCCAACAAGTAATAGTGTCTTTATACAGTGTTTTATTTGATATAATAAATGTACATGACCCTGTAAAGGACCGACAGATGTTTATACACAATTTGCTATTCCGATCTCACTTGAAACCTAGAATAGACAAAACACAACACAAAAACCATGTGACTGACAAGAGTATTAGTATGCCGTATATATAACAAGTTTTTTTCCATGCAGTAAGTGCACCATTACTTTAAAATCAAATATAAAATAATCCTACATTTAATTTCTTCAAAGAATCTCACTGACACTGAAAGTTATCTCCGGAATCTTAGAAAAAATGAACGAGTCATGAGCGCGGGAAAAACAGTTGACGTGAACCTGGATGATGTCATACGTAAAATCACAAGGCTGAAAGATTTTGAGTTAATAAAACTTTAAAGAGACATTTTGTCTAAATTAAAACAGCTAAATTTTTCAACTTACTTGAATGGTTTAATTTTTACAAAATCAAATAGGAAAAAATTCTAAATACTCAAAAAAGTGAATTAATGTATACTAATTGTAATTATTTAAGTTAATACAACTCAGTTTAATTAATTATTTACAACATTCGGGTTTAGAGTGTGTGTCGTCATCATTTAATCACGTTTAGCAACATTTCACTTTCTGTTGTTTGTGAATTTTTCACCATCTATTAGGCACTACTGGAAGCCACTCTCATCAGCAGTAGAAACAAATTAATCTCATTAAATGTTCTGTTTTCTTCAGAAACGTTTCTATTCTTGCATTTATGTATTTTCCATGTTTGCCTTCTGAAGGTTGAAAAGCTTCATCTGAATTAAATGGAATACTTAATTTCACGCCTCTGGTTTTCGCAAGTCGGCAATTATGACTCATATTTTGAGCATAAATAAAAAAATTGAAATAAAAAATTAACTAACTAAAATAAAATATATTTAAATTAAATATTTATTTATTTATTTTCCACTTGAGGCTCCGGAGTCGCAGGTTGCCGACCCCTGAGCTAGTCGGTTAGATTGCGTGAATGATGTTCAGTTTGAGGGGTTGAGTCAGTGCTTTGTACAGGACATTACAGGACATAAGAGTTTTTTCACTCCTGAATTAATAGAAAGCTTGTTTTTGTGGAGATCAGTCCTGTACCTCCAGAAAAGGAATAATAGAATTCTATCAGACATTCTACATGTGTGTTTTAGAGTTTGTTGGTTTGTCATTTTTATTGGTGTGCTGGTAAAGAGTCCACAAAGTGTGTATCAATCAAAACTTCCCAATGAAGCAGCTTCTTGACTCATGACTTGCATCATGAATTCTTATGATGTTCTTCCGTCCTTGAAGCTTCTTTGAAAATGGGAAACAAATACATACCAAATATTTTTATTTTTTATTTATAGATGAAGATTTAGCTTAATTTTTCTTGTCAATAAAAAGTCAGTAACAAACTTTACCATCTTAATTTACGAGCTGATGCTACCCATTTCTTTCTGCACCATAAGAAAGGGAATGAGGTGCTCTAGCTCGACTTCTTTAGCATCACACTGACGGATACGCTGTCACACTAGTATCCAGTTGCTATGGAAACTAGATGTTGAATAGTGGCAGTAGAGTAAGTCCTGCTTCCTGAAATAGATTAATATTTCTTTCCTACAAAGACGTACTGGTCCAAATGTACTCGTTGCACAACAGATGCACATCACGTGTTCTGAAGGACATTTTGGGTGCATGCAAAAAGCATGCACATCCAGATAGATCAGCTGGTCTTCAGCGATAATGGAAACGTTTGTAAAAATTACATTTACATGGTATTAACTTGTCTTAAATGCAGTGTTACAGGTAAAACCACAACCATGACAACTGCAAAGTTGTCTGAAGTTCTGAAGACACAATTTAGGAAATTTAAATTTTTCACAGATTTCCACTAGATAAAATGTAAGATTTGCATTAGAAAAAGGAAAAATGTGCTATTTGTTGACTAACATCAGTTATTGTTCTCGGTATAAGACAAACACAACAGCTTGATCTTATGTTGCTTTAAGCCTGGTTGGACAAAGCCCTATCATGGACAAAAAACTCTTCATGGACAAATCTTAATAGTGGAAAGAAACCTCTCAATGGACAAAACCCTATCATGGAGAAAGACCTTTCACTGGACAAAACCCCTTTGTGGAAAGAAACCTCTTTATTGGACATAAAGGGAAAAAGCCTCTTACCCTCTCCCACTGGGCAAAACCACCAAAATAGAAATGCATCCCACTGGACCAAATCTCATAATGAACAGAAGCCTGTTACTGGACAAAACCCCAGAAAAAGCCACTCACAAGTCAAAACTCTATAATGCAAAGGAGCCTCTCACTGGACCAAACACAAAAATGGAGAGAGGCCTCTCATTGTGGAAACCCCCAATATGGAGAAAAACATCTCACTGAAACAAACCTAATAATAGAACGAGGCCTGTCATTAGACAAAACCCCATAATGCAGAGGAGCCTCTCGCTGGACCAAACCCAATAATAGAGAAGCCTTTCATTGGACAAAACTCCATAATGCAGAGGAGCCTCTCACTGGACCAAACCCAATAATACAGAAGCCTTTCATTGGACAAAACTCCATGATGGAGAAAAGCCTGTGACTGTAAGTAACCGAATACTGGAGAGAGGCCTCCCATTAGACAAAACCCCATGATGGAAGGAAGCCTTTCATTGGACAAAACCCCATAATGGGAAAAGCCCTCTCATTGGACAAAAGTCATAATGCAGAGAAGCATCTTACTGGACAAACCAACATAATGAAAAGAAGCCTCTTACTGGACATACCCTCATAATGGAGAGAAGACCGTTACTGGACAAAACCTGATAATGGAAAAAAGCCTCTCACTGAAAAAAACATCATAATGTAAACCTCTCCCTATACAAAACCATATCTTCTTCTTCTCCTTTCGGCTGCTCCCGTTAGGGGTCGCCACAGCGGATCACTCTTCTCCACACTACCCTGTCCGCTACATCTGCCTCTTTCACCTCAACTACCTGCATATCTTCCCTCACATATAAAGGTAAAAAAAAAAGCCTCTCATATGACAAAACCCCAAGTTAAACAAAAGTCACTACAGTGGACAAAATGCTATTATATAAACAAACCTTTCATTTCACAAAACTCGTTCATTCGTTCAATCATTCATTCATCTTCTACACTCCCAATTTGTAGTCACAAGGGTCTGTTGGAGTATTATCCCAGCTCTCTGATGGGTTCACTAATCCATCACAGGGCCACACACACTAAATAGAATCACCAATTAACCTAACATACATGTTTTTGGACTATGGGAGGAAACCGGAGAACACAGAGACAACCCATGACCGTGTGATTCATTCTGTTACCACAAAGCTGGAGCGGCACACTTGTCTATGTATGCAGTTGATGGTGTTACAGGTCTGCAAGTAGTGGGGTCAGGTGTCCACAAACATTTGACCATACAATGTTTAATCTATCAGATCGCGCGAAAGTCTTGGCACCCCGGCAGTTGCTACCTGTGCTCCAGCGAGCGGAAGCAGAAATCCTGTACTGGCTTTTTTGTTATTGTCCTCACACGATTGGCACATGCATAATACATTATTGTCATCCTTCTGCTTTTCATCCTTTCACTAGCTTTTATTTTTTTTTTGCCCCAACCCTTTCTTCTTTCACTGACGTCACGTGACGCAGGCGCCCCATAGGGACTTTACTGAACGGAGAGAAAAGTGAAATGTCGAAGTTACACGAGCGCGTTTCTATTCCAGAACAGAAACCCAAAGCCAATTAAAAGCTACACGTTCCTATAGATTTCACGCGTAACGACGCTATTTGGACTTTATGTAGCTTTAGGTCCATATTTGAATGCTTTTTAGCCATGATGAGAAACGAGAAGAGGATTCTTTGGTTCTACATGGGACTTGGATAAAACTCACCATTATTTCAGCGCCAACGGAGTGGAAGAACAGAAGAAGAAAACGAAGAAGAGGGTCGCTAATCATTTTAGCTTAACTTATACCTTTATCAGCTTTAAAAACTTGTCATATTCATGCTCCGGGTGATTTATATACATACATATATAAATAAATATACATTTATATTAAAAGCCTTTTAATTTTTCAGTGGAATAAAATATATATAGATATTAAGAAAAATCAAACCAAATATCGAGTGCCTTAGCGGTGGGTAGTGTGGATCAGCATTTTAGCTTATAGCTAACATCATTGCGGCGGTTAACATGGAGGAAGAGGTGCATGTGTGTGTTCGCATCACCGCAGCACTCTTATATAACCCGAAAATCAAATCGTCCAAAAAAGACACGTTTGGCTTCGTTTAGACGCCAGAAATATGTACGGGGTTTGAGCTAGTGTGCTGAAATCGATCCGGATCAACCGAACATGGATTCCAACCCTCTCATAAGTGGTGAGTGAATTCTTCCTTTCCCCCTCTACCATCTATCCAAGTAAAGTGCTTTAGCAAAGTTTCCGCATTCAGTAGATCACTATAATAATAATACAAAAATAATAATAAACACTTTTGACTTATTATTAGACGGTGATGATATGTTATTGCTGATCACTGCTGGAATGGAAACGAACGTCCAAGTTCATGTGTCGTTCATTGATTGCATTTGGTTGGTGTTTATTGTGTATCGGATCATCAAAAGAAAACAAACACTTAAGATCCGGAGGAGAAATGAATAAAGGGTTGTTTTACTCGCTTCTTGACTGTTTTGCATGCGCACACTGGTTGCTTTTGTGACAAAATCCCCTCCTTCAGCTACCTGTTGGACATGCAGTCCTCCAGTAATGCAGCATAATTTATTTATTCATCTTAAAGCGATGGATATGGACCCCAGAGTGGTAGAAACCCCAAATCAGACATCGGATCATCTCGGTGCATCACAGACGTACACATTCCTGCACCATCACACACACACACACACACTTTCAGGATAAATATTTTTTATTTTTATTTTTTTGAGAACCAAAGAACAGGGATAACATTCAAACCCGTTTCTTAGGAGCTACTGATGCAGCCTTGTGCAACATTTGGACTCTTAATTAATAATCAATTATTTATAATGAAAAGTCATGAGCTTTGTTAATAAATCATCATCAAATGTATATCAAAAAGATTTTATTCTGTCTTGTGTATGTTTTATGTTTTGGTAGACACCGATCCATTAGTTATTTATCTCTTAATAAACAGTTTAATACAGATTCACCACATCACAGACTAAAAGCAAAAAGAGTATACAATTATAATTATTTTTTTAAGCAGTCTGACTCACTCCAGATTGCTGACCAGCTGAAAGCTGGTAATAACAATACACACATCACACTGGTGTCTGTCATCAGAATCCAGATTTATTTGTGTTGTTTTTTTATTAACTGAATTGATTAAGGAATATCTGACATTTTTCATCAGCTTTTTTCCATTAATTACTTTCCATGTGCTAGAACCTCTTTTCTTTTTTTGCCATTATTCAGCCTTTATTGATAGGACCGACTGATGGAATAAAGGAGTAAATTGTCATCTTTGGCATTTTTGATCAATTGATTGTTTTACAGAAACACATAATAAAGAAACAATAATAAACATTCACATAAACACTCAATTAGATTAATGTAGATGTAAATGTAGATGTAAATGTAATGTAGAGTCCCCAAAAAAGAGAGGTGAGTGGCACGTGGAAGGACCTGGGCTGGAGTGCAACACCTTGCTGGAGTGCAACAACTTGCACGTGTGAGTTCCGGCTGTACTAGCACTTGCGTTGTCTAATGTTGCAGAAAATGATTTGTTCTCACTATGCAAGTAAATATTAATATACGATTCTTGTTAATCTACAGTTTTTGTACGTATTAACTAAATCTAACTAGCCAAATGTACAGACAAAAAAAATCCTTTTTAAAATCTCATATGTTTTTCAGTCTATTCAATTAAATGGGTATTACATTTTATTACATTTGCAGTGTTTTGGCTGACACTTGGTGCAACTTACATTCATCTGTTTTATACAACCTAGCCATTGCAGGTTAACTCTTGGTGTAGCTGGGAATGAAACTTCAGTTAAAAGTCGAATGCCTTAAACTCTGTGCTACCACTTACCCTCCTATTTTCTTGTTTGGCACATAAGGAACTCTTCACCTAAAAGAGTCTTTTAAAAATTAAAACAGAGCAACAAAGCACAGCAGAGTCTGCCGAGTGTATAAACAGATTTGGACTTCATATGATTAAAAAGTAAATAATTAATATGAAGACTAAGTTGTAGGCTGCAAAATATAGAAAATAAAACATTTGGCACAAAGCAGCCCAGATTTGTTTGATTAAAGCTGCTTTTAAGATTCAGCTACAAAACATTTGTGCGTAATTAAGCTTAGGTGTGCTGAGGAAGGGAAGCCGAATTGATACTTTTGGTTGATTTACTGCCAGATGGCTGAAAACTGTTAAATCTCAAAACTGAAAAATCTCAAACTGTTAAAGAGCAACAGAAAAATAAAAAAAAAGAGAATCTCATTAAAATGGAAGCTCACAAAGTTTATAGTACCAATGCCCTGTGCATCAAAAAGACCAAAAAAAAAAGTAAAAAAAATCAAACCGTGCTTACTAATATTGGGGTTAGTAACTGCTCCCCTGAAATTTCACATTGGTATCTTGTTCTTTCATTGACCGTAAGTTTATCTGTCTGGATTAGATTAAATCATAATTCTCAGATGTATTCTATCTGAACTCACTTCACACTGCAGAATTTTAATCGCAGACAGGTCCAGCATTGGCTGCATCTTTGGTCATTGGCACTGCGAGATCCATTTGGTCATTGGTCACTCGCGTGAACCAACCATCGATTTCGCTTCAAATTTTTGGCCATCTGTCAGTGTTTTCGCAAAGCCTACTGGCATGTGACAATTTTGGGCTAAAATCATTTTGAATTCAATATGTCATATCAAAGGAGAAAAAGTCAACCAATCGGAGCCCTGAGTGAGACCCCTTGGGGTACCACAGGAAAACTGTGTGTATTCAGTAGTATTCAGAGTAGGTTAGTTTCTATAGCAGTAATATTCTGAGAATGCAAGAAAAAAAGTACAGAAATCACAGATTATTTCAGTTTGCATGGTTTTCTTAGTTGCATAACATGCTTGAGCTCGTTCCCCATCACTCGACTGTTCCAAACTGGAACTTCTGGTTTCACTGCTCTAATCATCTGAAAGTCTTCCTGAATGCAACTAAATACTTTATTTTTTATTTTATTTTTTTTTTTTTACAAAATACAGCACAATTGCAGGGGTTTGATTAGCGCACATGTTTATAAAGATCAACTGCTTAATAAAGCGAGATGAGACAGGACAGGAATGTGAGGCTGTACAAATATCTGGAAACACAAAGCTGTTGTTACAGAACATTTAAATAAACACTTGGACTTCCTGATTATTTTATCATTTGCAAATTTTAAATACATTTCATTACTAGAATATTTTTTAATTGTATTGATAACTATTTTATAGTTACAGTAAAAGATGCATTGATTGGAAGTGGAAATATATATATTTTTTTTATGTTTTATCTTGGTGATCTGTCTGGACTACTTGCTCAGCTTTTGAATCCCTTGCTTTGCTGTCTGTCCAGATTACTTGTTCTGTCTCTCATTAACCAAATAAATGACTGAAGGTACCTACCAAGCAACATGTACCATGCATCACATGGTGCAGTTAAAAAAAAAATAGATAAATCAAATTTTAATCTGCAAAAATAATTATGAAAAGAGACACAAACTTGTGAAAGAACTAATTAATTATGCTATGAAATAAAATTCAGTTTATTGATTTACTGACTTTCAATCTTTGACATTATGTAAATAACCGAGCTGAGGAAACAATGGTTAGTAAATGTTAAAGAATATGAATCATCTGAAGAGTCTTGGAGTTAATGCAGCAAGTTGTGAGCTCATTTCACTATCGTAAACCTCTATGGCACTATGCTGCACTATGGCAACAGCGTAGAGTAAACATTTTGCTGTTTCTTTTATTTATAAGCTCTGCGCTCATTTCAAAGCGTCTTTCGGCATGTATCTTTTTTGTGTTTGGCAATGCCCGAGTTTGTGCTAACATCAATTCTGCATGTGTCTGGCCGCTCGCTCGGCCTGCTTGCTCTCAGGTGCTCTAAATCGTGCCAAGCTTCGCTAAAGATAATTGCCTAGTAAAGATCAGAGGCTGCTCTCCATCCTCCTGAGGTGATCATGCTTGACAAGTGAAAACCGGTCCTTCCTCCACAACCCCTCTTTCTTTTTATCTGCTCTGTTCTATATCTCTTCTTTCCTTCTTTGCAAACAGGGGTGTGTGTTTCTGTCTTTCTGTCTTTCTGTGTTTGTGTGTTTCTGTGTGTGTGTGTGTGTGTGTGTGTGTGTGTGTGTGTGTGTGTGTGTGTGTGTGTGTGTGTGT
>JAOTRA010000024.1:6327928-6345825 GCA_026260255.1 Pseudolaguvia tuberculata | reverse complement strand
AGCTGCTCTCACTTCTGCCTTACTAATCCTATCCACTTCCTGCTCCACCATCTCCACATCATCCAACCTTTTCTCTCACTTATTCTCCTCGTTCATCAGATGCTCAAAATACTACAACTACTACTAATAATAATGATTTTAATACTAATAGTGATAATAGAACTCAGAAGTTTTGTGCTCAGGGTCATTGTCGTGCTGGAACAGTTTTGGAATAATGTAATACAACCTACAAAAACGAGAAACTGTGGGCTTCCATAAGGGTAGCAACAGTTATGGAGAGGAACCACATATGGATCTGATAGTCATGTGACCACAAATCTAAATTTACAATTGTAAAGCTATGTTTGATTCATATCATACCTGAAATGTGATTGTAAAGGTTGGCTTTCAAATTAAAATCCCCTTGGTTATAATATTAGTATTGATATTTGGTAGCTTCAACACCCATGTAGAGAAAATAGAATTCATAATGAAGGAAATGTAATCAGAAGTTAATGAGTGATGAAAAAAAACTATTAAAAGTTAACTCATTCATTCATTCATTCATTCATTCATCTTCTAAGCCGCTTATTCCTTAATTTGGGATCACAGAGGTCTGCTGGAGCCTATCCCAGCACACATAAGATGAAAGGCAGGGCTATACTCGGGACAGGTCGCCAGTCCATTGCAGAGCTGCACATGCAACCACACACACTGAGCAATTTAAAATCACCAGTCATGCTAATTTACATGTTCTTGGACTATCAGAAGTAACCAGGAAAAACCCACACAAACATAGGAAGAACATGCAAACTCCACACAGAAAGACCTCTTGCCTGGGAATCGAATCTTCCTGCTGCGAGGCTACCATGCTAACCACTATGCCACCGCACCGCCCCAAAAAAAAAAAATACAACAAAAAATAAATTAATCTTCAAATAAATTAAATCATAGAAAAGTCCCTCTGGCCTAGGAGGTACTTTTACTGTAACACAAACCCCCCACCCCCCCCCCACCCCCTGACTTTTCTGTCATTATAGCTCACGTTTAAATAATTTAATATACAAAATCCATGTTTAGAATAAAGTTTTTAAGCTGCATCTAAGTGCTTTCATCTCTCTTCCATTTTTTTTCAGTCTCACGGTTCCTGGAGTGTTTTCCAGCTCTATCAAATCATGTAGCTCTTCCTGAGTTTAAAATATAGTGTTCAAAAATAAATCAGAAGTGTTGTGCAGTGGGATTCCAGAAAGACGATGAAGAGGAAAAAAAAAAGATCTTTTCATATTTTTTTTTATGTGTTAGAGCAGACAAACCCCTCCGGATTTTGCTGAATGCTAAAACTCCTTTCACTTTCTGCCAGTTTTAAGGGTCCAGGTTTCCATGAACTAGAGCACTGTTTGTTAATGTGATAAGACAGGCGTGCTAGAAACCATGAGACATTTCCAGGGCAGGCCAGGCTACAGATGATCCACTCAAACATAGCCTTAAGCGCTAAAATGGCTGTGTAAATCTCACAACAATTACATATATATTTAAAAAAACAAAATGGCTCCAGCTGAATTCGAAAACCTTGTTTCAGAAGGTGGATCTCAGGCCAGGAGACAATGCGGATACAAAAGCATGATTTTACAAGTAAGAAAAAAAATCAGGTCAGCTTTCAAGGTAGGCTCAAAATCCTGCAAATGTTGTTCTTTCTTTTAAAAAATTAATTCATCATCATCTTACCCGATTATTCCCAAATTTGGGGTCACGGGGGTCTGCTGCGGCTATCTCAGCACACAAAGCGCGAGAGGCGGGGGTACACCCTCTCACAGGGCAACACAGACAAACAACCATTCACACACACATTCACTCCTATGGACAATTTAGAATCACCAATTTATTTAATCAGCATGGACTGTGGGAGGAAACCGAAGTACCCGGAAGAAACCCATGCAAGCGCGAGGAGAACATGCAAACTCCGCACAAAGAATAAAGAATAATAAAAATTTCTTATGTGACTCATACTTATTTTCATTATACAACTGAGCAATTTGGGGGATAAGGGTCTTACTCAGGGGCCAAAGTTAGTGTTATTGGTAATTGAACACACAATCTTCTGGTTAGTAGTCAGACACTTTAACCACTAAGCTAGCACCTCTCGACTTTATGCACACTATACTTCTTTGTTTATTATTAAAACTTGAGGAAAAAATCTGTAATAAGATGTTTGAAATCTCATGTGTTTCTCGTCTTTGTCTCTCGTCTTAGATCTGGACTTGATCTTGAGCCTGCTTCTCAGATTTAATTATTTGTAGTGAGGCAGGTATTGGTGGTAATAATTTCATTTGTTTTTGGGGGTGATGGTGCTGCTGTTCTAATATGGTCTTTTTACAGTCCAGAAGTTTTAGAACCATCCGCAGACTGAACACAATGCTCATGGGACAACAGGAAAGACACAGGAATGGTATAAAAAACATATTTAGACATATCTGGGTCATTTCCCCCTGCTCTATAGGATAAGGTAAGACAAAAGGGTACCACCATTCTTTGTTGGCCTCTCTCAAACAGCGCTCACTCCAACCAGTATTTCTTTTGACTTTCTATGTCATGACAAAGCCCTCTAGAGAGTCATTTTGTGCACAAATCAAAGGAGCAGGGTTGAGGGATCATCATAAGAAAAGGTTGAAATTATTTCAGGCTTGTTTTCAATTTTCATCTTCTGTCAGTTCCAAAGCACCAAGTCCATGTTCTGCCCTTTGTTCAAACCAGCAGAGCTGTTGAAGTGAACGGTTTCCACCGTAAGTTTTACATGCGTTTGTGGAATATGGCAGGTTTTCGCTCTTGAATTTCATTCATCTATTCATCACCTTACCCGCTTATACCCTAATACGGGGTCACAAGGGTCTGCTGCAGCCTATCTCAGCGCACGAGAGGCAGAGGTACACCCTGGACAGGTTGCCAGTCCATCGCAGGACACACGTAGATGAACAACCACACACGCATTCACTGCTCTCAAAAAAAAAAACAGTTAGGCACTGGCAGCCCCGGTTGTCTGCAACTCTGACACGGACAGGAGCTCTGCAGAGAATTATAATTGCTTGCATGTAAGTTATAGTCACTCTTCTGTCATTGAAGATTTTTAAAAATAATCTAATTGTAGCAGTAGAAGCTACCTAGACCAGCTGGTGATCAAAATATCTATAAGGCTATATCACACAATTAAAGTGGTCCATAGGATTAGAAAAAACAATAGCTTCTTTTGTCCTCCGTTTTATTTTCTTCCAGGTGTTTTGGTTGAAAGTAGAATTAAAATTCTTCGGGGAAGTGGTAGTAAAGGGGTTCAGGTGCTGGACTGCAAATTGGAAGATCGGGGTTCAATTTCCAGCATCAACAAGTTAACGTTGCTGGGCCCCTAAGCAAGACCCTTAAGCCCCAGTTAGTCTAGTGTCTGCCAAGTACCATAAATGTACATTTTGAGCTTTCTTTACCATCACACTATAAAGGACTATACAGTAGTCTTTGCCCTCTGACTCAACTCAGCGGGTAATTATAAACCCCTTCATTCAATAAATCAAGTGGTTTGGTTCAGTGAAAACAGCCCTTGATGTGTTCTGGCAGAGACAGAGAGGAGTGGCTTCTGTTAGCAGCTTCTATTTTTCAGCCTCGGGCTTTCTGTCAGCTCGGATCAGCTCATTAGTATAGACACGTCACTTGGGTACAAGTGTGTTTTTGTAGACAATTGATGCTAATGTAGTTGAAGGTCAAAACAAAAAACATGTTTTATAAGAATAGTACTTATAAGTAGTTCACAAGTTTTGATTTAGAATTTTGTCCTGCTGTCACATGGTGGTGCAATGGATCACAAAACTCAGGATTCAGATCACTTGGCTGTTTTTGAATCACGGATTGGGTCATTTGTTGGATCAGCAAAAACAGTTAACAGACGAAAAACTTAAATAAGATTCACTCTTCAGTCATTAAAGTTTAATGTGTGTAAATCAACCTCCATTTTGAAACCGGACCTAAACATACAATGAAATAAATTAGCTTTGATGCTTTTATCTTTTCTGTGAGCATGAAAGGTGCTTTTTTGCATACTTCGGACACACTCAACCAATGGGTTGCCCTCAGTTCACCCAAGATGAAAGACAATTAAATGCTATATTATCATTCATTCATCTTATAACCCACTTATTTCCTAATTCAGGGTGACAAGAGCCTGCTGGAGCCTATTCCAGCGAACATAGGGCGATAGGCAGGAGCACACACCGGAGAAGTTGCCAGTCCATCAAAGGGTTAGACATAGACAAAGAACCACACAATTTCAAATCAACAATGAACCTAATGAACTGTATTTTCCGGACTATAATGCGCACTTAAAATTCTTTAATTTTCTCAAAAATTGACATTGCATCTTTTAGTCCGGTGCGTAGACTTATATATTAATTCTGGTTGTGTTTACTAACCTCAAACCCATTTTATATGGTGCTCAAAAATCTGTCAAAATGTTATTATTACTACTGTTATTATCTGTTTAACTCTCCTAGATATACTTATCCACACACACTCCAATTCACTGATTCACTCACAGGAATGATAGAAAAATAAATAAAATGAAACAAATTTCCTTTAAACTGATGTCTGATGAGGAAGTGATAGTACGACTTTTGCGACCGCAGGCGAAAATACCTGCACAGAGCTCCGCAATCCACACAGCGTTAAATGAAGTCATCTCTTGTCTCCGAAGACACCCTGGTGTTCTCTCTCTCGACTCCAGGATTAGTCCTGGTCTAGTCCTGGTTCAGTCCGTATGCGGTGCAAAAGTCCAGCATTTCGAGTGACGTTTCTTATGGGATGCGCACTTCTTAAAAAATCCGGTGCGCCTTATGTATGGAAATACCCGTCATTGACATAGTGCCTTATAGTCCAGAAAATACGGTACATGTTTTCAGATTGTAGGAGGAAACCGAAGTACCAAGAGAAAATCCATGCAAGCGCTAGAACATGCAAACTCTGCACAAAAAGAATCCTTTTTGTCCAAGAATCAAAGCCAGGACCTTCTTGCTATGAGTCAACCGTGATAACCACTATATTATCCATGTTCTGCCCACTGTATTATCACATGACATTAAAAGCTTTTTGCATACAGCTTACATATAATTTCAATGATGAAGAACCATTAAAGAACTGAAAAGAGTAATGACATTTTCTATTCAAGTAAATTTACTGTTGCTTCAATGACATATAAGTTACTGGTCTACCCTAGTAAAAGTAAAAAGTATCTCTTTTAACAGTAGGGGTCGGGGGTGAGGTGTTTGAGGATCTAGTGTAGTTTATTTTTTACCTCAACATGCTTGTGCAGGTTTGATGAGGCTTGTAAGCTTTGGTTCAGTCATCCTGGGCAAACACAGTTTATACCGCAGCATAAATCTGTTCCCTTTCTTACACTTATATTGAAAGTGCTCTTGATATATGGCCAGGGTTTCCTTTTAGAACTAGATTAACTTTCTTGTTTCTTATTAGTTAGCAGTGCCACGTTTCTTCTCCTACATCAATTAATCAGTGCAGTAGTTTCTGGGCTGGGATATTTCCAACCCTGCATTACTTTATTATTTATTTTTATTGTATACTCACTGGATTTAAAATATAGTTAAGTACAAAACACTAATCAAAACATACATAAGTAAAAGTAACTTTAAAAAGTAGAAGTAACACAGTTAAATACATTTGTTAATATACATTGTTTTGAAGGGTGCAAATTCAATGTAACATGTGCAACTCAATGTTTTAATAATCTAATATACTTTCATCCATATGACCTATTTCTCTCATTGCATTCTGTTTTGCAGGACTGATTGGACAAACGCCTTTTGTTAATCTTGAAGCCTGCTCAGACCTTATTTTTCTGACACATCAGCAAGTGAGTGTGACCAGCACTTCATCTCTCCCAACAGACCTTCAGCATGAAGAGAACTGCCATTTCCACTCCATTGCTCTCCATCTGCCTTGTTCTGATTACATCGCGCTGTTCCCTGGCATCGTCCTTCTGCCCATCACAGTGTGTTTGTGAAACACGGCCTTGGTACACCCCTCAGTCTGTGTACCATCAGGCGAAGACTGTCGACTGTAATGAACTCCATCTAAACACTATCCCACAAAACATATCTTCTGACACCCAGGTTCTGCTTCTCCAGAGCAACAACATATCTGTGGTGACTACGGAACTTCGGACTCTTGTCAACCTTACTGAGTTGGACCTCTCACAGAACCACTTTACGCAAATCCAAGATGTTGGTCTGGGCAACTTAACCCAGCTGGTCACCCTTTACTTGGAGGAGAATCAAATTTCAAACCTACCTGATTTCTCTATGAAAGATCTAGTAAGTTTGGAAGAGCTTTATATAAACCACAACCAGATCTCTTCAATTGGTCCACATGCCTTTTTTGGCTTAGGGAATTTGCTACGGCTCCATTTAAATTCAAACAAATTAATGTCTATTGATAGTCAGTGGTTTGAATCCCTTCCAAACCTGGAAATTCTCATGATAGGCGAGAATCCTATACATGGATTAGAGGATATGAACTTTCACCTTCTTTCCAAATTGCACAGTTTGGTACTAGCTGGAATGGGCCTTAGGGAAATACCTTCTGGAGCTTTTCAAGGACTGGAATATTTAGAGAGTCTCTCATTTTTTGATAACAAACTGACAGAAGTGCCAAGAGATGCACTGCATGCGCTACCAAACCTGAAATTTCTCGACCTCAACAAGAATCCTATTATGTATGTCCATGCAGGTGATTTTCAGAACTTTGCCCACTTAGAAGAGCTTAGCATGAACAACATGGAGGAGCTTCTGGCTATAGAAAAACATGCGTTTTCCAACCTTCCGCAGTTGGCCAAATTGGAGGTTTACAACAACCCTCGTCTATCTTATATCGACCGTGAGGCATTCCGGGGCATGTCTAGCTTACGCACTTTGCTGTTCCACAACAATGACCTCACACTCCTTCCTCATGAGGTTTTAGCTTCATTCCCGAACCTGGATGAAGTCAGCCTCTATAGTAACCCGCTCAGGTGTGACTGCCTACCGACTTGGGGGCCGGTTTTTGGTAACCAGTCAAGTCTCAAGATTCTAGAAACCAAGATCACTATGTGTGCCTCTCCTCCAAATCTGGTAGGGCACTCTCTACAAGAAGTGGTATCAAATAACTGGGACATGGCAAGTAACACATGTCTGCCTGTAATATCGCTGACTAGTTTTCTTCCCAAGCTCAACATCACAGCCGGTCAGCCCCTGACCCTTAACTGCCATGCTGTGGGGGACCCTGTCCCTCAGTTCTACTGGGTAACCCCCATGGGTGACAAAATCACCTCAGAACTGGTATCCCCCACACTGAATGGGGGCAAGAGTGTCTCAAAGAAGCACAGAATGCAGGACCAAGGAAGTCTGGAAATCCTTCACGTTGAACCAGAGGATGCTGGTTTATATACTTGTGTGGCATGGAATACAGAGGGTGCAGACACCCGAAGTGTCTCTGTAATTGTAGACGCAAGTAACTGGCATGATGACCGTCAGAAAACCAACCAGCAAAGGGTAAGAAATACTACTGGTGCCCTGGTTATCTTTGCAAAAGTCATCCATGCACAATCTGTGGTTTTGGAATGGAAAGTTTATCCAACTACCCGTCCATCCAGTAATGAGATACCACAACCGAAATGGCTCAGTGCCACTATGCAAATCAACAATCCTCACATTAGCTATACTGCAAAGGTTCCAGTAGACATTCAAGAATACAACCTCACACACCTGCTACCCTCGACAGAATACCAAGTCTGCCTGACCATGGTCTCAATGGATCAGCAAACACAGCAGTCTTGCATCAATATCACCACCAAAGAGGCCAGCTTTGCTGTAGAGATAGTTGCCCAACCAAGCAACGTTGCCTTGGCAGCGGTGATGGGCTCCATGTTTGCTATCTGCATCATGGCGCTGCTGGTGTTTTACATGGGAAGGCGAATAAAGCAAAAGTCCTGCCATCACTCGTTGAAGAAGTACATGCAACACGCAACATCGATTCCTCTGAATGAGCTCTACCCACCGCTCATCAACCTGTGGGAAAATGAAACTGAGAAAGAGAAAGAAGGTTCCGTTGACCCTCAAAGCTTACAGATAGACACCTCAAAGACTTACATGTGGTAGAAAAACATAGAAAGACATTTGAAACAAAGTATGTTTGGTGCTGTACATAGACGATAATTGTACGTAGTTACTTACTAAGATGTCATTGTAAAAGATGAATTTTAGATAACCCTTCATCGCCGGAGCAATGCTCAACTTATTGGGGTACAGTTGTGAAGTGGTTATATATACAAAGTAGATCAATTTAAAAAAAAAAAAAAAAGTGCCCAGCCAAACAAGCCCTTGCAATAATCTCTCGAGTTTTCTGTGAACAGTTTAACATTCAAGCATGCATATATATGAATTATTTGTATCATTTACTAATCATAGCAACTGTCACAAGTTTGAACTGACATCTTGTCATCACTGCACAGATTGTTTATAGATTTGAGGTTGCATATTTTGGATTTCTTGCATGATTTTTCTTGCACGTTGTTTCAGTTGGTGATTTTTGAAAAGCATCGTTTTCTCACATCTTAAAATACGAGAGGTGTGAGAGGATGGAAAGCACACACCTTCTGTATCCATTCCAATCTTTCGCACCACCACTGAATTCACAAATCTGATCTGCCAGCTGTTGTGAAAATTGCTGTTACCTGCAACTAATTAGCTGTCAAGCATAATTAATAATTGCTACAGCAATAAAGCAGCTATAGGAGTTCACTTTTTAACTGTGTATATCTAGATGTAGCTCATGTTTATTATTACTAGAATTAATACACTTTTCCTCCACCTAGTAGAATGAGGTTGAATAAGGTGTTAAGCGGGATCTTAAAAACATTTCTTTAGTAATAGATAGAAAATGTTTACAAGGATTATAAGCTACAGAACCGGTGGCACAGTGTTGTTTTGGCTCTGTATTCTGTCTGTCTGTCTGTCTGTCTGTCCGTCTGTCCGTCCGTCCTGGGGCGGTGCTGTAGTTTATTTAGCACTCACATGTGTAAGTTGTAGCGCGCCGGCATTCCTGGGTTTGATTCCAGACTTGGCTCCCCCATTTCATCCCTTTTCCTATTAATAAAAAATTCAATGCTGGAGAACATTGATAACACTTGCTTTTTTGTCATTCTTACCTTCTGTAAATTTTCATTTTCACATCGTCATTTTCTTTTTTCAAGGCAAATAATTGACAGTAAGTCACCAAGTTGCCGTAACAATCGATTTCCATGTTTACAGCGACATCTTGTGGTTTTATCTCTGTATTGAACTTCATTAGACTGACTTCACTAGATTGGCTGACGCGACTATTATTGCTGTCTTACAATAATAAAGAAAATGCTTATACAATGCTTTAAACTAGTGAGTGTAGTTTCATCCTCAGTGGTTTTTCTTTCTTTTCTTCTTTTCTATTTATTTAGTAATTTATTTTATTTTCATCAATTACCACCACTGTATGTTGTGTGCAGAGTCAAAACAGCAGCAGAGTGTTTCACATTTTATTTACTCAGAAATGTCATTGTTAATTGTATTACCAGAAATAGCAGAAATTGTCATTTCAATGTTAATTACATTAGCACATTGAATTCTACAGATCCTGGATAACATATTGAAATCCTGCTACCAGAAACGGGGCAAAAATTTAGATGATTGATTTTCCTTCCCTAGCTCAGCATTATATTTGCCTTTACAGCGATAAAAATTCATAAATTAAATAAAAAAGAAACAAACATAAGCATTTATTCATTCACATTTTTGATCATGAATGTTCTATGAGCAGCAATTTAAAAAAATAAAAAAAAAACAACTTAGATTATTATATAAGTCGTGTTGATATTTATAAACATAATAATTTTTAAAAAGCCTAAATAATTCACTTTGGGTTTGGTAGGGAGACATTCTCTCTGTTTTAATTTTGATTATTATTTCAACCAAAGATGACACATCATTAGACAAACCCAATATATATTATTTAAGATTTGTCCAATTTTATCAAAAAATATATATATAGATACAAATAATTGATTCTTTTCATTTTTTACTCTAAATATGATGTGCATAATTCACGAGATTTACTTGGTGTGTATATATCAATAAATGACCAATTTAAAGAGTGTTTTCCAGTAACAGAATGTTTAGTTTGACCCTTTTCTCTGTCCCTGCTGACTTTTTCCTCTTCTATCATTCCTAATGATGTTTCTACAGTAAACTCTCCCTATCCTGCCCTCTGGTGTCAGGAGAAGCAGGTTGAGACACTGAAATATGCTTTCTAGCAGTAAATAGCAGGGTATTTTGTAATAGACTGAGGCTATTCTATTTCCAGTAAGGTGACAATTAATTGTACACTGTTCAAGCGTAATGGTCTGTGCTAGAAGAACAATGTGTAACAAAGTGTAAGTTGAAACACTGGAAAGAAATTAAAACACCAATATCACAAAATGGCTGCTGTGTCATTATTGTTTCGTTTCTTGGTCACAAGGGTCTGCTGGAGCCTATCCCAGCGCACATAGGACAAAAGGCAGGGGTATACCCTTCACAGTTTGCCAGTCCATCTCAGGGCCACACATAGACAAACAACTGCACACACAATCATTGCTAAGGGCAATTTAAAATCGCCAACATAATGTGCATGTTTTTGACTGTTGGAGGAAACCTGTCAAACGTGCCCAAGAGTACCTGGAGAAAACCCATGCAAGCGCGGGGAGAACATGCAAACTCTGCACAGACAGACCCCCAGCTCGGGAACCAAAACCAAACCTTCTTGTTGTGAGACCACCGTGCTAAACACTATACCACCATGCCGACACTACTTTATAATAATCATTTCCTTATTTGTTTTACAAACAAATAGTGTTTTAAAATTTAATCGAATTTAATAATAGTTGGGTTTTAAGCAATATTTAAATAAAAATTATTCTTCCTATACTCTACCTAAATACCTACCTCACACAGACAGTAATATAAAGTAGCTCACACATAATGCACTTGTGATTTCTCACCTAAGTACATCAATAGCCATTCATTGACCAATAACACACAACGGCACTAAAGAATGCACATTTCACATGCATCAGCTCAATACTGCTAGCACATTACTTTAATTAAACACATTTGTACATGGTCTGACTGAGCGCTTTACATAACCCTGACATACCTTATAATACCTCATACTATTTGTACGTCGCTCCGGACAAGAGCATCTGCTAAATGCTTAACTGTAACTTATCACACATATCATATCCATCACAGCTACAAATTGTCCATAGGAGTGAATGTGTGTAGTTTGTCTATGTGTAGCTTTGAGATGGACTGGGGACCCGTCCAGGGTGAACCCCTGCCTCTCGCCCTATGTGCGCTGGGATAGGCGCAAGCAAACCTCCACGACCCCGAATTAGGGAATAAGCGGGTAAGAAGATTAATGAATGAATAATCAACCTAATGCATATGTTTTTGGACTGTGGGAGGAAACCAGAGTATCCAGAGTAAACCCACGCAAGGCGCAGAAAGAACGTGCAAACTCTGCACAAAAACATTCCCGGCCCTGGGACCCAAGACCACTTGTTAACGACATGCATGCATGTTTTGGACTGTGGGAGGAAACCTGAATACCCAGAGGACACCCACGCAAGCGCAGGGAGAACATGCAAACCCTGCACAGAATTGGTCCCTGGCCCGGGAATTGAACCCAGGACCTTCTTCTTGTATCTAACCTTTAAAAAATACATAATATACCATGTTTTAAGACTGCAAATAGAAAAGTAAATAAATGTATAGCTTTTTTGATACTTTGTGCTTTCCGTGAACAAATTCTAAGAAACATTTCCATAATTCATTTTATATTCTAGGGGCGGTGCGGTGGCGTAGTGGATAGCGCAGTCGCCTCACAACAAGAAGGTTCCGGGTTTGAATCCCGGGCTGGGATCTTTCTGTGCGGGAATTGCATGTTCTCCCCACATGTTCTGCATGTTGCGTGGGTTTCCTCCGGGTACTCCGGTTTCCTCCCACATTCCAAAACATGCAGATTACGTTGATTGGTGATTCTAAGTTGTCCATAGGTGTGAATGTGGTTGTTTGTCTATGTGTTGCCCTGAGATGGACTGGCGACCTGTCCAGGGTGTACCCCCACCTCTTGCCCCATATGTGCTGGGTTCGGGAATAAGCGGGTAAGAAGATGAATGAATGAATTTTATATTACAGACAGTGGAAACAAATGCAGTTATTAAGCAGTAATTAATTATATTAGTAGTAATTAGTTTACACTACTGTTCATAGATGATTTTTTAAACAAAATAGAAGAACAAGAAAAAAAAGAAGAACAAGAACATGTTCTGTATTTTCTAAAAAAAAAAAAAAAGATGTCTAACTGCCACATTACTATCTGCTTCAATATAATACATAAATAAAAAAAAAGAAGACGAAGAGGAAAAGGTGATGGATGGTGATGATGATGATGATGATGACAAAAAAGAAGTAGAAGAAGAAGAAGAAGAAGAAGAAGAAGAAGAAGAAGAAGAAGAAGAAGAAGAAGAAGAAGAAAGTGCTCTGCCTACTCTGTAGTGTGTTAGTATTCCGGTAGTATGAGTTAAAGAACGTTGCCATTTTGCTCTTACCTACTGTTTAGTGTGGGAGTAACTGTTTAAGGCGGTGGCCAGTTTCTGATCCGACCAGCCGTTTAGTTTTGCCAGTGATTCTTTTTTTTAATTGAAGCCTAATAAATCCGCGCTCCACCTTAACAGCACGAAATATTTATCACAGAATAATTAAATTCTAGTCGTTGCCTAGGACACTAAAGAGAAGGGAAAAAAACACGAGCGTAAAACGGAAGTGACGTGTACATGCCGTCAGCCGTGTGTTGATGTTTTGTAGAAAGTGTAGAACGGACGGCAGACGGGAAGCGGTGGCTTTGTTTTTGTTCCGACTGTTGTCGCCTTTTCGTGTTAAAAGAAACCCTTATTTTTTAATTAAAACGTTTACGAACGTAAACACGGGACAAAGAATACGGACACATCCGCTCTCGAGGAACGAAAAACGTTTAATCGGAGGACTCGTCCTCCCCTCCCCTTCCCTTCCCTTCCCCCCCCCCCCCGACCCCAATCTGCTTTAAATAGACACCTAGCTAGTCAACATGACGATTCTGCCCAAGAAGAAGCCCAGCTCGTCTGTTGGCGTTTCAGATCACACCGACGAACCCGACCGACGGAGCGGATCCGACCCACACCCACATCCGCATCCACACTCGCATTCCCACGCTGTGCGAACGGGCACCAGGCCCAGAGCTTCTCCGCCGCCGTGGTCCTATCAGACCGCTCCGCCTTCGTCCAGAGAGGACAGGCGGAATGAGTCGAGCGCCCGGCCGCAGCAGGCCTCTCCTCCACCAGTAGGTTCAGGTTCCCCGGCTGGGCCGGTAGACGGAAGCGGGATCTCTGTTGTTCGAGGAGATCTCACCGGCAGTGTAGGCTGCGGCGGTGCTGGAGGAATAGGAATAGGGAGTTGCTGCTCTGGCCCGGGGCTCAGCAAGAGACGGCGTCAGGCGACGTGTACCGGCGGAGTAGCAGGCGGAGGAACCGGACCTGGGGTGTCTGGGGGCGGTGGGGTTGGTCCAAGTTCGGATCAGGAGGAAGGCGCCGGTTATAACAGCGAGGATGAGTACGAGAACGCTTCCAGACTGCAGTCGGAGGATCCGGCGACGGTCGAGCAGGTACACTCATGTAGCTATCGAAGCTAGTTAGCTTGCTAATTAATTCCTCTCCTAATAGACAAGACAAGCATTTAAACTCAATGAATAAAGTTTCAAAACATTTTAAGCAACTTGCACGGTTTAATGTGGACTTTTAATTTTAAACTTAAATAGTCAACAAGAAGAAAGTAAACAAATTAGCATTGTGTGTTAATTCAATGAGTTAGCATTGTGTTTATAACTAGCATGAAAAAGTTGCTCTGTACATTCTATTGATTAGGGTCTGTTTAACCAATTTAACCTAGTAATAACTATTAAACAGAGTTAAATATCGCTCATGTTGGAGAACTGCAAGTTACACATTAATTAACACAAACGCTGAAGTGAAACCTGTTGACAGGTAGAATTTTTTTTTACTAGTCTGGGAATATTGTATCTCGTATTGATGCTGCTTTAATCTCGGACCAGAGTCACCCTGTGGTCCAAGTTGTTCTTGTGTATTGACTGGTACTGCTACATGGGGATGTGCTAGTTAAGTGGTTAAGTTGTTGGACTGGTAGATGGTAGATGTAAGATACGGGTTCGATTCCAAGCACCATTGCTGGACCCTGTGTTTAACCTCTTAACCCCCTTAACTTAATTGTTCAGTTGTATAAGAGCTATAAAAACAAGTAAGCCGCACTGGCTAAGGGCATCTGTCTAATTCTGTAAATGTCAAATGTCCTGATTAATACCAGAGTTGAACACACGTTATGCACACTAATCAGTGTATAAAAGCTATTCATTGATTTCTGTTTCATGCCGACTCTTCTACACGCTTCTCTCTCTACAGCTTCATTACAAGCTTTGTTTCCTTTCCAAAACCTCACTTGGGTTACTCTCATGTTCACCCCACAGATGGACTGAAAACTGTTTGTCTGGGTTTTTTTTTTTTTTTTTTTAACGCTATTGGTTTGGGCACTTTGCCTTTATTGTTAGGATAAATGAAACGGGGGAAAAGAAGGGTGGTACCAGAGAGGACCTGTGCCAGAATCAAATCTGGGCCGCCGGAGAGCAGCAGTGCATGGTTGCTAGCGCATAAACCTACCACATCACTGCGCCAGCCTGTTGGAATCCATTGCTGGGATGCTCGGATTGAGAAAGTGGTAGTGCAGTGGTTAAGGTATTCTGAAGATTGTAGGTTTGATTCCCTTCACCATTGCTTTACCCATGAACAAAGCTTTTAACCCTGTCTAAAATAGTTGTGTAAAAGAGGTAAATGGGCGCTCTATAAGTGAATCTGCCAAAGGCTGTAAATGTAAACTTTAATGCCAAAATGTAATTTTATTCAGCTGAACTGAATAGAGAAAATAACTTTCCTCCAAAGAGGAGGTTTATGGATGTGGTGAGGGAAGATATGCAGGTAGTTGGGGTGAAAGAGGCAGATGTAGCGGACAGGGTAATTTGGAGAAGAGTGATCCGCTGTGGCGACCCCTAACGGGAGCAGCTGACAGGAGAAGAAGAACTTTATTGATCCCTAATGTGAAATTACCATGTAGCAGTTAAAGCACATTTAAAAATAGTTTTTCAAACAAATAGGTAATGTAGAAATGGAGATATTTACCTATAGACAGATATGATGAATGGACTAAATGAATGGTGCAAGAGAACATTCATTTATTGATTTTCCAACCCACTTATTTCTGCTTATTACCTATCCCAGCGCACATTGGACAGGAGAGAACAATTTGGATTATACATGAAAACAAAAGAAATTCTTCTGCCTTTAACGATGAAGCAAGTTTAGTCCAGTTGAGTAGCTAATGGACTCGAAGTTCACTGCTTTTACAGCCTCTACCTTCTGTAATACACCAACACTCATCTTTCTGGTGTTTTCCTCCAAAACCAAGAGTCCGGTCTTCTTTGTAAGATAATTGTGAGAAGTGTAGCATTAATTGTCTTACTTTCCTTGGTTTGCATATACTGATACCATTTGGTTGAAACATTGTAGCATAGAGTACACTAAATGGGAGGTTGTAAATGTAATAATAATGAGTCGTTGTATTGGTTTGTGTGGATCCGATAATATATAGCTGAAATTATGGGATCTTTCTGTGTGGAGTTTGCATTTTTCCTCCAGGTACTGCGGTTTCCACCCACCATCCAAAAACATGTACATTAGGTTGATTGGTGATTCTAAATTGCCCATAAGAGAGAGAGAGAGAGAGTGCGTGCGTGCGTGCGGGGTAGTTTGTCTATGTGTGCCCTGCAATAGCCTGGCAAACTGTCCAGGGTGTACCCCTGCCTCATGCCCTAAGTGTGCTGGGATTTAGGAAATAAGCGGGTAAGATGATGTATGAAATTGTCTGAAAAATCACGTTCTCATTTCACATCATGTCTACCTAATAGGCCACATATAAATATCTAACGTTCTGTCATGTAGCTACCTAGTTCGATTTTAAATAATTTAGGACACTTAATGAAGCCTGTGGTAATTGAGGGTGGTTTTCCTGTTACTTTATCCGGTGGCTTATTAGAGAGGGTCCCTGTCACACAGTTAAGTCTTTTGTGGAAGTCTTTTGTGGGTGGTTGGGTAATAATAATGTTAAATCAATATTTTACATGTGAGTTAGTATGTACAGTTCATTCATTAAAATGTTCCATACACAGTAATCAGCATTTAATTGCAGAATTTATTCTTGTCCTAACATTTTTTGTTGCACAGTTTTGAACCTTTAAATGTGAACTGGTGTAGTATGATTGTGGATAGTATGAATGACATTTAAACATTACTACCACCATGTTGATATTGTCACTTGACTAACGCTGTCACAATTATTAAATAATCATACAGCAAAAAAACTGGAGTGGCAGTAGAACCCGAGTGTATTATTCTATAAGCTCTCGAGCTCAACTCATGCACTCATGCTCCTGCATAAGGCATGAACAAATGAATATGTTGCTAAACGATTAAACACCACTGAGGGAACACTGTCAAGATGTATTTGCTAAAATATTTAAGACTATAAATATGAGAAATATTTACAGTGGATCGTTAATAAAGCTTTTTTCCACGGTCTGAACATTTTGGAGTGAGGAGAAAGTGAAGAATGCGGAAAGATGGTGTTTATAAGTAAAACACCACTGCTTTGAGTGCAGCGCCATCCCACCCCACTGACATACTTTGCTTCTGACATGCTTTTGTAAAGCTGTTTCTGGTGGGGTTTTTTCTAATTCTGCTGCTGTATAAAAGAGGTTTCCATTAGAATTAGAATTGTACTTTCTCAGATTTTTGTGTATAGTTGGAACCTCTCTAGGATGGAATCTCCTCCATCTTAAAAGAGAGGATTTGGTTATTATTCATTCCTCTTCTAACCCGCTTTATTCCCTAATTCGGAGTCACGGGGGTCTGCTGGAGCTTATCAGTATTAGCAATATTCATTGCAAGGCCACACATAGACAAACAACCATTCACACACACATTCACTCCTATGGACAATTTAGAAACAAACTGGAGTACCCAAAGGAAACCCACTTAAGTACTGGGAGAACATGCAAACTCTGCACAGAAAGACCCTTGACACAGGAATTGAACCCCCCTGGACCTGTAACGGTATGTGAAGCACTGTTATCCACCACAGGGAACCATCACTAATCCATGATAATAAAACCACCACTGACCGAGTAATTCTCATCATGGTTTTTCAAATTTTGTGGTGGCTTTGCAAACTGTTTTCACATGGTGGATTTTAAATTTGATGTTGTTTTGATGTCCATTTTTGTTGAAATACAGTAAATTCCCTCCGTGTCTGCATCAGTCAGTCATTGCTTATGAAACAGACTAAACTGTTTATTAACTTTGGGCCTGCTCATTTTGTGTCGGTGTCATTCTGTTTGTACAGGTAAATGCATTTTAGCCCATTGGGCTTGTCGTACTGTGGTCAGCACAGTGGTGTGAATTGCTTTCATTCTTTATTTTATTAAATGTTTAGGTCAATCTGTGATGCATGTCTTGTTACATTAATATATTTTGTTTCCGGCCCACGCCGTCGCCATATGTGAATTTAGAGCCTATTTTGGACTTGCGTGAATCGATTCAGGAATCATTAAAGATGGAATCAAAATTTTCCTGCTTTATAATTTACTGAACTAAAAATATATATATA
>JAOTRA010000024.1:6314679-6324679 GCA_026260255.1 Pseudolaguvia tuberculata | reverse complement strand
TACTCCTAATGAAATATAACATTTTCACTCTGTGTATCTCTTTCACTCTTTTCACTCTCTTTCTCACTCTTTCTCACTATCTGTATTTTTTTCACCCTTTCTCTCTTTTTTTTATTTCTCTATCCGTCTGTGCAGCAGGAGCACTGGTTCGAGAAAGCACTTGGGGAAAAGAAAGGATTTGTGATTAAAAAAATGAAGGAAGACGGTGCGTGCCTCTTCAGAGCTGTCGGTACGTAACTCCTCTTATGTGTTTCCTATGCAGATATAAACACTTCACCACCTACACCACTCTTCACTTCCTCCACACCTCTGTCGCCCGTTTCAGGAATGTACTAAAAGAATCTGCATTAGTTTCCTGATGGAGACGCTGTACCACTCACATACACACGATGGCGCTGGTGCACTGTAAGGTTGAATAGCGACTTTTATGCTTCTCCTGGTTTAATGCTGTATGAATGATACATCCACCGTTAATCTAAACTCCATTCCATCATTGGCAAACCCTTTTTAAAAAGACCTCAAATAAAATATCCGAGTTTGTTGAACTGGAGTGATTGTGTGCCCTGATGGTAGAAAACATCACTACCTAAATGAATAACAGTTTTTCCCCTTGGCCATGTTTTCCATGTAAAGCTTCAAGCATGTGGTCAAAGACTTCATCAGCGATGCGCAACCCGCTTCAGCTATGAGTTGGTCGAAACCTTTATGATAAAGGGATTTTTTTTGTTTTCTGAAACTCACTATTAAACACTTTCTGTTTTCCCCCCTGAACTTCCTTCCCAGCTGTCGGCTCATAGCCCATGAACTACACCGATGACCAATCTACTCTACAGGTTTTCTCCTGCTTTCCTTTTTGATGTTACATGCTACGAAATGTCATTTGGGATTTTCAAAGTGGCAGATGTTCAATAATTGGGGGGGGGGGGGGGGATAGAGTATTATGCCTTTTTTCCAAATTGGATAGACGGATGGATGGGTAAATAGAAACATGGGGATAAATGGAAAGATGGGTTGGTAAATAGAAGAATGGGTGGATAAAAGGAAAATGGAAAGAGATTGATAGAGAGATAGTCAGCTGGACACAAGTTGCATGTCACATTCCCAAATCTCTTCTTCCTTTCTGTTTTTTCCTACTTCCCTATGAAGCACATAAAGAGCATAAAAATAGACATTTTTCTATCCATCATTGCTGGTAACAAAATCAGGCACAAGGGTCTCACTTACCAGCATAACTTACCACAGACACTGCGGTTGTTTGTGTGTGGTTGATTCTTCTTTAATTTGGAGGCCCACGTAGACCAATAATAATACTGTCTGTCTGTTGGGTCTATCCACCCATCTACTTTGCTTAGTCGATTTGATCTATTAAATGTTTTATATTGGCATGAATGATGACGTAAACGAAATAAGTTGTTTGTCTTTGCTGTGGCTGAAGAACAGAAAATCCTTTTTAATGTTATGTAAATGTGTAAACACTCTGTTCCGTTGGCCAGAAATACAATAAGCACATCATGCGCATGTTGCAGCATCATGGAGAACAAGTTTGTGTTTTGTTTACTTTGAAACTGTAAACACATTTATGTGGTCATGTTGTATTAGTCTTCATAATGAATTTTCTATTTCCGGAATGTTTTTTGTATCTGTTGTCTCAAGTAAAGACTGAATAAAGTTTTGATAATTCAGTGGACGTTAGACAATAATTCCAAATAATTCTCGAATTATATATTCTAAAGTGTTGTTCAAAGTGAATGTCCTTAGGATGTGTTTCAGGTTTTGATTTTTATATAAAGTTTCATTATTTCGAAATACAATGTAAGACCAAATGTTGCAATACAATACGTACTTCAATACATTGCAATACGTTTATAATTTGCAATATATATTATGACATGTGTTTGACTGGCGACCTGTCCAGGGTGTATCTGTGCCTTTCGCCCTATATGCATTGATAAGCTCCAGCAGACCCACATGATCCCAAATTAGGGAATATATGGGTTAGAAGATGAATGAATTATGACACAAACAAACATATGTTGGCTTGAGATATTGAGAAAGAAGGAAAGGAGAAAGAATATGTTGAATAATTGTACATTAGATTAGCGTTCCCGTTCACCTTTGTTTTCCCTGGGGTTTGTTTTAAACTTTATTGGGCTATTTACCCCCCTGTCTATAAACTGTGTTTTGCGCTGAAGACTTGAACATCGTGAATAGGGATGTGACAGTGTAGTGATTAGATTAGATTTTGCCCAGCTTATCTGTATCTTTGCCGCCTCGTATGTGGATTTAAAAAATGTATTTATTTAGTTTTTCCTCATATAAAACTTTGTGTTCATCGGTGATTGTACATCAAGGACATGTTTGCGTGCAATAATTCCACTAGTTCAATTAGAACACACACACACACAGACAGACAGACACTAATGCGGCTGTGCGTCCTGCAGGCCGCAGCAGACAGAAGTGCCTATTGTATTTGCAAAGCACTTAATCCTGGAACCCACATTCCTTTCCGAGGAAATTTACACACAAATTTAACACCCACAAGCAAATGCACCCAATGAAACAGGTGGTGGCGACCTGCATAAGATGCACCGACTCCTTTGGAAAAGCACTCATCTTTACACTTTGTTTTGTAGTCCAACATAACAGGATTGAGAATGCTTTGTGATGAGACCGCTAAATGATGTAACTGATGAGTAAACAAAACGAATGCACGTAAACATGTCTTTGTTCAATCAGTGGTAATCGATCACCTTTAGCTTTGCATAGTAAGAAAAAACTCCAAATCTCTGGTATGTTGAGTGAAAGTTCTACCACAATCGCTATTGTCTATATATTGTGCCATATTATAAGTTACCACGTTTACACACTTTATAGGAACCAGCGGCATAAACACACCAAATAACAAAAACAACAGGCAGCAAAGTTTAATTAAAATTTCTTAGCATTAAATTTAGTTATGATTTTCTTCATTTTGATAAATCTATATATTTTTTTTCA
The DNA here is from genome assembly GCA_026260255.1 of Pseudolaguvia tuberculata. NCBI lineage: Eukaryota > Metazoa > Chordata > Actinopteri > Siluriformes > Sisoridae > Pseudolaguvia > Pseudolaguvia tuberculata. The sequence goes on along the minus strand of JAOTRA010000024.1, from coordinate 6,321,682 downwards.
AAAGCTGAATATTTTTTGTCCATTTTATGTATAGAAAATAAGTATGCAGTTCTCAATTTTGGCGTATTTTGAACTCAATACAGCAACGGTTGCTTGTGCACTCAAGTATTTGCATATCACTTTAGGACCGTGGTGACATTTGGGTCACTTGCGTCAGGATACCTCGACCTGGCCAAGCCTACTTGGCAACTTCTTTAAACAAAGACATTATTCTGTGCACCATCGCAAAGGAAAGGCTCATAATTGCAGTTAAAACCATTCGCTTGTCGATGATACCGGGCTGCAGTCTTTCTTTTTAATGTTGCTTGTTCGTTGGACAGGTCATTTCTCATCACAGGGCAAGTTTCTCAGCAGGGTTGAGAAGAGCACTCATTTCCTTCTGCAGATCACTCTGTTTACATTTACACCTGCTTTTTACGGGTCTATGTTTGTGCATAATAGTGAGAAAGCCACGGTTTCGGTTTTGCTGCCAGACCAAAAAAGCCTGTTTGTGGTTATGATGCTGTTTTCCTCAAGCGAGTAGTTCTTTCAAGAAGCTATATATGAAATTTATCTGATCTATAGAAACCTTATGGAACCGCTAAGAGAGTTTATGTTCATTTAGCTAGTGTAAATACAAACGCTTCCAGCACACTATTATGTAAATCCAGTGGAACGTGAACTGGTGGGAATCAGGTGTACAGACCAGCCTTCGCTCCCAGCATTGTACACTTTTGGTTCCTTTATTTCAGCTCAGAATTAGACAATAGTGTTTTAGATAAAAACAATAATAATACAACTTGCTTTTTGCTGTCAGGTTACTTCTAATTTTTGTATCTGGATGATCAGACGTTTGAAAATAAGCTGAAAGAAATTTAAACTTCTTTCAGCTTATTAATACACAGTTGATGACCTAAAATACAAAAGGTAGTTAATTAGTAACTACCCCAGTAAGTGAGGGCGAGAAAATCTGAAAACACTAATTTTTAAAAAAAAAAATTTGCCTTTCGGCTGCTCCCGTCAGGGGTTGCCACAGCGGATCTGTGATCCGCACAATCGACTTGGCGGGGTTTTATGCTGGACGCCCTTCCTAACGCAACCCTCCCATTGTCTGGGCTTGGGACCGGCACTAAGAAAACACTAATATGGGTGTCTTAAAGAAATGTGTGTGGCTAGTATTTCTATTTAGTTATTTGCTTGCCTAATATGGAATAAAATTCGAATACTGCAATAACTCATTCATAAATAGAAAGTGGTAGCCTAGTGGTTAAGGTGTTGGTCTAATAAGAAAGATCGGAATTCGAGTCACAATTCCACCAAGCAACCACTGTTGGCCCTTGAGCAAGGCCCTTAACCCACAATAGACCAATTGTACAAAAGAGGCCAAATGTAAGTTGCTCTGGATAAGAGTGTCTGCCAAATGCCAAACTGTAATAAATGGCATTCTGATTAATTAAACAGTGGCCTTTAAGACAAAGATTTCTTCACCTTCTTGTCACGCTCTATGTTCATGCCTTAACTTGGCACATATTTTATTTCAGGTAAATAGAAATAGAAATATGAATTTGTTTTTGCTCTATACAGTGGCATTATGGCATGTTAACATGAGATGAATTAGTGATGGAGCTTTAGTGGATGGGATTCAGAGCATCAGAATACATAAACGCTCAGACTCTCCAAAATCCACGCCAAACTCTGGAGAAAGAGCTTGTCACTTCACTCGGTTAGAAGAAGAGTGTTGTAGTTAATACAGCTTCTCTGTTTGGATAATAAAAGTGCACAGTAATGCGACCACCAGAGTTATGCCATATAATTGCGATCATATGGTTTACTAATTATGACGGCTCTAGTGTCCGTCTCTTGTTTATCCCTTACACATGGAAATGCACAAGAACGTTTTGTAAATGCAAACGAATAAATCACACCCGATGCCCAAGCACCTGTTCCTCTTCTCAACCTAGATCAGATAGTCATCAGTTACCTGATGCGTTAAAATGCCTTTCAGATGTGTCCCAGTTATCGCTACTGTAATCGGATGTCTTTTATCCCTCCAGCTTCCCGTGAACATGCATTTTCTGACACTGAACTCATTTACCTTCGCCAAGCCATTCAGCAATCGGCCGACACTGCCAGCTCTTCCACATGATCCTGTCGAGTAATAGCATCCACGTAGCTTCATTCGCTCTGGCACATGCCAGGATATTGGATAGAATCAGTCAGTTGAGTCTACAGTTTGCTAAAGTTACAGAAAGAAGCAAATGTGGTTTATTTTGGGTTGCGTGGTGTATTTTAAAATCTCCTGTAATTAAAGAGTTTGGTGTTCTTTAGTGAGGTGAATGAGTGGCCACCATGCTCATCACAAATAGTTCTTTACTTACGGCTACCAGACAGACATTCTGTTTCTGATAGTCACATTACAGTCCTGTTTTTAAAACCTCTATGTTCTAAAACGATAATAGTTCATGGCCAGTGCTTTAGAATTTATTGACATTTCTTATATTTGGCAGACGTCCTTATCCAGAGTAACTTGCATTTATCTCATTTGTTCAACTGAGCAGTTGAGGGTCGCTCAGCACTGGCAACTTGGTGGTGCTGGGATTTGAAACCACAATTTCCCAATTAGCGGTATAGTGGAGGTCATGAGCTGTGATCCTACTTCGATTTTGTCAGCATTTTTATTGGAAAAACGCTTCTGAATTTAGGTCCTTCCATAAACATAGATGCTCAAGGAAATATTTGTATTTTTTCCCCTCCTCATACAGATTAAATCAGCTGTGAGTTTATTTCCTTCTGACAACCGCATGCTGTTTTATTTGCATGCTACTCATCTACAACCTGGGAATGACAGGAATGCAGAGCGACACATGACTGGAGCTTGTGGCTCGGCACAACTCAAGATCATCTTTTTCGCGCTCACACACACACACACACAAACACACATGCACGCGCACGCACATCTACTCCAGACCTGGGTGTGCTGTCCTTTGTATGAAAATTTTATGCGTATGCAAACAGCATTCCACAAGACACATTCCACTCAGTCTGTCTCTGCTGTTTTGACGCGAGAGAAGATGCCGTGACCTGTTGGAAGTCAAGGGTAGCCCCGGAGGGGGGGAGGTGGCCAGGGTTTTACGACTCTCCTTTGTAAAATCCAGTGATTATCAGTTTTTAGTCCTGTTATTCTAAACAGTGGTGAGCAATGCATTTGGTGGCTAGCCCTTCAGTAAGGCTGAAGTAATATACCACTATCACGTCGCAATAATGGAAAGCATGAATATTATACAAAAATACTCAGTATAACACGATGTGGAATTGCAGACTGAGACACATTTCACAAATTTACAATGAAAACTATTCTTATTAACAGACCTATAAACCACTTGCATCATCTGGATTAGTTCAGAATTTATATGTATCTTTAAATTGTATAAGATCACAAATTATTATTATAAAATGATGAATTTTTTTTATAAAATATCTCATACATTTACAGGCTGTAAGTCAGTGTTACCGGTCATCAGCACTGGTGTGGAAGTGGTGAAATAGACTCAAGCTGAACTCTCCTCACCATGTCATTTTTTTAAACAAAGTTAATCTGTCCTCCTGTGCCAGCCACCGTAGACGTTAAAATCTATTAATTTATGAAGGCCAACACAGACAATCATAGCCTTAAGTCCAACCAATCATTTATTCATCTTCTTACCTGCTTACTCAGTCGGGGCCGTGGGGTTCTGTTGAGTCTATCCCAGCGCACATAGGGCAAGAGGCAAGGGTACACATAGACGAACAACCACTCCCACACACTCGCATTCACTCCTATGGGCAATTTTGACTTGCCAATCAACAGATGACGGAAACGTGCTGACTTTATTGTGGGCCAATTATCAATTTACCTGTGAGGGAAATTTCAAATCGGATTGGTCAACGAAATATTCTCACTGCTTATAAGTTTCATGGGCAACACTATTGATTGTGAAAGCAGATTAGTTTAACATGGAAACAAATAATTTTATTAAACAAGGGAAAAAAAATCTTAACATCCATATACATACTGGAAGCAGTGCAGAGAGAGAAACGTCACAAAAAGAGACAAAATAAGTTATTACAGTTTAATGGGACAAATTAGAATTAGGTTTGTAAATGTAGGCCAGCTTCTGATGGTGTCAGAGAAGTGATCAGAGAAGGACTTGCTAACCCCGACTGCATGCTGCTCTTTGATGTTTTACAGCAATTTAGTCGAGTGACACTAAGAAATCAATCACTTTTGTTTCCCTAACCTTAAACAATCGACCTGCTGAGGTGGAAAGTCAGAAGTTTAGCTCATGACAATATCAAAATTCCCCCTGGTTCCTACTTCCCCCAAAACCACGATGAGCAGAAACGCCTACATTCGTCCTTTGAGAGGTCAACCAAGTGGAGAAACAGAACTGCTAGGTTGCCCTAAATGAGGGGAAAAGTACTAAGCTAAACTGCTTTATGTTCAGATAAACAGAACATTGTACTGTATGTTTAATGTGTTGAAATTGGAGTTCGGCCTCTTTTCAGCACAGAACCGGCAAACCGGCACGTTCACACCCTTTTTTTTTCAGTTCTGCTAAAATGTGGAGCATGTCAACACACTTTTAAGAATGAGACTCAAAGGCAGCCTAGTGACTGTCAGCCAGCAGCAGAAAACCGTTACTCCACAGGCACTGAAGCTGAGAGGATGCAGTAACTCTATCCATTAAAAGATAGATTAAAATATGTGCTTAATTGCACATGATGGACAAAATAGATTAATCCTGCCTTTATGATATAAAGAATATCACTGTACGTGAGTCAAAATACAGTACGTCATGATTTACTGTAATACAATACATAGTGCAGTCATAAAATAATAAAATAACATTTAAAAATACAAAGCTAGATGCATCCCTTGTTCTTAAGCCGACAACCAAATGTGTTAAAACAATGAGAATGAATGTGTGTATTTATGTATATGTGTAATATGCAGCACAGTTTTGTAAATGTGAAGATCTTCTGTAGCTCTTTTTATTGTGTGATATGTATGTATGTGTATATGGGAAAGAAAAGTTACTAGATGACTTGAATAGCTTTAAGACATTATTTTGGAACGAGTGCAGTGGTTTTGTAAAATATAACACAAAATGATGATAATTGTAAATAAATACACCTGAACGGAAATAACTGAAATAATCAGTGTTCTATGTTTTCTTTAGAGTTTCAGGTACAGAAATTCTCAAATGTAATGTAATAATCACTGTATCTACTTCACCCTATCAATTAAAATAAATTAATCTTTGTTAAATGTTTTATTGGGCCTTTTAAGCTCACAGTAACGGAATGTAAAGCATTGTTCAACGTTAAACATTCTCACCATTTATTAAACATATCACATGCGGTTTGAATATATATAGCGTATCATAAATCTGTATTGATATCCAAGGTTACAGTATCTATACACCTTTTGCACAATAATAATCAGATTTGTACACAGCCATATCTACCTAGTTTAAATAGCTGATAAAAAACTTGCCGTTCTTACTTAGTTTGGCTTTAACAATTCCGCTCTTTCAGAAATCAGATTCTATCAGTTTAAATGTCTTTTGCATACGACCTCAACCACAGGATTTAAAACAAGAGTTTGTTTTAAAACGGAGCAGATAAAAGAGAGCGTCGTTTATTCTAATGCCCAATTAATGACTCTACAAAGCAGAATGAAAAGCTGGGAAAGAATCGATTTCTGAATCAGCCACCTGGTTTCTGTTCTGGATCCACAAGGCAGCACTGTTAGCTGACCTCCAACATTTTCATACCCAAATCTGCTTCACTGGAATTGACGTAATTCACACCTTTGTCACTGCCCAGAAAAACCCTTTTTTTTTTTCTTTAAAGTTTCAGTACCTTCATGCCCGATTGACCAAACTCTATATTCTCATCACAGCTAGTAGTTTTTTAATTTACCTGTTTGAGTTTATGTATATATATTTGAGTTTTACATTCTCTTTAAATAAATTCACAGCAATCTAAGAACAAGCAATTGGAATCTGTTACTTTACGTTTATTCAGTAATTTAAAGTTAAAATATTTGTCATCAAAGTTGGTCCTTGGGTAGAGTTTAGCTCTAATCAAACCCCAGAACTTGCTCATCAAGATCTTGTTCGTGTATAGCTCATAAGTTAGAGAGAAACTCTGCAGGACACCTCTGGATTACGTTCTACATGACATGTGTCCCTTGCAAATGCCGTTCACTCCCCAAAAAAAATTTCACACAAATGGCCCACACCAGTCTGGTCTGCTAACCTTATGCACATTTCTTCTAGTGCTCGTCAGTACCAAAGGCTGCTGTTGGACGTTCTGTTTCACTTTTTATCTAGACAGTCAACCAACTCTAAAATCTTAACCTACTTTAACAAGTCATGAGAGGTCATTATTTATTATTATTATTACTGGTATTCATTCTAACCTACTTGTTTCCTAATTTCGGTTCATAGGGGTCTAGCTTATCCCAGCACACATAGGGCAAAAGGCAAGTATACTCCCTGCATAGGTCGCCAGTCCATTGTAAGGCTATGAACAAGCACGCCATGGGCTATTTAGAATCACTGTGGGAGGAAACTCCTTGCTCGGGTATCAAACCCGGGACCTTCTTGCTTTTGAGGCGACCATGCTAACTACTACACCACCACGTCACCCTTCTAACTTATTCACCCTTTATCATTGTCATCATCACTAAATGATTTGATCAATAATTTTATTTTATTAAGTTCGGCTGATGAAGATTTTTTAATGGAGATAAGGGAAAAAAGAATTTTGTAATACGCATTTAAGCTGTCAAGATAACCTACTTACTAGATTTTTTTTTCAACGAAGACTTGTTCTGCTACTAAAGATGTTTTATCGAAAGATACAACAGAGGAAAAGTTTCAAATTGTTTTAGGAGTAAAAACGTCGTGTGTGTGTGTGTGTGTGTGTGTGTGTGTGTGTGTGTGTGTGTGTGTGTGTGTGTGTGTGTGTGTGTGTG
>JAOTRA010000024.1:6292567-6307767 GCA_026260255.1 Pseudolaguvia tuberculata | reverse complement strand
TGTGTGTGTGTGTGTGTGTGTGTGTGTGTGTGTGTGTGTGTGTGTGTGTGTGTGTGTGTGTGTGTGTGTGTGATTGATTTTACCTCTGGTCATGTCCAGTTTGAAGTCTGATTTGTCATTATCAGAGGTCGTTGGAACCTGAGTGTCTATGTGGCGTTCTAACACTGAGCATGACCTCTGTCCTAAAGAGCTGAATTATGAAAACCACAAGAGACAAAGACACTTTCTATCCTGACAATCTTATACCATACTTTTTATAGTATGATTTCATGCCTGCCCTCAAACATCTGGAGCAGTCCTGAATCAATATTGTGATATCACAAAAACATTTAAAGGTATACATAAAATATCTAATACATTTTAAAGGGTGTATACAAGTCAGTGTTACCGGTCGCACTGGAAATGGTGAGTAAACTCTTTCCAGGGTCTTCTTTCCATCTTCAGGGTTAACGCTCTTCACAATGTCTTACCTTTCCACAAAAACATTTGTAAGAATGTTTGAGAGCCAGTTAATTTCTCTTCTGTCAGCCATTGTTGTAGTGAAGATTTTAACTTTACAGACTCATTTCGCTAACCAAACTGGCCTGGACTCTGGGCTCTAGTTAACGTCCAGCTAGCAGATCTCATTCAGGCTTGAAATCGGTTAAAGATCTGAAGGCAGATTAGAATAATTTTTTGTCCAGTACAACTTTAATTTCCAGCATACACACACTGGATGTAGTGCAGCAAGAAAAACATTAATACAATTTAATGGGACAAATATTAGAATTTATTTTGTAAATTTAGCTCCGCTTCTGATGTTTATAACTCCATAGAAGGATATACTGACACTGACTGTACACCGTTAATTTCAATGGTTGGTCTAATTAGCAAAAAAAAATATGCGGTGATTGGCTAAAATTATATTGTTTCCAGAATGCACAGGAATCAGCGTGAATAGTTGCAAACTCGACATCACAAAAATCCTGAATTGGACCTGATGCGTCTTCACCCAGAAAAGTTGCCAAAATCAGTAATCTTTCTCTTTTTCTCTGTGAACATGCTGTTACTATGGAAACACTAAGGCAATATTTCAATTTTGTTCTATGATCTGAGTTAATTTGATGGTGTAAATAAAGACCCTAAAATGGAACATCATTGTGTAGTGATTTATAGTGTAACCAATTATTTAAAAAAAGAGATTGCATGTATAAATTTGGATTGCGTTTGCGAAACGCTTATTTATGGTGCTTTCCTTGTATTAGCGTTTGCGAAAACTTCTCCGAATTCTTATCTCCTTTCCTTGGTATCTCGGCACACCCCGTTTTTGACTCTTAAACACCTGAACATGAAATGGGGTGAACAGAACAGCGGCGTAGTCTCGTAAAGAAGAGACCATTATCGCACCGTGACGCCACCAGGGCCCCTGTTCTGAAGGGATAAAGCTTATCATAGACACGCAGGACTAAAGGGGATGCGACCCCGTGTGACACAGCCCAGAGTGACTGACTCCAGAGCTCCGCCCCTTTCTTAGAAGGCTGCTCGGTGGTTAGCAGCACAATGATATCTGTGGCCCTCATCAATGAGAAGCGTTTGTGGTTCCTGTTTCTGCTAAATTGGACTTGGCCTCCTCACTTCCTTTCCAGTGAAGCCTGTTTCTGTGTTAACATTTCACTGTATACGTGACACACCCCACTATTCTTCCCCCCTTTTTTCCGCATTATTGCTCACCAGTGTTACAGGCCAGTGAAATTGTGGTGGTGTTGATTGTGCAAGAAAACAAAAATGAGTTGTTTGTTGAAAACAAACAATGAGACTTTTGGGTCTTTGTCACATAGACATTACAGCTTTTCCATACATATTCCATCAGAGAGATGGTTATGGGCCTTGTTTAGGAACCCCACAGGCTTGTCTGATATACCGAATGATCTAAAGGACATATTTTGCCTCCGGCACTAGGTTTATGCCTCAAATTTGGACTGCATCCCCCCCCCACACACACACACACGCACACCCCAACATGCCAACATTTACCAACATGCTCACCATTACACTCTGAGCCTTGCTTACTTTCTCACACACGTGCATACACACATACAAACACAGTGTTCTACTCCCTTAAACACTCTTCCACACACACTCAGTTACACACACAGTCGGTGCATACAATAACACATTCAGGACACACTTGGTCGCAGACACGCTTATATACACACACAAATTCTGACCTTAGACAATTACTTTCAAACACACACATACATACACACCGTGTCCAGATTTTTCCCCTATTGAGTGGTGAGAATTTTTTCTCTGTAAAGAAATTTTTTGGAGGTCCAGAAGTTGCCGTTGCGGTTCCCCTTAATGAGCGACGCCTTCGGCTCCAGGCGGCGCCTTGAACCCTTGTGAGACTCTCTGGGTTTCACCATTTGCTATTCAAATGGAGGTTGAAATTGGGAAAGAACAAAAGCAGGTGTTTATTATTACAGATGAGTCAGATTCGTGTAAATGTGAGTGAGAAGGGATGGGGGTTGTCCCCTCTCAAACCAGACTGCACCCGTTGCGCCGATTAAGCCATTCAAACATGCGCGCGCACACACACAGATACACACACCTCAGTGTGATGAATGGGGGGGAAACAAAGTAGTGAAATACCCTCCCTCTGACCTGACATGATTATGAATTTCCACACCTGCTCTCACACAGCTCAGTCATCTGCCCATAACCTGAACACTCTTTAATGCTCACAGTCGTGTTTGTCACATCACACTTGGCTGATAATCAATTTCCTGGGGGGGGTTCTGTCTGATGTGCTGGAATTTTAGCAGAAATGTCAATTTGATTCATTTTTCCATAGCAGAAAATGTTCCTCTTCATGTTTTTTAAAATAGTTTATAGCTGCTTTAATTAAATCATTAATCGATCCGTCCAGGATTTCATGAATTTGCAGTTGCAGGAAAAAAAGCTAAATCAAGCAAGTTCGGAATGTTATGAAAAAAATCTTTTTCAAAATGATACAGATTTTAACAAAAATATATCACACGTTACCCTTTATTCATCCATGTATGGAACGAGTGTTCATATCCCCTGGTGTTCAGAAAAGGGTGGCCTCACGTTTGCACTGGCAGGAAGCCGAACCCTTCTAACAGAATATGACTAGAATGGCTTGTAAACTCTTGCACTTGCTGCTGTTTTTGGCAAGCTCTGTCCTTATGTTGTTTCCTTTATTGTATTTGTGTTGTTTTGCGGTTGCTGTTACCCTTCTGACTTTACTTATGTGCAATTTTCTTATGCTCCTTTCCTTGGTCTCTTCTGCAACCATTGCTGCATTGAAATAGAATTTTGACTGTAATGGAAGTTCCGGCCACTAACATCATAGATTTCCTTATTTCGAATACCAGTTGTGCGGAAGTTCCGGCCACTAACATCATAGATTTCCTTATTTTGAATTCCAGTTGTGCTCTGACAACATTTCTCAGAAAGAACAAGGTTCGATTCCCACCCCCACCAAGCGTTCCGGCAAGTCACTCCACACAAGCGCGGAGAGAACATGCAACCTCCGCACAGAAAGACCCCTGACCTGGGAATCCAACCCGGGACCTTCTTGTTGTGAGGCGACTGTCCCAACCACTGCGCCACCCCAATAATCTGCTATAGTGTAAGAACAATGAAAGACTTATGCTGACACAATTAACTGGCTCTATTAAAGCAACGCCACTGTGATGTAGATGATTTTCCTAAAGCAGCACACCATGAGGTGGTTTGTTAGTTTGCTTAGGCTGTGGTACTGCATCATTGTTATCTGGGCTAACGCTAACCCTGTTTACATGCTTTCCGTATGAATAATTGTGTCATGCAGACAGCTCGCTTTTGACTTCATCTGGATTTTATTATTTCCTGTGTTTTAAATCCTGTAAAGACAAACCGTGTCGCATTGTCACACTAATTATAGGCCTCACGTTGCTCTTCAACAAGAGCAGAATCCTGTGAATGAAAATCTGCAATAAGGACTGGTATAAGTTGAGATCTTGCAGTAAGATCTGGGTTCGATCCCCAGGCAGGGGCCTTTCTGTACAGAGCTTGTATGCTCTCCGCATGCTTGCGTGAGTTTACTTTGGGTTTCCCCGTTTCCTACAGTCTAAAAAACATGTAATGTTTGGTGAACAAGTGTGTAACTACATGTGTATAAATAGCCTCAATGCTGGCATGTAAAGAAATATATGAATACATTTTTTTGTTTGTTTGTTTTTCTTATCAGATTCAAGATTGAGTTTACATTCAGCATTTATATTCTAAGTGGACTTGTAATTGGAATGTAACACTATGCAAATGGGACCAATGAGCAAAATGTTTATAAACATTTCTCTCAATCTAAACTAAAACCCAACTTAAACGTTCCCGGTTTAGATTCTTATGGTCTATTTTGTGGAATTTGCATGTTCACCTTGTGCTTGCGTGGGTTTCTTCCCACAGTCTCCATGACTATAGCCTAGGTGCTGGTATGGTGTTAAAACTATAATAAATAAGTAAATAATTTCTCAAATAGCATCATAAACAGCACATTGTTCTTCCGCATCCCCAATTTATTACTTAATGACTTTTAAAATAGGGAAACATTATGTTTTGGATCATTGTTATTGACATTTGACCAGACGGGTTAAGAAAAAGAGATGTTGCCATTTCCTTTATTAAGATTTGAAAGCTGCAGTTAACACAAAAATTGATCATTTTTTCAGAAAAAAGTTTCGGTTCTGTCTGCAGAAAATCCTTTTCATTCACAAGCAGAAAAAGAACTTGCGGTGGTTTTGCGGGGTAACGTGGCTTTTCTAGTGTTACACACAATCATGAAATCTGATTTCTGTTCTTAAATAAATTATATGTATATATATATATATATATATAAATATGGATGGGGTACAGAGCTATGGTACAGCGCCGCTGGAGCAGAAAGTGTTAAGGGTCTTGCTCAAGGACCCAACCGTGGCGGACATGGCAGTGATGATACTTGAATTGGTCTCCCAGTCAACAACACAGTGCGTTACCCTTTTAAGCCATCACTATCCCAACAGAACCAACTGTTGACCAACAGGAGTTGAAGTTGATGTCTGTTCTGGTCTGACTGGTCACCCCATGGTGACGACATGGGGGTGACGAAATCCTCAGCTGATACAAGGGTACACGTGTTCCTAATGAACTTTTCGCTGTGATTTGGTAACGTTACCTGCTGCTCAGCCACGGTTAGAGGGTGCATGTGTGTTCAATGAACACAGTTCTAATTCAATTCTCTTCATTGCTACATACAGTTTGGTGGCATGGTCATGTTTTTTTATGTTTTGCTATTTATTTCACTTCCATTGATTGGAAATTAAAAACTAATAATAGCAGAATACTCACACCAAGAATCAACTCAAAAACAGAACTTTAGAAAATTCCAACATTGTGTTTGTGCGGTTGTCTTCCTTTTATGGATATAAAGTTAAGCAGCAGCATCCGCTCCACGAACCACGAAAGAGGAAATTGACTAAGAGATTCTGAGAATGTATGCGGTTAGGGGTCACGTGACTTGCCGGAACGTTCTCAGTCATTTGCATATGGCCACAGGGAGGAAGATGAGCAGCTTCAACGAGGAACCTTCAGTTGTGATTATCTGCGCTTCAGCTTGCCTCTGTTATTTATTTATATTTGCACAGAGATACACAGCAAAATTAACACCTGTGTAGAGGGTTGTTACAGTTTGGCATTTGGCAGACGCGCTTATCCAGAGCGACTTACATTCTCCTTTTTTTTTTTAACAACTGAGCAATTGTGGGTTAAGGGCCTTGCTCAAGGGTCCACAGTGGTTGCTTAGTGGAGGTGGGAATCGAACCCTGTTCTTTCTGGTATTAGTCCAACACCTTAACTACTAGGATACTACCACTTCCCCACTGTCCATGGTAGTGTTGTACTGCAATGCACTAGCCATGCACTAGTGCTGGACATTTTAAAGGTGTTGAGATGCCATTTTTATTTTGCTGTTAAGGTTTCCTTGTATGGGTTTACCCTCTACTTTTGTATGCTTAATTGGATAATTTACAGCTTTCTAAACCGGTTCTGTCTAAAGTTATTATATATGTGGCCTAAATTTGTATTTTTCTGCTTTAATTCAAGACAAAACATCTTCCAAAATTTCTGGTTAAATTCTTATTCAGATTGTGTACAATCCCCATTTTGGAACTACCTTTCCACTGGAAAGCAAATGGGTTGAAGTTTAGTTTGGCATCAAAACTGGCATTTTGGTGAAATTGTGGTTAAAGCTTCCTGCATGTAGTCATGAAAAGGTAGTTAGAATGTGTTTACAAATTATACCTTTCTCAAATATGCGCCAAGTATGATAGATAAATATTGGTCACAATATATTGGCCTGGACTGGCAATCTGTCCAGGATGTACCCCTGCCTCTTGCCCTATGTGTGCTGGGATAGGCTCTAACCGACTCCTGTGACCCCGAATCAGAAAAGTGAAGTGTGCCCTGTTTTTTTATGTTTGTTTTTGAGACAATGGCCACATACAGCAATCAGCGAGCAATTACAGGAACAGAGGAGGAAGTTGTTTCACCATTAAATCATTTTCATTTAACGGTGTGTTTATGCTACAGGTTACAATATAAATACATTATCGTAAAAAAAATTACAATAGCTTTAACACGGCCCTAAATAAAATAAGTATTTCTGAATTTCTGTTTATTAAAAGTGAATGCAAAATAAACAATTCTGTTACAATTTTTATTGGTATGTCTTTACTATTAAAACTAACACTATAATTTTTGATAGATTTATAAAACGTGTAGTAATTGTGTAGTATAATCGTTGACTTCTGAAGTAATCGTTTGGTGCAGCTAAATATCTGGAGTTTTCCAGTCATGCCTTTCCGACTGCCATATTGTTGAATTCCAGTTTCTAAAAGGAAACAACCTGATTGATCAGATCTATTACAATATTTCATGAGCACTTTATGCTTCCCCAATTCATTTTTTTGCTGATGTTTCTTTTTTGTAATGTTTAAAGCACCTCAACATTTTTATTATCAGCAATTAGGATTTCTACTAAACATTGTTATTGTACGTTTTTCTTCACAGCTGATCAAGTTTACGGAGACCAAGATATGCACGAAGTTGTTCGCAAACACTGCATGGACTATCTGGTAAGATTGAGAGATTGATTTGATTTGCACTTTACTTGCCTGCCAAAAAAGCTAAACGCTTATTACTGAATGGTTTAATTTCTAGATGAAGAATGCGGACTATTTCTCAAACTACGTGACAGAAGACTTCACCACATACATCAACAGGAAAAGAAAAAACAACTGTCACGGGAACCACATTGAGATGCAGGCCATGGCGGAGATGTACAACCGGCCAGTGGAGGTGTACCAGAATGGCACAGGTATGGATACACCCATCATAAATCTCCTTGAGAATTTTGTCAGACGTGCGCATCCTATGAGCTCAGGGCTTTGTGCACACGGGCATTGCATTGCAATGCAATCTGATACTTGTAATATTACATGACTATAGTTTAAAAAAAATCAGGAAAGGTTGAAACACGTAGTTTAAAATACAACAAATACAAAGTCTGAGGTGCCAAACTTTTTTTTTGTCATGTTTCTAGTAAACACAAAGCAAGCATACATTAGTAAACATACATCAGTTTAAAACGCGACCGTGTATCTATGCTAGAGGTTAGAGTATTGAAAATGGGAATACTGTGATCGTATGATTTAATTTTTTTCACATAGTCTTATAAAACAGGGTCAGAATTGCTTTAAGTTAGAATTATAACCTGGAAATATCACAGTAGTTCGCTGATTCGTTTACAAAGCGCTCTTATGTGGACTGCATACCAGTATGTTTGGTTCTTTTTCTAATTGTAAAAAGTTATGGATACATTCTTTGTGAATAAAAAACATATTTAGGTGGAATAATCAGTTTGCCATAAACACAAGCTTTCCAGTCATGGACCCCTATGCCATGACCCCTTTCCACTTTAGACCCCTGTTGGGGTCTAAATTGTTGTTTGGTGTGAGAAAATCCAAACAGAGAAGTGAGTGCAGTAGCTAGGAGTTTGACACATGGGATTCTGATCCTTATCTACTGAAAGGATGCTGCAAATGAATAATCAGAAAGTGACCTTTATTCTTCACATATTTTTAAAATTGTTTCATCTTTCTTGTCTCCATTTATTCATTCATTTATTTATCCTCTATCCCGCGTATTCCTTATGCCAGGGTCACGGGGTCTGCTGGATCTATCCCAGCTCACATAGTGCGAGAGGCAAGGGAACAGTTTTTGAATAACATAGGATTTGTTTTTTATATCTTTTTTATTTTTTTCTAGAACCAATCAACACGTTTCATGGAATCCACCAAAACAATGACGAACCAATCAGAGTCAGTTATCATCGAAACATCCACTACAATTCAGTGGTGAACCCCAATAAAGCCACGATCGGGGTGGGACTCGGCCTTCCCGCTTTTAAACCAGGGGTAAGTGCAAAGAGTTAGGAATAATGGGATTTTTTTAGAGCATGAACGTGTGCAAAAATTCTGAATGTCTGTATAGAAATGCATAGTTTTGTTAGATAAAAGCTAAACCGCACCAATGATAGATTTTGATGTAATGTTTTAACTAATTAATGCAAAATCTACACTGTGCAGTGTACAGAAGGGGTAAACTGGATGACCCAATTAGTGCGATATGTACCAACTACCTTGGGAGCATATTGAATTGAGTCTGGTGGACAGAACAGCAAGAAGAGAGACTTGGGGGTAACATAAATAGGGAAAAGCAGTGTATGTGTTATGTCATCACTGTTTGCCACTTGCTACCGTTTAGTGAAAAACTGATGACGTGTGTGACTGTTGGATGGTCTGGCATATTTGGTTCCAATTCAGCATTTATCGAGATCCTACAGTGACAAAGTGCCTGGGGGATGATGGGGGGGGGGGGATGTGTGACTGCCATATACGGGCATGCGCTGCAATTACAAACCAAAACAGCCACAAATGTTTCAAGGGATCCTGAGGACTAAGGTGACTGGGACTACTTATTGTTCAGTTGTTGTTAATTGTGTTGTCTTTTGGTTATTCATTCTTTCATTCATTTTCTAACTAGCTTATTCGCTAATTCATGGTCACTGGGGTCTGCTGGATCCAATCCCAGTACATATGGGGGGGAGGGGGGGAGCTGAGGAAACTCCTGGACAGGTCGCCTGTCCATCGCAGGGCCACACATACAATCACCCACACACATTCACTCCTATGGTTAATTTAGATTCACCACTCAGACTAATGTACTTGTTTTTAGACTCTGGAGGGAATCTAGAGTACCTGGAGAAAACCTAAGCAAACGAACCGGGAATCGAACCCTGCTGTGCAGCTAGCCACTACACCACCATGCTGCCACTTTTTTGGTTATTGTTACCCTAAATAATCTGACTGATCCCAGCCGTGTTTGCCACTTGGAACCTGCTTCTGTATTAGATTGTGTTGTGAGCTAATGATGTTTTCTTGGTTTGTTGGTGGTTCTTCTATTTTTTCACTTTCACTCTCAGACTCTACACATGAGTCAAAACAGGAATTTGGGCCGAGGCCATGCTTCATGTTTGTTTTGAAGCGAGATGCAGATGCAGATCGGTTTCTCACAGCTGTGGGTGAAAAGCTTTGCTATTTAATCTCGTATCTACTCGTAGATATCAATAAAATGATCTATTTGCAGGTTATACAAAATGTTTTCAGTCTTGCTTTTACACAAAATGCAAGTCGTTTCCTTGTTATTTGTAAACATCATAATGGCTGGCAGATATCAGGAGTAGCAAATGCTCAAGATGCTCAATGTCTCCTGAACATATTGCCCATCATGATGATAGATTTTTCTCTCATTGCGTTCGTGCGCGTGCGTGTTGGAGAGAGCAAGAGATGTGTGGAAGAGAACGTGAAAAGAAGCTGCCTTGCATAATCAGGAATCAAAAGTAATTAGTGGTTTGGCCTGAACTTCACTGGCTGGTACTTTAAGACACATTTGGAAAAACAAAACAAAGCAGTCCTGTGCGTGTGTATTGGAGGGGGGGGGGGGTCAGGTTTAAACAGCTTGGTGGGGACCCTAAACCTAAATATACACAGGCACATGGAGACTCCTCTCATGGTCTTCTGGACGACTGTTTGACATCGGAGCGGTGCTAGCTCTGTAGACTCGCTCTTGCTTCATGCGTGTGTGGTATGGAATTCCAAACCTGCAATTTACAAACCTGGTGAACCCACAAATTTTTGTTTAAGACATGGAAATATAAGTGTTAATATTGATCATTTAAGCTTTAACAGTTAACGTTCACTGCATGGTGGTTGCAGCTTGTACTTATGAGTCAGAAAAAAAGGAGAATCAGAACCAACATCTACTCAGGTAGAAGCAGCTAATTCTAATAACTATAATAATAATAATAATAATAATAATAATAACAAATAGCAACAAATTGAAACAACAGAGACAAAACATCGATCTCATTTTTTTATTAATAGCCGTATTTGTCAATGACAACTAGATATTTGACAAACCCAAGGTTTTTAACTGAACTTTGTATAAATCTGAATCAATTAATGTTAAGGGTTTAAACGATGTATCAATAGAGAATTCTTTTTTTTCTTTGTTTTGCAATGTACCAAAGTTCAAAAGTTCATTACTCTGTAGTCACAAAGAGATGCAAATTCTTTTTACAGTCATATGCAGATTTTTACTGGCAGACAGTATTTACATGGACACATCCATATACGTTTTTAAAAATATATACAGTATATAAACGGTCATGGTGCTTATATGTTTCAATGTGTGTTCAAAACTACAAACATGGCAGTGTCTCAGAACCTACCAGGCGTTGATTAATCTAAAGCGACTACCTGCGCGCGCACACGCACTACAAGGTGAAAAAAAAACTGCTTTGTTTACCGTTGAATCTGCGAACGGCCGTTTAGAATTGACGTCACCTGCTAATCTCTGTGGTGAGGAGCTTGTCTCCAGCTCCCAACAAGGAATTCTGACTTGAAGGGTGTTTGTTACAAGATTCAGCTTAACACAGCAGATGGAATGAGTGTGTGAAGAATAACCTATGAGAGTGTTTGTCTGGCAGCTTGAACTTTTGTCTAATTGAATAGCTGTTTCCTTTCTCAAAGCTGTCTGACACAATATTTACAGCAGTGCCTTTCCTTATTGTTCATTTTATTTGGGGAGAGATAGGATAGGATAGGATAGGATAGATGTTGGATTACAGGTTCAGTTCATGCAAATACTTTGATCCAAACACAAAATACTTTCTTTTAATGTTCATCTTTTCCATATGTGACTTCACTGGTCCTCCTATAATCACATCCACACTTCTAAAAAGACTTTCTACTATATTTGGTCATGTGACTGCGGGGCTTTGATTTAGCTGGAGGTGTGGAGTACAGTCAGTGTTTTAGTTCATCCAAAAGGTATTTGGGTTAAAGGAGTTGACATGAAAGTTCTTCTACTCCAAAACACCATATATCCCAATCCTGAATTTTGTAAACTGTTGCGCCACTACCTGTAACCGTACTATACATATCATACTTTTTAATGGCCAGGAAGTATAAACTTAAAAAATTGAGATGTACTCCATCCTTAAGTAGTATGCGATTTGGGATGGAACCTGTGCATCTGTGTGCGTGTTTGGGTTCAGGTCTGTATAGCAGCTGGCTAGGCTGCACACTTGGCATGACACACTTGGCATTCAGACAGAGCACCACACAGTAGCTTATCACATGCTGTCTAGCATTCGAGACACTCTCCCACACGGTAGAGTAAGTGAAAGTGCATTCCAGTGCTGCAATCAGAGCGAAGGATAAAACCCGTGCTCTTCGCTTTGTCACTTATGTCTGTAGAACAGTTAGTGGTAGAGCCAGCGTTACATCAGACTCTCAGACAGTTACTGAAACATTCTTTTAACCTTTTAACTTAAAATCTGTTCCCAATTCTCGTTCAATTGTGTCTGTTTGAGTCATATTTATACATATACTTATATCATTTTTTTTCTTGTTTATAAAGCTGTATTTCAAATCACGATCTGGTGTAGTAATTACAGGTCATTTACATTATTATATCGGCTTTATTCATTTAAGTGTAGTGTATTTGAAGACGTTTCCTATTTTACAGTCTGGGGGTAAGGGGAAATAAAACGATTGTTTTGTAACTAAATCTCGAGACCACTCTGTTTACTGGCTTTAACGATAACCAACTACAAGCAAATAAGAATGAATCATTATTCCTGAATTCAGAAGCAATTGCCATTGTTTACAAATGGTTGCCGTGTAAGTGGAATAAAGCACTTTGGTAAGTACTGCTATTAAAAAAAAACCCTGTTTAACAACATTTTCTGAATGCAAGCAAAACTTCACAATTGGTATTAAGGTTTTTAATTGACATTTCGTTGAAAAAGGTATTCTAAGTTAAGAATCGCAGCAGTTATATGGATTACAAAAAAAAAGACCACCATATTTTCAGACAGTTTGTGACGCACAGTGCTGCACAAAATAGCATTTGAAATAAATATACTGCATGTTTTTGAATGTAGAAATTATTATTTATAATTGCTTAATGTTTAAGTCAAGCTTCTTTTATTTCTATAACACTTTTTAACAGATAACATTGTCAAAGCAATCATAAAAGACAAAAATAAATTCAGTTCTGTTTAAGTAATCTCTGTAAAATAAGAATCCGCCCTAAATGCAACAGCAGCAATGTGGCTAATGTGTGCAATACAAATAAAATTGACTTGATTTTGCTTTGTTGACGTTTTTTAGTGAACTAAGATTCATAATCTGTGTTTCATACAAATGCTAATAATTTGATTATTACTCCGGACAGTACGCAGACCAGTCTTTGATGAAAAATGCTATCAAGACATCGGAGGAGTCCTGGATAGAGCAGCAGATGCTGGAGGATAAAAAGAGAGCCACTGATTGGGAGGCTACCAATGAGGCAATCGAGGAGCAGGTAGCCCGTGAGTCGTATCTGCAGTGGCTTCGGGATCAGGAGAAACAGGCACGGCAGGTGAGCAGAGGGGTTGCCTCTGATTAATAAAAAAAATAATAAAAGACCATGTTTTAGTATTAGAACATTTCATAGATTCTGGAATTGCAGACAAGGTTTTGGTGTCAGCTCCTGGCTATACTTCAAAATGTTAGCACTGAGGTAGAGCCCAATCTGTTCTGAAATGCTTTGTGTAATAAACGTGTTGAACTGTGAATGGCATGTCATTTAAAGTGCCTAATTTCAGAGAAGGGTTCAGACTTGACTTCAATGCATCTGTGTTTTCTCACCATGGCCACTGCTGAACTGGCTGGATTCAAAGAAACTCTGCGTCTTCAGATAGAGCTTAAAAGCGAAAGTACAAAGTACTGATAAACTGTATAAAATAAAAAAGGCCAAACTCCTTCCTTCACATCAAGGTATGACCAGGTGGTGTACACCAGATGTCGGATAGGATACACCAGGTTGACCCATGGTTTTTTGACAGGAGATGAACATCCATTGTGTTAATTCTGTAACAGCCCTCTCTCGGTGGTGAATATTTTATTAACTTGTGATTCACTGAATCCTGAAAGGAAACGCTTTTATAAATTCTATTGGAGAAATTTTTCAGAAAGTGCCACCTTCCAGAATTCTAAAATCTTTAGCCTATATTAACATCAAGGGGCTGATTTAAACCTTTTTACTTATTTATTTGTGTATTTAATATTTTAAGTACCTTTTCTTTGTATAACAAAAGTTAAAGTTGTATTTTATATATTTATGTATTTTATACTATTTCTGACCATTATATAGCCGCAGATGCTAAAATTGCCATTAAACAAAAACCAACATAAACAACTTGATTCCAGTGTAGAAAAGCGAAAGTACAAACATGTTTTTTGTTTTTAAATAGTCTGTAAATTGCAGATGACCTCTTTGCATATTGTATTTTAATAAATGATAAAGCTTTATGTATTTGCATGCATTCTGGGAAAACTTCAGTTCATTATTTATAACTGAGCAGTTAAAAAGGTCCACCAGTGGCAGCGTGGTTTTTTGTGAGATTTGAAGTTACAGTCTTTCAATCACTACTTCAGTGTCTATCATGTCCTCTGTACAATGGATGTCCTGGGATTATCTCAGAGTCTAATTGTGATTTAAAACTGGTTTAAAAATGCTTTTTTTTTTTTTTTACTACACTTGGTGCTGTTTTCCTTGCACTGTAATAACGTTTGCGGTTACCGGAGTCTCAGAAACAAACATCCTATAACAGATTTATTCCCGTTTTGCTATTTAATGAAGCTCCACTCTTCTAGTAATTCCAGTTCATACCAAAGTAGACTTTGTGCTGAACACTGGTGTTTTTACACTAATAAGAACCCAGCACGTGGTAATGGAGGTTAATTGTGCTCAGGGTCATTGTCATGCTGGAACAGTGTTGGAGTCTCTTAGTTCCCGTGAAGGAATAATGTAATGCTACAACATACAAAAACATATAGATGACCACAAACTTGTGGGAATATAGTGTGTATTATAAAACAGGAAGTTTTCCATTTTGATTCTGAATTATTTTTTTTTTCCCAGCCTCGTAAAGCCAGCGCTACATGTAGCTCTGCCACTGCGGCAGCCTCTAGTGGACTGGAGGAGTGGAGCGCACGATCCCCACGCCACCGGAGCTCCGCCCCTTCCCCCGAGAACGCGGACACTGCCCACTCGGACTCTGTGCCCAAGCCTCCCTCTCCGGCTGGAGCAGCTCTTGCACTGTCCAAACCCCCCTCACCGTGCGCCCCTGGTACGCCATGCTTCATTACATGAGCACTACATCACTTCTGTCATCCAGTCAGTTGGTGTGCACTGTGTTCTTTACTCAATGTACCAAAGCACATTTTATTTGTCAAAGGCACACTAAGGTAAACTGGGTAAAAGTTGATCCAGTAGTACAGCGAGTGAAGAACTGGTTATTTGTTGTGCAAAACCAATGTAAATGAGGATGAGTAGGGTTTCCCAGCACTGGAGTGTATCCCAAGTGTTTCCAGTGCTTTTGCAAACCTTATTTACCTGCACAGTGGAAAAAAACGTTTACAGGTGTAAAATTGTGTGTCTGTGTGTGTCTGTGTGTGTCTGTGTGTGTCTGTGTGTGTCTGTGTGTCTGTGTGTGTGTGTGTGTGTGT
>JAOTRA010000024.1:6219689-6233778 GCA_026260255.1 Pseudolaguvia tuberculata | reverse complement strand
GAGAGAGAGAGAGAGAGAGAAAGAGAGAGAGAGAGAGAGAGAGAGAGAGAGAGAGAGAGAGAGACTAAGAGAAAGACTCTATTTGCAAACATAGTGTGTCAATAACATAACTGCCAGTGGATGATGTATGAGAATGTGACTGTCATTCTGCACTGACACATACAGGACATACACACAGGCTCTCTTCTTTCTCTCTTTCTTTCTCTCTCTCTCTCTCTCTCTCTCTCTGTCCTCTATGAGGAGGTTGTGTCGTGACCATTCAGATGATGATAAGATACAAATATTTAAAGCCATATTTAAGGAAGCCATTTGTCTACAATGTTGTTCCAATTCTAACAAATAAGCTTATTTGTGACAATCAATTAATGCAGGAACATGATCATGTCCTTGGTGAGAGTGACAAATAGTTCATGAATTTTACATGATGTCACCCATGTTGTCCAAATGACCTTTCTCATGAACGGTGTGCTGCTTGTGTGTCAATAATCTATGTCTATAATTAGCATGGCAACTGGAGCTCAGGTAACGTACATACAAAATAGTATCAAGACACAAAAAAGCAGAACACTCGCTTAGGGTCTAGTGTTTCACTTAGCGTGAGGTCAGAACTTGCTACAGAACAGCCACAGTCAGTAATCACACGGAATGATAATAAGCCGTGAAACAGGTACGAATAAAAAAATACAGTCCCACTACAAACTCAGCAGGAGCTGTGATGACAAAAAGACTATAAATATCAACTTTGGCTTCATCTCTTATAGCGCATGAAGAACACGTTGGTCCTGGGAGGAAATTGTCTCTTGATCAGAAAATGTGATCTATTGGTACCTGGGAAAAGACTTTAACAGCTGGTGTTCAGGACTGTAGATAACCAGTAGGTCAGATAACCAAGAGGATAATTCAACAACATTATAGTTTTTAGTTTTCTAAACACTAGAGATTGTTATTGTAGTGAGATTTTAATCCCAAACTTATTTTTAAAGTTTGACTCAACAAACAACTCAAAACATGCACCACATACTGTGTACATAGTCTTGGACATGATGGGGAAGATTAAGTGAGATTAAGTTTTACGCAAAATCAGTTACTCAGATTTAAATTAAGCTACAATAAAGAAAAAGCTCATTTCAAAACAACTGCACAGGCTATCACAGTCATTACAGATTTTAGACTCATAACGTGAAAACACTTAAAATTCTCTGTGATTTCTGTCATGCAGAACAACACCGTCCAGACCAAAAGGTGGCAATACAATGCTAAAAATCTATTTTATTCCGAAAACAATGACTCTACCAAGAAATGTGAATAAACTAGTAGCTCAAGTAAAGACACTGTTGCCCATTAAATGAGTATAACCACCGTATCTTCAAAAAGCAGTGCAAATTTCACTTGTGTATTCTGTCATCATGCATGTCTAAATGTGATGTGATTATCTGATGCAAAACTATAACAAACCAAAGAAGAGAGTATGAATAATAGGTTACTGATCCAAATGAATATTTTATTACAGGTTAAGCTACTCACAGGGACGTAAAGTTTTTTCCTTTTACTTTGGATCTGAAACCTGTATTCAATGTGTTGGTATTGTTAGCATTAGCCCGCTAGCTATCTGGCCTCAAACCAGAAACTTTTAATAAAACAATTGGGCTTCTTGTGTTTCACAACAAAAGATCTATATAATTATAAATAGAACTAAGTGCTATACATTTTTTAGTAGCTACAGGGACAATAACAAACGAGGTTGTGAAATTAGTCAAGGTTTTTGGCAAAACCTTGCCAAAAAAGATCTAATGGATCTGTACCTTGTGCAGACAGCAAGAGCTGGTGTTCTAGATGGTAGCAAAGCCAACAACAAAAAATAATTGAAAAGAAAAACTCTTGTGGGATTTAAGAGGATTATTTAATGACAGTTTACTTTTAATTAATCGTAATAAATTCCAGCATCGATTGTTTCTATTATTGCAGAAGATTTAATTGTAATTTGGCCAAAAATGAATAAAAATTGTGCAATTTTCCTGCCATGATTCACATCTAAACATCATGTGACCTTTATGTTCAATTAATAAAATCAGCTATCTACACACAGCAATAAGATAAAATGCATTAACTTGTAGTGGAGCTTGAACCCTGAGATTAAGACTGAGGTCTCTTTAGGCTTTATACTTAGATAAATACTCTGGTAAACATGTAACTGGCACAACATCCAACATCGTTTGAAAGTGCAATAGATTTTGGCACACCTAAAAACAGAGCAGATCGCCAGCAAAGATTGTTTGAAATGGCGCTGCTGAGAAAGGTAATTCTGTTTCACTCTATAATAAAGAACTACTGCGTTTAGTATCTAGGGATATGAACAAAGACAACCAATTAAGGGTGATCCAAAATAATTTTTCATTACTACAGTATATAAGGTTATTAGGTTATTATTTTATATTTCTATATTTCTATATATTAGAGTAACATGACTGCGTAGTGGTTAGCACCTTTGTCCGGAATTCCTGGGCAGGGTGACTCTCTGTATGGAGTTCGCAGGTAATACCTGTGCTTTCATGGGTTTCAGTAGAAACAATGTGCCCATAGAATATTAACTAATCAACAACACACTACAAACGAAAAAGGGATTCTAATATTGCAACATGATTTAACTGTTAAATCTATTTTTTTTTTTTTTTAAATATTTGGCCAAAAAGAGGCATTAAAAGAACAAATGCAATTCACTCTCATTCATATCTAAACATCATGTGACCTATCTTCAATTAATAAAATCAGCTATCTACACACAACAATAAGATAAAACACTTGTAGTGGAGTTTGAACCCTGAGAGCAGGTCTCTTTAGCCTTTATACTTAGATAAATACTCCAGTAAACATGGAAACTGGCACAACATCTAAAATGTGATGTCGTTTATAAAGTGTTTGAAAGTGCAATAGATTTTGGCACACCTAAAAACAGATTGCCCACAAAGATTGTTTGAAATGGCGCTGCTGAGAAAGGTGGTTCTGTTTCACTCTATAATAAAGAACTCAATTTTGGTAACCAGGGACACAAACAAAGACAGACAGTTAGGAGTGATCCAAAATAATTTTTCATTAGTTACAGGTTTTTACGAGATTTAGGAGTTTTAGAGGGCAATGTATTTATTTTCTATTTAATATTTCTATAAATTAGGGCTTAGTAGGGTCTTTCTGTATGTAATTGGCATGTTCTACCAGTGCTTGCATGGGTTTCAATAGAAAAAAATGTTCTCACTGTTAAATCTACATTTTATATATTTGGCCAAAAACATGCACTAAAAGAACAGATGCATTTCAATTTTTTATTCACATCTAAACATGATCTTTATGTTCAATTAATAAAATCAACCATCTACAATAAGATGGCAATAAGATAAAACGCATTAACTTGTAATGGAGTTTGAACCCTGAGATCAGGTCTCTATATTCTTTATAGATAAACACTGAAGTAAACATGTAACTAGCACAACATCCAAAATAACATGTTTACAAAGCTTTTAAAAGTGCAACAGATTTTGCCACATCATGAAACAGCCTTTTGCCCTTTTGAGAGCTAGATAGGCTCCACCAGACACAGTGACCCCAAATTAGGGAACAAGAAAGTATAGAAGATGAATTAATAAATGAATAAATTACTATAAATTATTAATTTATTATATTGAAAATCTCTACTGAGATCAATCCTTGACTTTGTCAGAACACTATTTCAGTGACCAATCAAAATTCATTTGAATTTGCTGTATATTGGAAGCCACAAAAATGTAACAAGATTTTGCTTTATAATAATCTGTAGCTACAACATTGTCATGTTTTAGAATAAGAAATAAAATAATTTACACATAATAATAAGAGAATCATGCTCCAAGCTGCAGTGAGTTTTGGGTCCCTGGCTGTGAATGAACATAAAACATAATCTTTGTGAGGTTATATTGAACAAAATGCGTCTACTCTAGATGGTCTCCTCTGCAGAGATTTTAAATTTACTGTTGCGCAGGATGAAGAGTGAACATCCTTGTCTTCCTCAAGGCTAAAGGGTAGAGAGCGCGTTGACTGCATTTCACAGCTGACCTTGCAGCGAGATGGAACTTTCAGCAGTGGGCTGTGAGATTTATGGGTTTGTTATATGTGCACCGAACGGTTAATGTGCAACCAAAAATGATAAGTAAATCTGATTGGATTTAAAGTATGATTTTCAGCCTAATGACAAGGATGCTGGCTGGACAAGACACTTTAATATCTTTGTGGTGAAGAAAGCAGCATTTACAGGCTCTTGTCCTGACACTAATGCATTTCTTATTAATTAGATGGATATAAGGTTGCAGTATACACAGAAGCATAACATCGCCTACAGCGTGTGGCCTGACATCCACCAGAAACTGCTTGCTCTCCTGCAGGGAATGACCCCACAAAATTATACAAACTTTCCTGATGAATGTAAGTGAGATTCATTAATTTGTTCATTCATCTTCTTATTCACTTATTCCCTAATTCAGGGTGACGGGGGCCTGCTGAAGCATATCCCAGCACACATATGGCGAGAGGCCATAGCACACCCCGGACAGGTTGGCAATCCATCTCAGGGCCACACATAGATGAACAACCCTGTGACACATTCACTCCTATGCAAAAGTTCTCAGTAGAATAATAAACCACAACCACATGGATCTGTATCAGCATGATTAGTGTCTTAGCTAAGGTCATTAAAGGCTTTCTTTGGTCCTTTTATGTACTTCTTCTATAACGCTACGCAAAGGTTGTTTCTTTAATATGGAAAGTCTCTACTCTAACTCTACATTTTGAAACCTTACAAAAAATACACAAAGCAAAAGGCCAAAAACATTTTTCCAGTTTCAGGACACAAGTACTATTAAAACGGTGTAATTTGCCATATTTTTATATAAATACACAGAACAATAAGCAGATCCCAGATAATTCAATGATGTGATCTTTTATCCTATTTCTACCAGAGATTTGCAAATCAACTCTACCAACAAGTCATAGCCATGAGATCCACACATACAGTAAACAGTCAAGGACATTAACAAGGTTTGTGGACACAAATCAGAGTTTAAAAAAAATGACGATCAAATCTGGCTTTTACTTCCTGGTATTTACACTAGAATAAATCTATTCGTAATAAATTAGCTATTATTTACCTCTCTAAAAATCCTTCTGAATGACTAAATTCGTTTAAGGGCTACAGAGATTACTAATTATTTATTTTTTATTAATTACTAAAGGTGGCAACAGGACATTTCTGAGGAGCAGAGGAATTTAATTCTACCCAAAGACACATCAGGACATGAAAATTAGCAACTGCAAAACTGACGTCTCTCAGGAAAACAAGACCGATAATTGTGAATATTATTATGCAGTCTGGGGTGAATTTACTTTATCGCAGATTACATTGTCTACTCCGCATTCCAGTGATTCACCCTGGAATAGACAGCAATTACAGAAGAAATATTAAAATGGTCAAATAACAACTTTTATGACGGATAACAGATAACTGGCTTTGGGTTCAATTGCAGTACAAATATTAGGGAACTAAATAAACAGCCAGCCTTTGAGCATCCTTTAGTACTCCATATCAGTTACTATTAGTAATGAACAAATCTGACACCATACTATTTATAGTGCACTATATAGGGTGCATTGCCTAAATATTCCATTAAAAGTCATAACTGAAAGCTGAATCTTCAAAGAACACATTGGCATCCAAGTAATTGCATCAACTTACTGAAGACTTGAGAAGGAAGAAGGTGGTCCTGGGCTCGATTCCTGAGCAAGGCGTCTTTTGTGCGGAGTTTGCATGTTCTCTCTGCACTTGTGTGGGTTTCTTCCCACAATCCAAAAAACCACGTGCATTAGGTTGGTGATTCTATATTGCCCATAAGAGTGGGTGTGGCTGAGTGTGGCTGAGTTGTTTGTCTATATGTGGCCCTTAGATGTACTGCTGACCTGTCCAGGGTGTACCCTTGCCTCTTTCTTTATGTGCACTGGGATCAGGGAATAAGCGGGTTAAAAGATAAATGAATGAACGAACAAACAAACAAACAAACAAACAAACAATTTAATTATTGAAATAGTTTAATCCTTTGGACACTGAAAGAACTAATTTTGTAAACCACTGATGTTCTATCAGTAAACACAGTGAAATCAAACGAAACTGACCAAACTTCATCTGGCCAAATGTGAGTACGTGTGACAATTGTGATATTTAAACTAAGAGGCTACCTAAGAGACTTCATTTGAGATGGCAGGGCATATTGAAATGTCTGTCTGGAATGTACAGTAAATCTCCTGAAAAAAATTGGCAAACGGAATAAAGACAAATACACGGTAACCTTAGCACTCCTTGTTGGGGGTAAAGCAAGTATTTGTGGAGAGACGTTTTAGTGAAATTGGACAATTCTCAGTTACGTTATCAAGCATCTCTCTTTTCTCTATCTGGCAGGTCCCTGTTGAATCACTTATTGTTTTGGGAGAATTGATGCTCTCCATGCTATTTTCCCACCAGCTTGATCTCTGTGCCCTTTATGCCCACTACAGGGGGCAAACCAAGCCAGATCGCTTCCCATCTTGCAAAAGCGCCTGAAAGCAATAAAAGCAAACCATCTCTTTACATACTAGAAGAAATAGAAACCCAAGTACTAAGAAAACATTGGTTGTCTTGACCTTTCAGCTGCCATAGAATAACGTGAACCGATGCAGAGGTCTAATATGTTGGATCTTGTGACATTTCGTATAACAATTTTGTGGGGTTGAGATATTATTTTTCAAGGTTGTCTATTTAAGAAATCAAATCAAAGAGCAAAATGATAAGCAGTTAAACTAAGGGTTCTAATTGAACACAGGAAAATAAAAGTATTTGGAGTCCATGTTACTAAAGTGAGGCTATTAATAAAAGATTTTAAACTCCTTTCACTCGGCATAAATTTGCTAGTCAAAAGAAATATATGAGTAGGAAAATCATATTCCAGGTTAATAATGTGGGTTAGGAAAATCAGCCATGCACTAACCCTTGGCTAGTTGTAGTAAAGGTAAAGGATCTCATTTGAATACATTTCTATGTTTACAAGCCTGATTTAACATGTGGATTAAAAAGCTTTTTTCATGGATAAAATAAGTCAAACACATAAGCACAGAAATAGGATATAATAAATAAAGAATATTAGAATAAATAATGTCATACTGTTTTAACTGTTGTTACACTTTCTTTGTGATAATGTAAATGTGCAACTTATAGTCATTAATGAAGATGAAATGGTGACTGAGAACCAAAGATTCAGATATTTCTCATTTCTGCATTCTAATACACCAAATTATAAATTTAGCATATAAGTTTAATTAAGCTCTATGATGGACTGGCAACCTGTCCAGGGTGTACCTCATTTATGCTCTTTAGGTTCAAGTTCTAAAAAGAAATATGAAAGGAGTTATCAGAATATCATCTTTTGAAACAAATATAACAAATGAAGTTACCTGTATTTTACAATTTAAAGCCACCGTTAGATTGAAAATACCATGACGAAGGCAGATACCAGTGGTTTATTCAATATGTGCATGTTCATATGTTCTCTGGGCAACATAATGAAATATTTGTCAAATACTTTAAAATGTATTATACTCTATGTCAATGTTGACAGCAATGAATGGTCCATAATTAGTTAAAGTAAATCTACACACACATTTCTAATAAAAGGTAGAAAATAATCTTGAAGTAACTAACCTATTAGCAAAGAATGATACATATTCTTCTTCTTCTTCTTATTATTATTATTATTTGAATTATTATATGAAAGCCTCCTGTACACACTACTACTGGCATTTTAGGCAACTGTGTTCTTGTGTTGGTTCTACACCTGTTTTTCCACAGCAAACAAAGTGACAGCTGGAAAATGAAGTGGAAGTAAAAAAGGGCAGCTGGAGATCCGCCTTCTCTCACACGCCTGACTCAAATCATTAGCTTTTCTTGAAGCAATACACATAGAGACCTATAGGACTGAGGGGACACCACATCTTCTGAAAGGTCTTCAAGCGTGATTGAACCTCATGTAAGAGGATTTCCCTGACAGGATGTGATGGATATTGGGATCACAGCTTGGACATTAGGCTAAAGTGAAATGTAAAGATTAAAAAACTCACCTCCTCCATTTTTGTAGCAGAGGTAAGGGAAGCGCCACACGTTCCCCAGACCAACGGCGAAGCCCACGCAGGACATGATGAAGTCCATCTGCCGGGTCCATGTCTCTCTCTCTGGTTGGACACCATCTATCTCGATCTTCAGAGGACCGTTTCCAGTCTGGTGGTTCCCGTTTGGAATAAAGTGGCCTTTTTTCTCTTCTGACACCAGGCAGCAGTCCATCCCCAATTCTGCCCTGTAGTCGCCTGTGCCTAGTGCGCTCTTTTTGCTCTTCTCCATTCTACAAACACACGTTCACACACACACACAGTGTCCAACAGAAAATAAAAATAAAAAGGTAGTGCCTTTAGGACTGGAAACAATCCTAAATCACTTTGTTCCTTTTTATTTGTATGTCTCCAGTCAGTCTCCTTTATTGACACAGAAATGTCCTTCTGTTCTTCCTCTCTGCCGAAACCTGTTAAGGGTTAACAAGATCTCTGTCTTTTTCTTCTTAGAAAGAATCCTTTTTTTAATTATATCAGTAGATCAGTTATTATTTAACATATGGGCATAGTTTATTTTTCAATCGTTTTTATTTTCTCAGACAGGCTTCTTGGGAAGGTGTTTGTCGGAAAAAAGATCGCCCGCAGTATTAACCTTAAAAAAGATGTGGAAGAGAATCACGAGAAAAATGAAACAAAAAATTATCACCGAATTAAAAGGGCACCTTCAAAAGCAATCGACGAAACACTTGAAGGTGAGTCTGAAGAATCGCATCGGCACGTATCTCTCAAAGAGGAGGCGGTTGTCGGGACGGAAAAACCAGGCGCCGCTCGCGCGCTAAGAAATCGGCCAATGTAAAGGAATTACATTCAGCAATATACGCAAACCAAAAACTATGCCTTCGTCTAAACCATCATCCCTTCTGGATTCCTCAGCGACTAAAGAAATAACAGGTGTAACGGTGCTGTATATGTCTATGGGCGGTGCTACTCTTTCTGTCTCTGACTATCTCTGACTGTCTCTGTCCGTGTCCGCAGGCGCTCACAGCTCTAAGTCGGTCTGATGTCGTAGCGCGTCACTCTGCGTTCACCCCCTCCCTTTCTGTGCACCCCGCGTAAGGACGCAGACATCAGTATGGAAAGCCAAATGGTCCATAAATAGGACGAGATTTGGGAAGCAGTGACGTCTGTCTGTCCGTCCATCGGTGAGATAACATCGGTGAGATAACTTTTCAATCAGCTTCAACAGTATTAGATCAGACACTACTGTCAGGTAAGTTGGTCTGGGGTGCAGTGAGCATTCGAGTAATCCCAAAGGTGTTCAGTGGTGGTAAGATCAGGGCTTTTTTTACTCCAATAATAACACAGCATGTGATAATGGAACTCAGGGGATTTGTGCTCAGGGTCATGCTGGAACAGAGTTACTATTCATTCCATCCATCCATCCATCCATCCATCCATCCATCCATTGTATAAATTCATCCTTATATCGCCATACAAACTACAGTTTTCTAACTAAAATCACACAAAAACCTAAAATCAGATTAGAAAAACTAATTTCTATATGTAAACACTTACATATCCTTCTTTAGTTTTGTACTTGTATTTCAGATTAAATGATTTAAAATTTTATTTCTGATGGAGTTTGAACTTTGACCTTTTGAAGCCTGCTATTGTCTTGTTAATGTGGTAGGGGGGCTGATTCAATCACTGTAAACAAGGTTACAATACATCACAGATTAAATAGAGAATATTCCCAATTATTCAAATACTGCGGATGAAGTATGTATAATAAGATTAATTTAGTTACTATTCTAACATATAATGTCTTTGTGATTTCTGAATTCTCAGCTCAAACCTTTATAGCTACCAGAACAGTATACTATTCATACTTATAAAAAAAGATTTTGTACTTTTTAAGATTTATATAAAATAATCAATAATAAGTTGTTCCCCAAACAACAGTACAAAGGTATTTTTTTATCTTACACCATATAAATATATAGTTATTTTACATTTTAATGTAATGAAATAAGATTTATGTTTTAGCAGCTACAAAGTTCAAAATCGTTCATGAAAACTTATCTGCTTAGAACTTTGATTGGATGTTTTTTCTAATTATATTGATATAGTTATGTTTATGTCAAATTTTAAATAAATCCCATGTATAGTAAGAAGATGAATGAATGATGAATGAATCCATTCTCACTATTTCAAAATGTTTCTATTGTGTCTAAAAACTAAATGATGGTCTCTAAAATTATACTTTATGTAAGTAATTATCATTTTTGCTGGACAGGATCGGAAGGAAATCATGGGGGCGGAACCCATTATCACAAACAGCCAACGCAATGGCGTCTGGAGGTCAAAATAAGGTATTGCAAAAAACCATGCGTGATTTGGGAGTGTGGATATAATAACACAAAACTCCAATAACACAATACAGCTGCCAAAAATAAAGTGCTGTCGAAATGATCTTTTATTTTCTGAGACTTATATTTATACTGTCAATAAATTTACTTCTAATTTAGTGTGAATAAAAAAAATCATGGGCGACTATTAAAACAATGAATATTATTGAATCTGCAGCATGAATTTTGTCTCGTTTATTGTTGTTCCTGTTTGGTAAATCAACCAAATAAATCCAAAAATAATTACGCTAAATAAATGAATGAAACGCATTTGTAAAAAATGTAGCCAGATGCGGGCATCCTTCACTGTTCACTGTGGTAATAAAGCTGATGAACACTTTAATATTAATTGTGCACTAAACCTATCACTTGCCCGACCTATAGTACTGCTGTACTGCAATGTACTGCTGTACCTATATACCGAACTGCTGGATTGTTATTTTATTGTCTTTCTTTTTACGGTTGCAAAGTTTTTAGTAATCATAGCAACAAAGATATTTTTGTTCTCTTAAGGGGCTTTTTTCAGGTCTAAAAATAAAATGCGTTTGGCTTATTGAAATATCCTGTGTGTGTGAGAGAGAGATGGCATGCCAGGGTGTCTTGGTGTAACATTTTATATGGCAAATACAATAGCTTATAATAGTAAAGCTAATAACACTGTATTAATTTTTTTTTTTTAATAGACCTATAAGGTCATGGATCTTTCGGCTGCTCCGGTTAGGGGTCGCCACAGCGGATCGCTCTTCTCCACACCCCCCTGTCCTCTACATCTGCTTCTTTCACCCCGACTACCTGCATGTCTTCCCTCACCACATTCATAAACTTCCTTGGTCTTCCTCTTTTCCTCCTGCCCGGCACCTCCATCCTCAGCATTCTCCTACCAATATACTGCATGTCCCTCCTCTGCACATGTCCAAACCATCTCAAACCTAGCCTCCCTCACCTTGTCTCCAGAACATCCTACATGCGCCGTCCCTCTAATAAACCCATTTCTAATCCTGTCCATCCTCGTCAATCCTAATGAAAATCTCAACATCTTCAACTTTGCCACCTCCAGCTCCTTCTCCTTCTTTTTGACAATGCCACTGTATCTAAACCGTACAACATTGCAGGTCTCACTACAGTCCTATAAGCTTTCCCTTTCACTCTTGCAGGGACTCACCAATCAGAAATCACTGCCTGCCCTCTTTTCTTCAATTCTCTAACACACTCTCCATTACTTTGCACTGTTGACACCAAATACTCCTACACCTTCACTACCTCGCCTTCCTGCAATCTCACCACTCCATTGCCTTCCCTCTCATTCACACACATGTACTCTGTCTTACTCCTACTGGCTTTCCTTCCCCTTCTCTCTAGAGAGTACCTCCACCTTTCCAGATATCGCTCTGGTTTTAAATATTTTTTTCTCAATTTTGTCATCAATGGAGTTTTGGTTTCTTTCCACTGTTGCCTCTGGATTGCATTGTTGGGAACTCTTATTTTACAGTCATGAATTAATCTGAACTGAGTGTTTTTGGTAAGAATTTAATCTTATTTTATTTAATCCCATAAAATCACTTTGACATATGTTATTATAAAGTGCTAAAGAATAAATAAAGTTGACTTGTATTAATGTGTGAATGTAAATGTAGAAATCATTACACTACAGAATAAAGAATAAGACCACTAGACCAGGGCGGTGCGGTGGTTTAGACGGGGATCTTTCTGTGCTTGCGTGGGTTTCCTCCCACCATCCAAAAACATGTACTAATATTGCTAAGTCAATATTGTCCATACGAGTGAATGTGAGTGTGTGTGGTTGCCGTACTGTCCCCAGTTACCCCGAAATTGTGAATAAGCGGGTAAGAAGATGAATGAATGAATCAATGAATGAAACACCAGACCACTTTATGTTTGCCACCTTTAGTTAACTTGCTTATTGCTACTATTGCTACTAACTTGCTTATTGTTACTTACTTTTATAATAAAACAAACATACATTAATCAAATAGATGGCTAGTAAAATAACTCCCCCCCCCAAAAAAAAACACTTGCACTTTTTCCATATCAGATGAAATGCATTTTATTTTCTACTATATCTAAACCACTAAGTTGTTATTGACCTGATACAGATGTTATTGTACTGTACATATCGGACTAAAACCACCTCAAGTAATTCTTTTTAGCACTAAATAATTGCATTACATCTTGTGGCTTTGTTGCCAGATCAGTACAATCACGGGGGACCACAAGCAGCCATAAATATTCACTTTAGTGTGCCTCTGACTCACAGGTCATGTGGAACACATCCAGTGAGTACATGTTTAAGTCGGGTCGTATCACTGACTCCAACATGGTGTATCACTATAGTCTATAAAAAGACTTACTGTCTTACTGGCAGCTTCTGCAACGGAACTTTATTTATATATTTATTTATATATATTTATATATTACCATAGTAGGTCATATTTTCCCTCATCTAGCCAGGGTATTTGAAGTCTGAGATTGACTTAGATTTACTGTATCAATTAAATAAATGGTTGTGTAGGTCTCAGTTTGTTATTGCAAGGATGTTAGAAGGCATTTTCAAATTTAAAAAAATGCACAAACGTTATAAATAAGTGGGTCTAATTAAAATTGAGCAAACGCTAGTCTCCCTAAGTTTATTTACAAAATTGATCCTAAATGATTAATCTAGTTTTAATGTCAAAGAATTAAATGTAAACCGACGGTACTTACACCTAATTAACTCTTAAATTCCGAACTCAGAAATGCAGATAGTAGATTTGATATTACATGTAGCTGTTCTGTAACAGTACAATCCTAGGTGTAGGTTAATAAAGATCAGAGAATGATAGAAATTTATTAGCAAGATACTTAAATCCTACCACCTTGTTCACATCCACACACCAGCTGTCAGTCACAATGAAGGTCTCAAGCAACTGATTCCCATTTACGAATCTCTATAAATCACCACAGGTCTATAAAACATGAGAACAAGCAAAAATAGATATTATATACACTAGAAAATGAGTAACACATGCCAATAACACATGGTAACACTGAATATAGTTTGTACTTTAACACATTATTAGTTTAGGTAATACAATTTTGGATTAATCCAGTTTGGTTCCAAAACATTGCTCTAAAATACTTAAGAATAAAAAAATACTGTAAATATAATAATTAAGCAATTAATTAATTTCATTCATTCATTCATTCATTCATTCATTCATTCATTCATTCATTCTTCTTATTCTACCCAGCTTATTCCCTAATATTTGGGTCACGGGGGTCTGCTGGAGCACATAGTGGTACACTATGACACTGATGCTGGCCTACAAAGCCAAAAATGGTGTACCTGTTATCTCACAGCACTTATCACTCCTCACACTGCACCACAGTCCCTCAGACTCACAAGCACTGCTCGACTGGTCCCTCCGCCTCTGAAGATGCGAGGGAAATCTACATCATGACTGTACTCTGTTCTAGCACCAAGATGGTGGAACGAACTCCCCATCAATGTAAGAACAGCTGAAACACTGACTGTC
>JAOTRA010000024.1:6207833-6219589 GCA_026260255.1 Pseudolaguvia tuberculata | reverse complement strand
ACAGCTCCTCATATGCATTTTCCTTTGCTTTTGCCACCTCCCTCTTCACCTGCTGCCTCATCTCCTTATACTCCTGCTTACTTTTCTCATCTCTCTGCTAATTCTGCTTCGCCAAAGTCTTTCTGTTTATGTTTACTTCCTCATTCTACCACCACATCTCTTTGTCTTCCTTTCCCTTTCTAGATTACACATTCCTTCCTAGCTGTCCCCTTTATCACTTTGACAGTCGTTGCCCAATCATTCAACAACTCTTTATCACCACAAGCCCCCTGTCTGACCTCCTCCCTGAATTTCACACTACAGTCTTCCTCCTTCAGCTTTCACCATTTTATTCTCTTTTCTTTCTTTCCTGTCCCTCTTCCTCTTCCTCTTCTTCCTTCCTTCGCCCGGTCTTTTCAGTGGTGGACCATACCGCCCCGGCCTCATCTCCATCTGTCCTAGTTGAGCCTGTAGAGTCTTTCTGTTTCTGATAAGCATGTGGAGCATATTTCTGTCCCCGAAAAGCCTTTCTGTTTCTACTAAAGACATTGAACATAAACTGTTTCACCACGCCCAGGGAGGCTATGGGCTGCTCCACCCCATCAATAAATACTTTAGACTGTTTACCCACTATTGTGAAGATTACTATGTTGCATTTTAAGATGTTGGACTTGTTTGTTTCGCATTATCAATTTTGTTGGGTGACATACACAGCCCTGAACCTCCCATTTTGTCTGTTTCTTTTTCTCCCTTTTTGCTTTGGCCTGTTCATCCTACTGTTACCATCCATCCATGTGTTCATTCCTGTTTTGATTCCTGTTCAAGTCTGTTTTTGCTCCTTCTGCTTCCATGTCAGTGTCTTGTTCATTCTTCTCCTTCCTACATCTGCTCACTTCCTTCCAATTTTCATTCATATTTCACTATTGGTTTTTGTCTCTTTCGCTACTTTGTCTGTCTCTGGTCTGATTAGTTTTCCTTTCTCTGTCCCTCTTTGTTTTGTCGGCTGCTGTTTGCTTTGCCCTGTTTGCTCTGGCCTGTCCTTGTTTCTGTTGATTTATGTTCTGCTGTCTCTTAGTTCCTGGATGTCTCTGTCTCCATCGGCCTCTTTCTCCTCTGCTATTCCCGTCTTCTGTCCCTATTTGTCTCTGTGTCTCTCTATGTTCTGTTCATTCCCTTTTCCGGTCCCTGTCTGTGCGTCGGTTTTGTTCCTCTTCCGATCCTTGCTCTTATCTTATCCCTTCTCCCAGTTTTGGCTGTCTCCTCTTTTATGTCTTTGCCTGGTGCCCTGCCTTGTCTCCATTTCCTTCCTTTTCTGTGCCCGCCTCTTTCTAAGTGTCGGTCTCGGCTCCTTTCTTTTCTGCCCCACTTCCCTTCTTGCTCCCTATCTCTGTGCATGCTCCCTGTCTCTGTGCGCGCTCCCTGTCTCCTGCTTTTCAGGCCTGCCTGCTCTCGGTTTTCCAGACCCGCCTACTGCTCATTTTCCAGGTCCCCTGTTTCTTCCTTCCTCTTTCTCTATTGAGTTTTGAAAATTTTGGTTTTGATTTGTTTTGGTATCGGGATCAGTTTAGTTTCAGACTTCTGTTTTGATTGTCTAGTGTATTTGTTTTGCTTGTCTTGTTTCGAGGTGTCCTTTGGAGAGGGGGGGGGGTTGATCTAAGGAATCGGACTACGCCCCTCCCACTTGTTTAGCATCTGCAACATGTATCTGATACACTCCAGTTCATTACAGCTATTCTGCAGTATTGTTGTATTTTTTTTGTAATTTAGCATTAACAGTGATCACATTAGTTTTATATTTAATATGACAGTCATAAAAACCATGAAAGTATATGGGGTTGTAGAATAATGAGTAGCATTTCTGAATCTTAAATTCAGATTGTAAGGCTTTTTGGTTCCTGTTCAATGTTCACTATTTGTTATTGTTATTGTGTTCTGTTCATGCTTTTGTTTACTTCCTGTCATGTGATCTTTGTGCCCCATGTGATCCTGTTAACTGATCCCTTTGTCCTTATAATGTGTTCCCATTGGTCTGATTTGTGTATATATGCCCCTTTGTAGCTTTATGTGTTGGTGGTTTGCTGTTTTCAGGCCACTGTGGTAAGTCCATGTTTTTGCCTGTGTTTACATCATGTCATGGGTTGGGTTCTCAAAGTGTCTCACTTCCAATGGAGTTTTGTTACAAAGGTATGGCATTTATTTGAATGATGTTCCAGAAACAAATACAGACAGTTGGACATGCTATGCTTAATTGCGGATAATTGTGACTGTGAGTGTAAAGGATTAAATAAATGAATGTGTGCATAGGTCCTTGTGATGGATAATTCTATTCAATTCAGTTGTTTAGCACTTTTAATAATGGAAATTAATACAATGCAACTTTACCTATTCTTCTTAGGCGACACTAACAAATCACTTCTCTACTAGTACCTGTGTGCTATAAGATCAAAATCAAAAAGATTGTCAAAAGATTGGATATCGGAGTACATAATTGCATCAGTTGCAGTCCAAAACCATACGGATACTTTTTAAGAAAGAATGTAGTATCCCAAAATGACGAAAAAATTTTACTTAAATGATTTTAGCAAATGGCTGCAATATATAAAAAGAGTGAAAAATTTAAGGGGATCTGGAATACTTTCCGTCTCCAAAGTAGGTGTGAAAGAATTCTGATGCCTAGTATTAAAATGATTTCAGTCATGAAGATCCCCAAATAATTGTATATAACTATCTGTAGATAACTGCGTTCTACCTCTAGAGAACTGTCTTTACTTATTTCTTGACCTTATGCTATAGAATATTTTTATGAAATAGTATTTATTTGTCCAGTAGGGGGCAGTGCAGTTCACTTACATTCAACCGCAGGCCCCTTCAAGTAAGCAACTGCATTAGTACTTTTAAAAAAATACTTACATAATTATTTTGATTAGGATTGTCTAATGACATGCCTGATAAAAGCCTGTTCTGATGGACAGTTTAATTAAATGGAAAACCTAATAGCATGTGCTGCTAGCTATCTTAACTAAGTTTTAATAAGTGAACCAAGGTCACCTCGATATTCATAATAAATCAGGTGCTGGTTCATCATGTGGATAATTGTACCACTAGGCTGACATTTCTATCTCATTTGCAAATATGTGTATGTAAAGTGAAGGGAAAATGACATGGGTATCACAACATATTTGCAATAAATAACTAGCAACATATCAGGTCTGTCCCTGCCTCCTAGAAACTTTTTGAAAGTTTAAAAAAAATACTGTTATTTGAAGAAACATGAAAGCCCAAGTAAGAAGGTTCCTGACAACCTCCCCATAATTCATGAATGCTTCTGAAATCTGAATAAATAATGTTAACAGACGAGATAAAGTTGAAATTTTACCCAGTTTCTACACTGACGGTTAGTTATTAACAAAATGTTATTAATTAAAAGATCATTTTTTACATATTTTACAGTTTTATCCAGAGCTACTTACATTTGATCTCTTTTGTACAACTGAAGAATTGGGGCTTAAGGGCCTTGCTCAAGGATCCACAATGCTTGGTGGAGCTGGCAATCAAACCCCGCTCTTTCTGGTTTAAGTCCATCACCTTAATAACTAAGCTACCACATTTATTTTTATATGTTTACATTTCTCACATTTGACAGACGCTTTTATCCAGAGTGACTTACATTTATCTATTTTAAACAATGGAATAATTGGGCAGTTAAAGGGCCTTGTTAAGGGTCCAAGCATTTTGGTGGTCCTGGGCGTTAATCACCAATCTTCCAATTAGTAAGTCAACCCCTGAACCACTATGCTACCATGAAAATTATGAGTGCTAAATGTCATAACAATCCTAAAGTGTACTGGGTTTGCATATTAAAGTTCCTCTAAATTTAATAGCTAACAAATGGAAACATATAAAACATATACAAGTGTCTGAACCTATCAAAGTGTTAATATTAAAAAAAACCCAAAAAAACTATTTGACAAACTGTGACGAGCTAATCTAGCATTTTCCATTTTTACCTTTAATCTGTTTAGTTTGATTTAAGAAGCACAAGTAATGATAATTAACTTCAGGTAAGGTGTCCAATAAGGGCTGAAATGCACTGAAATAGTGGCAATCACTTATATTAAACTAACAAAGCACATTGTCGAAGGTTTCCCAGTATCTAATGACTTAATGTTAAATCGGGTCGAATAATGGGACTAATCCTAGAATCCCTAAAAAGGCAATGGCTGTATCGTTCTTTTTGGCACTTTTCCTGTACAACATTTCCTGTATATGCCAAGATGGAAGATAAAAGACCAACAAAGTGGCATTGACCACTGCTACTTCAAAACAAATAGCGAGCAATAACTCAGCTCCTGTGCCAAGCTTGTAGAGCTCCGACGATTTTGGAGTACCCATGTGGAAGCAATTTGGAGAGGCCCATAAGCAATTATAGATGAAGCCATGCTAGCAGCAGCCTAGTAAGAGCACTTTTAGCACTTAAGCCATGTTGTCAAGAAGGTTCCAGTGTAAAACGTGGAAAAGATTTTGGATCAGATAAAACAGGCTGCACCCTGACCAATAGGAACAGATTTATGACTGTGGGCTGATTAAAAAATGTCTACCGTGGCCAGATAAAATTGCAAATAAATAAGTAATGGAGAGTTCTTTAATCACACACACTGTTGATTTGATTAAATATAGCATAATGTCTTACTGTGAATTCTTTGTTACTTTCGCATTGGTCATACTTCACATTAGACCATTGTACAAAACATAATCCCAATCACAGTATTAAGATCTTTTTTTTCTCAAAATGCTACATGACATGAACAGCAGATATTGTTTAATTATATAACCTTTTAGTACTGTTATTAGGCAAAATCAATCCTGTTTTTACTGTGACTTAATTGTGAATAACACAATTTAGGAAAGTGGTAGTTGTTGGGCTGCTAATTGGAAGACCAGGGTTTAACTCCCAGCGCTGACTCCCAATGTTATAAATGTAAATAACAATTTCAGGCTAGAATAAATATTGGAGTTCACATCACATACAAATTTCACATAGATTTATGTAAAATATTTGTACTTGTGTTTAAACCAACAAAAGAATTCCTGTCTCATCCATGCATCGTATTGTAAATGCAAGCTTACAAGGATGCAATTTCTGGATGTTCTGAATAAAGAAACACAGACAGCAGTTTGTGAAATAACAATTCAAACTTTTTTTTAATATGAAAGGGAAAAATACTATTTAGAATTTTATATTTAAATTTCTTCAAATATAAGGGAGAAACTAATGCTTAAACAATCAAGGCAACTTTGGTTTATAAAACTCATTTACATCTATAGTGCTCACTCTCCTACAATTTACATTTTATATAGAAGGAAATTCTTATTGTTATTAATAATAATAATATTAATAATTAATAATATATAATAATAATAATATATATATATAATATTTTATGGCAGCATGGTGGTTTACTAGTTAGCACCATTGCCTCACAGCAAGAAGGTCCTGAGTGTGTGTGGTCTATGATGGACTGGCAACCTATACTATGATGGACTGTTGACCTGGTACCTATCCTGCCTTTCACTTTTCAAAGAGCTGGGATAGACTGTAGCAGACCTGTGGGACCTCTAAATTGTTCTTGAATGAATGAATGAACAAATTGCTAATCAGTTACTAGGAATAGTACAAATAATACATTTGTAATATAAATAAAATAATAATAGCAAAATGATTGTCTTCTTTAATATGTTATCATTACATGCATATATTTTGATAGTGAGCAAACTCATATTTACAAAATAGTGAAATGTCTAAAATACTACATGATTTTTGTGTACTGTATTTATGCATGGCATTCACAGCTTCTTCTTTGCAGCTGTAAGTTGCTAACCGAGGGCAGCGTGGTGGCTTCGTGGTTAGCTCAGTCGCCTCAGAACAAGGTCCTCGGTTCAATTCCCGGGGGTTTTTTGTGCGGATGTTCGCTCAGTGCTTGTGTGGTTCCAAAAGCATGTACGTTATGTTGATTGGTGAGTCTTAATTGCTACCCCTGCCTCTCGCCCTATGTGCGCTTTGATATGCTCTACCAAAACATTGTGACCCTTAATTAGGGAATGAGAAGGTTAGAAGATGAATGGATGAAGTTGATAACCTAACATTAGCGAGTTTAACTAGCAGATTCACTTAGTGCTAGCAAGTAAGTAGGTATTATTGGCCTCATTTACATTACTGAATAATTTTTTTTAATTTTTTTTGTACACCCTGCATTATTCATCACGGAGGTCTGCTGGTGCCTATCCCAGCTCACAAAAAGGCAAGAGGCAGGGGTACACCCAGGACGGGTCACCAGTCCATTGCAGGGCAACACAGACAAACAACCATTCACACACACATTTACTCCTATGGACAATTTAGAATCACCAATCCACATAATCTGCATGTTTTTGGACTGCGGGAGGAAACCAGAGTACCCGGAGGAGACCAATGCAAGCTAAGCACTAACTGCATCACCCCCACCCTGCATTATAAAACATATATATTTTTTGACGGGGTCAGCCATGATAGCAAGTCACCTTTTGGAGCAGAAAGGTACTTAATTAGGAGCCCAACATTAGCCCCCTGCTCATACTAAATAACCTTTTTAAAGATTTAAAACTCAAAAGCTCAACTGTGTTGTTGTTTACCTTACTGATTTATTCAACAGCATATATATGATATTTTCCTTTAGGAACGTAAGTGAAACTTCATGCTAGTTTGCCAGTTTATACTAGTCTGATAATTAATCATGTACATTTCGCTTGCATCCTTCAAAAGCATTTTTGAGGTTTCACCTTGTCATATTGTAGACAAAACTATCAGAAAAGCAACGTCCAATAGCTGATTAGCTAATTTTAGAGGAAAACCTATAAATCAGCCAATCAAAAATTAAGTAAATATTTAAGTGGCACTTTGGAGCTACCATCAGTTATCATATTCTGTAAAAAAAATATTTTGATATTGGAACTAACACAACATATCAGAGTATGTGCACTGGATTCTTTGCTCATTCTGTGCTTTAGGTTTGCTGCATGGAAAATGTGCCTTTTTATGCGCCACTGTGAACCAATACTTAACAATAGATTTTTAGAAAAATGTAGAATATATTTAAATTCTAAGTAGTGGGTAATTTAAATAAACAAACAAAGCATGCTCAATGCGGTGAAGGTATCAGCCAAGCCAACTGTCGCAAACTTGTATCAAAAACAACTTGCACCATCCTGTTCCAAACTCCCCCTTCCCCACACTACTCGTTGCTTTGCTTCCAGACCGCTCCTCTGATTTCTTTTTCTCTGTGACATTTTCAGCTCCTTGATTCCTAAGCGTATATAGTATAGGAGTGCATACGTCACCTTTATTGTTTACTCAAAAAACCACCCCTGAAAAAAAGATTCATTTAAATGCAGACAGCTGGTTTAGAAGTCTTGTATCAAAGTCAACGGGAAATAACATTTACTATAGGAATAATATTTCTTGATGATATTGTTTTCAATACCCTGTGGCTTTCCTCACATTTCTGGGCTTTGCGCCTGGATCTCAGTCCAGACCACCTTGAGCCTCACACCCTCTTCTCCTGTAAGCCTTGGTTAATACATTTCGGTCTGTAATAATATCATATAACAGTAAGAGTAGAAATGTGTTAGATCTGCTTATTATGTAAGGCAGTCACACTATATTATATGCATTTATATGCAACTGTGTTCTTTAGAAATAAATCACAGGGTATAACAAGGCATTGTTCCTGAAAAGCACAGTCATAAGGGCAATGTATTTGGCAAAATCAAGTATTCATACAAATTAGTTATTGAATATGAAATCCTGCTAACAGAATTGTGTACATTGCTAACTTGTCTAAATTTCATTCAAACAATCTGCTTCCCATCTGGCATAAGTCATTTTAATTAAGACGACAGTATTACAAAACAAGGGAAGAAATGGAAAGCCTTAGTCACGCAATTGCTCTAGTTTGAGGCATTTTCTGGCATAGGATGACAGCGGTGCGTGCAGTTGTGCTGAGGTGGTTCTACAACACCTGCCAACGTCCGTCTTCTTCCTCCCATGGGCTGCACCAGCGCTTCTCTCCCAACAGCCGGCCTCTATGATGCTTCACTGCCCAGCACCAGAGCCAGATGTTCAATACATGACGGAACAATCCATTACGGCAATGAAAATGCTGGCATGATGCTCCATGTGACTTCGGGACGTGTTCAAGATCACACGGTATGGAGCCTCTGTGGAACACTGCTCAGGTATTCTTAGGGGTATGTCTGCTCAGCACTTACTTCAAGGTACAATGCTTCTCTGCTTCTCTGGCAGTGGAGAAGAAGAATAGAGGAAGGAGGAGGAATTGAAATGTTTTGATGGACCCAAAATGCTCATAGATTAACTGGTCTGTGATATACGCTTAAAGTAGCTTTGGCAATCCTTGGATGAATGATCATGGCTGAAATTATAACATTAGACAAATATTTGGGTTTAATTTTTAAGGTTTTTGTAACTGACTAAAATGTTCTATTCTGAAACCAATTATGCTTGTAAGCAGACCTTCTAATAGGC
Organism: Pseudolaguvia tuberculata; assembly: GCA_026260255.1. Taxonomy (NCBI): domain Eukaryota; kingdom Metazoa; phylum Chordata; class Actinopteri; order Siluriformes; family Sisoridae; genus Pseudolaguvia; species Pseudolaguvia tuberculata. The sequence continues at coordinate 6,211,032 of JAOTRA010000024.1, read as the reverse complement.
AGCTAGGAACCACGAGTGCCCGATTAACAAGGCTTTGAGATACAAGTCATCTCTCTGTCGTTTTTTTGCATTAAGAGATAACATTCAACATCAAACACTGCTAGTTGGTGTAGAGAACTCCACAGTGAACACTAAAATCTGCGCAGCATGTGTCTTGTTTGACAGCTAGTCAGACATTCGTGCTAGCAAGTGGAGTCTGATCTTCAAGGTAAATGATGTGCATCATACATAATAAAACCTGATTTGTATGTATATTTTCTTATTTTAAAACATACAGTAACAACAATATTGCAGTAAATACTGTAGTCAGGATATTAGAGCCAATTAGCAGACTGCGGTTGTAGTATTTATATACATATATATTGTTAATGTAAAAGTCTGAAAAGACTATGAGGTTCACATTTTATGTTTATCTTGCTTCATGTTTTGGTTACCTTTAATGTTGGTTTTAATCATATCTCTTGTTTAAGTTTAATTTAGCTCATGTTTAATATTTTAGGTTAATGTTTGTGTTCTTATGTCTTTGTTTATTTCCTGTTTTGATTCCTGTCTTCTGTCTGTGATACCTACTTCAGGATATCAGGGGTCTGCTGAAGCTTACAGCAGCTCTCAGAAGGGCTAAAGGTAGGAGGGGGTACACCCTGGACAGGTCAGTCAATCACATGGTTCGTTATTTAAAAATTGTTTTGAATTTAAAGAGGATCTTGTAACATCGCTCCAAGTATGCGTTACAAGCCTTGATATGAGACATGAATCTTTGGATCCATATTCAGATCCAAATATGTAAGCAGATCTTCTCCAATATCAACTATATAAAAACAAACATCGCTCACTCCTCCCAGATGACAGCTTACAGTTGTGTGAAAATTAAGGTGATGGGCTTATAGCCCAGAGATGGATTTAGTTATTGAAGAAACTCATGGGATTTATGAATTTTCCTTTGAAATGAGTAAAGATAGAACTATAGTATAGATTTTATAGTAAATGATTTAGACAATGAGAAATACTAACAAAGCTCTGGATCCTTGCACGGGTAATCAAACCTGTTTTTTCATCTTGCTTAGTCCAGTCAGCTGTTGTCTCTTTTTTGTTGTTTTTTTTTTGTTGACCTGCGCTATGAGAGCATTTAAAGTTAAAGCACCAAAGAAGTCAACTGGGGAAATGCAGGCTGAAGTTCCGGTGACTCATCGAAAAACAGCAGTAGTGCAGAACTCCATTGTGGTATAATCACAGAAAATGGCCTTCTAGCATTTTGGTGACAGATGAAAAAGAAGTCAAAGGATATAATTGAATATAGAAAAATCATTTTTTTTACCTGACAAAAACCAAAAAAGTAGAAAGTAAAAGAAATGTCATCTATTCCCCACCCCTCCCCCACACATCCCCAAGCTGGGTGAATCTCAAAGAAGTGATAACCACTAGACTGGTGTAACCACAGGAGTTAGGACTCCATCCCTCACTGCAAGTCTGCCAAGCTGTGTGTCTCTTATCTACCAAGAACAGCCCTCTGCACTCTGCCAGAGCTCGGGTGGTTCAAATTGGGGGTAATGTCTTCCTTTTCTACATGCCAGTCCGATCACATCGCATGGATAAAGTGATTATAGAAACGCTGTGGTGGCGCTAGAGGCAGCCTTTAGAGAGCTTGAGACAGGAGCCGACACGGACTACTTAGCACGGAAAAGAGGGCTGTGCATTATTGTTCCCCAGCAATAGAAAACATTTGTGTACACACTGTTCTCATTTACAGACAGACAGGCTGACTGTGATTGGCTATTGTTCAGGCAGACAACGGGGGAGAAAAAGAACCGGATCCTTTTTTTTTTTCATTCATTATCGATCGTGCTTAGTCCAAAGCCTGTGTCCATCAACAATGTTGTAGCGCTTGCTGCTCGCGATCAATGGGCCTGTGCAGCCAAGCATGTGATTGACATTTAGAAATAGCAGATTCGGTAGTATGACGGAAAACATCGACTGAGTTAATCAAGTCGTGCTGGCGTTTACTTAAACCATTTAAAAAGCTAAAATGAGTAAATAAGGGTAAGACATGGCAGCACATTCTGTGTCGTGTTTCTGCCTTCATTTATACCATTCATCAGTCTAATAAAGAACACAGGGTACATCTGCTAACTGCAAGGTGACATGGGAACTTTGATAAAGTACATGAAAATGGAGTTTTAAATTAGCTCGGCCATTTCTTTATGAATAATCTGCACCATTATTTCTCATTTCCCTATAATATATTCTGTCTAAAAAGGTGATAAATTTCTTTGATTTTGGTCCTAATTGGTTGTGCTTGTGTGGGAATGCCTTTTCCAATGAAGGATTAGCAAAATGCAATTTCAAAGAGCAAGCGTGTGTGACTGTCTGATGCTGGAGAGAGAGAGAAAGAGAGAGAGAAGCACAAGAGGTGAATTAAGCCAATCGCATATGCAGCAGAAGGGATCAGGCAGCCATTAGGAGATTTTGGTTTGGTTATTGGCTTTTCTGCTGAATGCACTTCTGTTCTGAACATCCAGACCAGAACGGATTCTACATTCAACATCTGCTTTAGCCACTTTTGAAAAAAAAAAAAGGGTTCTAAAGAGGTCTTTAAAACAGAATGAATTCTTATTGTTGCAATAACAGTAGAGGACATTAGATGTGTTTTATTCATTGTATGCAGTTTAAGACTTACTTTATTCCTGTCTAGTTCAATTTACAGTATTCAAAAGAAAACACACCTATAAAAAAGCAATACAGTGTATCCAGTCCACAGGGGAAGTGGTAGAGCTGTAATTAAAGTGTTCAAGATCAAGTTCCAAGTTGAGTTCCAGCACCACCAAGCAAGGCCCTTAACCCGTTTCTCAGTTGTATATAAAAAAAAATAAGTTAATGTATGTCACTCTAGATAAGGAGGTCTGCCAAATGATGTTTATTTTTCAAAGTGATGGAAAAAGAAAAAAAAAACACAGGATTCTGTGAATTAAACCCCATAAACCTCTAACCTGGGGCGGCGCGGTGGCGTAGTGGATAGCACAGTCGCCTCACAACAAGAAGGTCCCGGTTTCGAATCCCGGGCCGAGATCTTTTGTGTGTAGTTTGCATGTTTTCCCCGCGCTTGCGTGGGTTTCCTCCGGGGGCTCAAGTTTCCTCCCACAGTCCAAAAACATGCAGATTAGGTGGATTGGTGATTCTAAATTGTCCATAGGAGTGAATGTGT
>JAOTRA010000024.1:6101954-6117030 GCA_026260255.1 Pseudolaguvia tuberculata | reverse complement strand
CAGAACCTGGGAGCACAGACGCCACGGCTCCTTCACAGAACCTGGGAGCACAGACGCCACGGCTCCTTCACAGAACCTGGGAGCACAGACGCCACGGCTCCTTCACAGAACCAGGCAACACAGAGACCAACTACCTTCACTAAGTCTAAAAAGTACATATGCAGTACCTTTTTAAGTGAAGCCAAAAGGATGAGGCTCACACCCTCCTTCACTAAACCTGACAGGATGTCCATTAGATATGGTCCCAGGAAATAGGCCACACCTCTTTTAGCTTAAATGGTAATACATCAAAGAGCCTAAATGTAATATTTATTCAGTTCAGTTCACAGCTAATTACTAAATTTAAGAAACTCCTTCACAGTTTGTGACAAAATTACAGTTTAGGTGGGTGTAAAATCGGTGCTTGTCTCATTTACCATCAGCCTTTGGCAGCTAACAGATTGCAGGCACTGAAAAGAAACCAATTGGAATGTTATCTGCCTTTGTGTGCTCTTCTTCCGAAACGCTATCAGATCTTTAACCACAACACAGCAGTTAAAACTTTTTTCTTTTCGCCTAGAACAAAACCTGGATACACACCTTCTTGTCTAATGTACTTAGGTCCTAAGATGATGGTGAACATTTAAGATCGCAATGTAAAGCTTTTAATCAGCTGGATCGATTGCAGCTTTAATGCAAAGCACATCTCATTCAATCCTTCACAAGTATATCAATATCTGTAGCTGATGATATTGTAAGAGAAAGATGTCTTTTAAAATGGTGACAGGGACACAAACAGGACTAAAGTAAAGAGAAGTGCAGGTTAAATAATAAATAATTTTGCAGGTTAAATAATGCTGGGACACTGATACGGCTCCACATTCAGACTGGTTACAGACTAGTTAAAAGGAAGCAGAAGTTTATAAAGGTCATTTATAATCTAAATAGTGATTAGCTTTCAAAATGCTATTAACTTGTACTGTAGTTGAGCTGCAAACTTGGCCGGCGGATTAATTGCTAATTTTATAAGTTGAGTATTTATATTTTTATTTTAAAAATTGCTGAATAAAAGGTTTTTTTACTGCCAGATATTGTTTGTAACTACACAGTGCAGTCATGGTCATATGACGGGACAGGTTTGTTAGTTAACGATAGCTAGCGGAGGAGCAGAAAAGATCTAAATCACTTATATGGGCGCATATAAGCTTCACAGGTTAAAGCGATCAGCACATCTATCGTGAAGTTTATTATTGAGTGGGAGATGAGAAGTCCGGTGATACAGACACAAAAAAAGTGGAAGCTAAAGAAATTAATATAAGTTAACATAAAATACCTCAATATTTGGTATCTAGTGAAAGGTTGAGGAACTGTTAACACGTACAAGTCATTAAAAGTATAGATCTGTTTTCAGGTCTCAGGTTATTTTACACACATTACATTTTAATAAAAAAATTATTAAATAATTTATTTTAGTTTAGCTAAACTAAGATTCTAAAAGGTTACTTCTGTTGATTTTATTTTTCTTGTTATGAATGCAAAGCCAATTATAATAGTGTTTTCTGCTCAAAAATAGTCATATGCTCTGAACCTTCTGCTGTGAATGCTCAGAGTCATTGTGGACTTTTTAAGTCCATCAAGGTGGAATGAACAAAAAAAAGAATCGGTGATGAAATTGATCTGGTTTAAAAACTAACTAGTGGTGGCAGAGGTTAAGAGTTCGGAATGCTGCTCAAATTATTTTGGGTACCAAATTCCGGCACCACTAACCTGCCGCTGTTGGGCCTGAGTAAATAGATGAGCAGAAGTTGACGAAATATTTTTATTTGAGAAATGAAATAAACGAATATTAAATAAGATTTTATATTGCAAATTAGAAACTACAAAAAAGTAAAAATTTTGCAATATAAATGAGTAATGCGAGTAAATGGAAAAAGTATGTAGCTCAGTGGTTGAATTGTTGGAAGGGTTTTTTTTTGTTGTCTGCCAAATTGCATGGTATAGCATAATTATTTTACTATAACTGCATGCCGCTGGATTGTTTCAGTCTGTACCTACTGTCCATCTATACTTCACACTCACACTGAGTCGAGAAGTGGCATCCTGAGTAAATTCTATCTAAGTGAAAACTGCTCACTTTATAGCCTGTGCCTGCCTTGTACACCGAGGGCAGTTCATTGCTGAAGCTCTAAAACACACACAAGAAGTTCAGCCCACAACGAAGGAGTGGATTTTCATTATTTAACATCTCTTTCATACAATGTCTTTCAGAAACATATACAAATGAATACAATCTCTGCTCGGCATCATCGCCACCAAATCGGCGATTGAGGATGGAGAGGAAGAGAAATCGAAAGAAAGAACTATGGCATGATTCTCTCTGCAGCTGTAGAGTGTTGAGTGTCTTTCTCAGCGCCAGAGGTACTCGTCCTACGTTTGCTGTTCTTGAAATTCACCACCAACGAAGGCGTGTAGAGAGAAGAAGAGATATGCTACGTCTTATTAAGACCACCAGCTGGGACTCCTTTTCACACACGCCGGCCCTTATTCAGTCTTCCTGTAGCGCAGATGTTAAAACAACATCTCTGAGATTCTGCTTGTGATCCTAAAAACAACGCTCAATGATTGAATGGGGGGGGCGGAGCAAAGACACATGACAAACCAGGCTTTATTCTGCTGTGAGAAATCTTTGCGGAACAGAACAAATGTTTTCTTGCGCGTCACCGGCGGCATAGAAATGAATTACAAGCAAAATCTGAAACAGTAAATCAGAGATAAAATGATATTTATCAAATTTCTACTAAAAAAACAAATACGTCTGGACTGCTAAGGTCTTCATTATTTTTCCCCTGTATTTAATCTTACCAGCTAGCGTGGACAAGAGAATTCATACTTCATATAAATGAAAGAGTTTAGATGTTTTATTCGGCTTTTAACTCCTTGTTGCCTGAATTTGATTCATTTATTCATTTTCTTTATCACCTTATCCTCTAATTGAGGGTCATCGGGATATGCTGACACCTATCCCAGCTCTCTGAAGGGTGACAGGCATCCCACTTACACACAACACTTACACCAATGACACGGTACCTGACCCTAAAGCTGATACGCAGGATACACACGCCACATCGGATAGATTTAGGCGTTTAAGCGGTTTGAGATGAATTTTCAAAGTCCAGTTTCATGCACGCACGCACGCACGCACGCACGCACGCACGGGGTACAGGCACAGGGGTTCGACTAACAAAAACCTCTCAGTTCACAGTATGTAATCTAAATGCAATTATTACACTTTAGATCGAGTTATTATAATAACTGGTAGGAATCTTGGTGTCTTAAATGCAGCATTGCAGTCTGGCCAAAAAGGGCAAATGAGGTACTGAGGTAAGGGAATACTTTTTAAAATCATCTTTTTTAAGATTGTAAAGTCTAAGGAATGACTAAAACCATAATACATGGACTGATACTGGTCCACAGACCTGGGCTTGAGGACCTCGGATCTAAAAGTGTTAATATTTTTCCGATATGGAATATCACTTTCTTCCAAAAAAAAAAGGTTTGTTCGTTCGTATTTTAGTAGCTAGTCTAAAAAAATCTTCCATTTTCAGACACTAACACAGAAAAGAAGCACCTGAAATGTTGATCTTACCATTTACTTTAAAGATTAACACTTACAGCACCACCAAGTGGTCCCTAAGCTAGGACCTCAAATCAGTGGCTGTTTATTTGGATAAAAGATTGCAAAGTCCCGCTGGTTAAGGAAGTTGTGAAACGGCAAAAATGTACATGTTCTGTACTATGAGCTTAAGCATCACTGTGACAAAGACTATAGACTATAGACATTTATTCTTACACTTTTCAGGTTCTCCTAAATAGACCCATTTCATAGCAACAGTGAAATATTTCAATAAATTAATCATCATGAGGGTTTGGCTAAATTTGGAGTTTGTTACTGATGTTAATGACACCAACATTTCAATGTGACACACAGTCAAGAAACTGAGCAGATGTTACCTGTTTGTCACTCAGCAGGTAGGTGTACTGATAATCCGGACTGAACACCATGTCCCGCAGGATCGGGCTGCCTTCCACCACCGGGACAGTCTCATACAGTAGCACGTTCTGGGAAGGCGGTGAAATGCCGTCCACTCTTATCTGATAGGAACAAAGAGGGGGAAAAAAATGTGTCTGGATCATTTCTTAACGATACTGGACACTTTAATAGAGGTCTCAATATTAGAAAAAAGCATGTGATGTAAGCATTGTAATGTAAGCATTAGCATGTGATATCCCATTATTTATTTACAAAGTAAACTTTTAAAATTGGATAATAAATGCAAATATAAAGACATGAATATTTATACTACATATTACATACAGCATTTGTTCCTTATTTCACATTTATCTCCTTTATACAACATAGGGGTACTTAACAGGCCTTACTCAGGGGCTCAATTGTGGCAAATTTGTGATGTTGGGAACTGAGCCCTGATCTTCCAATTGAATACCCAAGACCTTAACCGCTGCAACATAATTTTTTCTTTATTATTTACTCATTCATTTATTCATTCATTATGTAACCCCATAATCCCGAATTCGGGGTCACAGGTTTGCTGGAGAGCGCATAGGGCAAAAGGCAGGTGATGGACTGACAGGGTTACACACTCACTCTCAATTTAGAATCAATCAAACTAATGTACATGTTTTAGGATTGTGGGAGAATATACAAACAGAAAGACCCTTTGCCAGGGAATCGAACTTGGCACTTTTTTGCTGTGAGGTGACAGTGCTAAGCACTACTCCATCATACATCATTGAAAGTCAAATGTCTATAATCAGCATAGTGGTGTAAAGGATTAACAAATAAATAAAGTGCCTCCCAAAAATTCAGGGAAGTTGTTCAAATTCAGTAGCATTTCTTGGCAGATGATCCTGACATAACAGCATAATAAACTTTAATTTAACAGACAGGATGCTTAGAGCTGCTCCGTTTTCCCTGCGCATAGCTGACAGATGTGGTATTCTGGAGTATTCTAATTGGCCCGGTGGTTTTTTTTTGCGAAGCGCTGTGTGGTTGCGCTGACCCAGAAAAATTGTTTCAGAGGAGTTCAGAAAAGCACAGATAGTTCAGACCGACACACGCCGACAGCAATGCTTTAGATTACTGTTTACTTACAGTGCGGTTCGGCATAGCACTTTTCCATTGCTGGATTAAAAACTAGAAAATCAATTATATTTTAATGACGCACCGGCTCACGAGCACCGTACCGCCATGAAGACATGTAAACACGTACGCACTTTTAAGCCCCTGCTGCTTCATCATTAGTGACTTCGGTTTTCCGTCAGTGATAATTAGTGAAGGGAACATGCTCAGTCCTACCACAAAGAAACACAAAACATCTCTCAAGCTATAGTAGACACATGATAGGGATGGAAAAGGGGGGAGGGGAAGCACAGCTCTTAAAGAAGAGATATCAAATAAGCAACCGGCAAACCTGTCTTCATCATCAGTGACAGAAAAGAAGCAAGAGACAGAAATAAGTCTGAGTCTGAGTAACACGTTAATTCCTGAAATGGAAGAAAAGCTGTAGAGGGTAAAAAGATGAGGAGGAAAGAAGAGAAGGCGCAGCTGTGATGTCACAGAGTTTGGACCTTTTCCTAAATGTCTGGTTTGACCCAAAGTGAAAAACATTGTTAGCCTGTTAATTAGGGTTGACAAGGTGTCGACAATTAGTTAAAGGCTGCCTTACTGGGTGTCAAAAGTTGGTGGCCAAACTGGAGCTTGTGAGTCAAGCAGCAGCGGGACAGAAGGTTCTGGAAGATGACTGACTCGAGCCGCGGTTTGTCAATGCATGCAGCACCAGCTGTAGTGTCATGCATTGGCAGCAGTCAGAGACAGCTTATCTCAGGATTTCATCTCCACCGGCTGCCATCTGCATTTTTCATGTCTGAAAAATTGAGCGGATCGCTAAACCCCATCCCGATGCATCACAAAGGCCGACTGAGCAACAACCACAGACTGACTGAAAAGCAAGTAAATGTACCGTAACGGTAACGATATGCCATAGTACCTGCAGCACCATTAAGAGGGCGAATTACTATGAAAGATCTTTTCTAAAACCCAGTCATCCTCTTAGGGTCCCTCCAGTGTGACCCTTCACAGCTCTTACCTCATCCACTATTTCATTTATAGGAAGGAAAAACAAAACAGGCCAGAGCTTGTTTCCCAGAACACTCATGCCAGTGCCTGACACCAAACAACCACTACTTTGAGCAAGTCAAAACAGAGAAGCTTCTCACCTATGAGTAGTCTGGTTAAACAAAATAGCCTGTCTTCCTGACAGAAGCCAGAGACAGCTGTACAGACTATAAAAGTACCAGCTATCCTCAAGCCTTCCTGCTGTTTATAGTTATGCTGAACCTGTTGCAAACAACAGCTTCTATCAAGCACAACTGGCGGTTTTAATTTATTTTTGACTGGTGCACAGGTTCCTAGAACTTATGGAAAACCAACCACCTGCCTGCCTCTACTGCACAGTTGATGGGTTTTTCCTTGCATATATAGTCCCTTTTTCTTTCTTAAGTTAAATCAGGAAGAAGTACATTTTATAGCTTTTGGGCACTAAAAGTGGTGAATAGGAGGCAGAGGTAGTCCTAAGAAGTTACTGGTGGTATAACCCACTCTGTTGACCTCTGTGTTTGGACCCATGCAGTGATGAAAGAGAATTTATGTTGTAATGTTTAGGACTTTGGTGTTTTTGCAGGAGATGAGGCACATTTCTGGCTGAGTGCCTAGCTAAAACTCACCCTTCTGCTAGCTTGAAGCCTCATCAGCACTTCTTACCTCAAGTGTTTGAAAAGCAAAGAGTCTGCACTGCCTGCCGAGCGCTGACCCAACCGCGACATCGATAAGTGCAGATGATTATAATTGGAATTTAGATAAATGGTACCTTCCCCCCTCTTTTGTCTTCCCTGATTTTCTTAAGGGTGCCAAAGTAACTGCACCAAGCCTATCTATCTATTAATTAGCTTACTGTAGAGTTTTAGCAGTGTGCCCAGAGCCGGACAGATTTGTTCATAGGCCAATTTTGCCTTCATTGATCGACAGAGAGTGCAACAGGAAAAAGAAAAGAAGGAAAGATGGAGGCCATTTTTGTTTGTTGGGATGTCGGATTCATATCGATTTTGAAATGCTCAACAAGCACTGATTCAAGAGCCCAATGAAAGGAGTTCCTTAAGTGGCACTGGAGTTCATTTTCTCCTCTTGTTCACCCTTCTTGGTCTCACAGTCTTTTGCTTACTTGTGGTACAGGAAGATGACCTTCCTTTATTGTTGATTACTCCAAAGGAAATAATATTTAAAAATTTGATTGTATTTCATAAACTCCAGTGCAACGTCTTTACATTTAGATTTATTTTCGATTCATGAAGGAAGGATACGAGTATGTACTTTATTATGATGAAGAACTAGAGCATGGGGGAATTTAGAGCAAAGATTTCTCTCTTGAGGGGAAAAACTTCCCGCCAATATTTTCTACAGTTTATTCCAGAGTTATCTGTGCTGTCCAAGTGTTAGGACGCTACAAAAACAATGGGCTTGAGATGGTCCATAAAAATGGAGGTATTAGAGTTATGTGTAATCTCTAATGACTGGTAAGACAAACTGAAGACTGGTGAGCGTGTGTGTGTGTGTGTGTGTGTGTGTGTGTGTGTGTGAGACTATTAAGGGAATGGAGATTTGAGAAGAAACATGCCTTGCTGACTTTCTGGCCAGATCTTGATTAGCCAACTGAACTGACCATCTTCATGAGCGCACTATTATTCAGTCAAGACAAAGGCGGAGAAAGAAAGACTGGGGGCGGGGATGGACAGAGAAAACAATTCTACAATAGAGTCACCATGATGGACGGACATATAGTAGCCTGAAAATTGGATTATGTGGCACCATTAGAGAAAATGAGCTTCCCTGTAATCACTTCTGCAACCACGTGACACATCAAGAAGAAATACAACCTTCCACGGATGTATAAAATATGTCCTAGTTTCTAGATCATTTCATCTAAGCTAGTTTTGGCACAATAAAGAAACTGATAATAAAAATAGAAAGATACATCATTTTCAAAAGGCAGTAAAAAAAAATACCTAAACCTCATCATAGAATCGGTTTCAACATGATCCCAACTAAAGGCTTGTTTTTATTAAATCAAAGCCATGATTCAAAGCATGAAGCTCGTTATCTTGTTATCCGACTGAGGATATGTAAGGAAAATCTCCTTATAGTTCTGTGTGCTATAATCCTATATTTTCTATCCTAAAACACTTAAAATGCTAATCGCAGAAGAACAAATCTAAAATGCTGATCCTGTTATTGACTTAGCTCACAATGGAGTCAAGCAAAAGAGGTCAGATTCTGGTTATGCACATATTAAAAAAACTTCTAAAACAACAATATTATCACAGTGTCGATTTATACGAGGAGAAACAACACAATTTGTTCATGAATTTTAAAAGTGTCCTTAAGTTTGTTGGTAAAGATTGTAAACTTTCATGATAGAAAAGCCCAGTTTGGGATATAAACAACTATTAACTAAGCAGATGTTTTGGATGAACGGCTTCATCGTTTAAAGTAGATAGGTGCCTTAACCCATGACACCATGGCACCAGTCAGAAACTAATTCTATTAAAGGATTTAGTTAACTATGTTCATACAGTCATGCAGATCCTAGAAACGAGTACATTTAAAAAAAAATAAATAAATTAAAAAAAACCAACAGCCGATTTGCCTTGGAATAATTTCTGGATAGCGATGCTGCGTACCCAAGAAAGGCTGTGCTCAAAAATTGCTTAACAGTCAATAACTCGGCTACTTAAATATATCTAGAGGAGGTTTTCTCCTGTAACGAGATACCAGAACTGACAAAATGCGTAACCCTCCGTATATCCCCCGACAGACAATAGAATGAGTCAAGCGTTGCTAGAGGCTCTGAGGACGTGTGCTGCAGTGCAGGGTGTGATGAATGCAAATGAGGTCAGACTCCATTGAAAATATAAAGATGCCTGTATTTATTACATCCTTACTCATGCCTTTTAGCATGTTTTGTTCGCAGTCTCTACTCAAAAGAATCGCTCCATCAAGTTATACCGATTGTGAGTACCGCATCATGCCCCTCCAACATTGATCTGTTTCCAGGGAAACATCACACGTTATCAAACAGCAATCAAAATTGGGTGCCAAAAAGAAAGGCGTTTTAATGCTTATTTATGCTTTTTAAAACCGTGCCTTTTTTCAGGTGATGCAACTATTTTTTTGGAACTGGATACGTTCTCTTAACTCCATCCCGCTTGGGTGAGGATTCCAGAAGCTTACACCATATGGTGGAAAATAAAAGCACCATCTATGATTCATGCTTAATGCACCAAGTGTGTGCCAGCAGCCGCTGCCGCCACTGTTTTTTTTATGCATCACACATTTACACAGAACACACACAGACAGACACGCACGCATACAGACAGACAGATGCGCACACGCATACAGACACGCACACATACAGACAGACAAGCGCTCACGCATAGACAGATGCGCACACGCATACAGACGCGCACACATACAGACAGACGCGCACGCAGACAGACAGAAACAGACACGCACACATAGACAGAAACAGACACGCACACATACAGACAGACGCATACGCAGACAGACAGACAGACAGACAGACGCGCACGCAGGCAGACAGGCAGACAAACAGACACCTATGCAGAGAGATAGACAGACGCGCATACAGACAGATGCGCATGCATACAGACGCTCATGCAAACAGAGACACGCACGCACAGACGCGCGCACGCACACTCTGGTTACTTTGGCGAACACTCAGCCCTGCTACAGAACAGTCATAGCATGTTTCCATTAGCATCTCACTGTGCCTCAGAGTGTTCTGAGAATTAGGCTCAAGGCAAAAACAAAAATTCACTCCAGCATATGAGAGAAAAATGGAGAGACATTAAAGCATTATTTTCCTCATTTGCTGCATTTAAAAGTGTTCCCTTCGTAAAAACTAGACTATTCATATGTTGAGGGTAATCGATTTTACATTTTAGAGTAAAATAAAGTAGGGGTGGCACTCCTTTTCCACCTTGAAAATGAGGTCAAAATCCTCAAGCTCCAAATTCATCCTTTTAGAAGACAAAAACGCGGCATGGCAGGAAGCGAACAATAGGCGTGTGTGATTCAATTAAAGCCCTTATCCAGTTTCTTCAGATGCGGCTGAAGGGAGGAGAAAGTACCAGACATGGAGGGGTTCGTTTCTTCTTTTACACTTTCAGCACCTGCTTCATCTCAATCTAAAAAAACTTCCGCTGCACCTTCAGAAATCTTACCCAGCATTCCCTGACCTCTGACCCACCATGGCCCTGTGACCTGTGGGGATTTACGTGCTGTGTTGCTTGTGTGTGTGTGTGTGTGTGTGTGTGTGTGTGTGTGTGTGTGAGTGTGTGGACAGATTGCTCTTAACAATGATTAATGCTTTTATAAAATGCACACATCTAGCTAATAGGATTCTTTTGCAATAGGAGTCATGGGAAAAGGGATTTATGGAGTAAGTAAATGATTGTCACACAGCTACAGTAAACCGTCCACCAAAAAGATAGGTTAGTGTTTTATTTTGGTGTACAATGAGTAAGTCAATAAATGAAATGAACATTCATTCATCTTCTTACCCGCTTATTCCCGAATTCGGGTTCACGGGGGTCTGCTGCGCCTATCCCAGCACACAGAGGGCGAAAGGAGGGGCTACACCATGTACAGGTCACCAGTCCATCTCAGGGTAACACAGACAAAACCATTCACACACACATTCATCAAAAACAATTAAATTTCATTTAAAAAAGAACGAAAGCAGCCTAAAATGTCCTGAACCGCTTTCTTAGATACAGACATGTATTCACAACTTGTTCTTCTGACTCACACCCTTATGCACATGCACTCTCACCTAACTACGGTAAGCCCAGAGAGGAAAAATGCATTGACCTACCCTCCTCAACATAAAGAATAACACATACACACACTGTATCTGTGTCATTCTCTGACACACTCCGATTTTGCATGTGTTATTCGGAGCTTCAGTTCATCCTAAACACGACAGAAATTCCAATAAACTAAAAGCAAAGAAACTACCATTCTGATACTAATGGAAACATGTAATTTACAAAGCAGCAGAATCAACTCTGGAATAGGACTCCCAAAATCAGAATCAGATTGATTCCCACCCCTAGTAAATGTCTCCCTGTGTGACTTAATTGGTTCATGCTGGATAAAATGTTAAATAACCTGTCTTAAATAAGACAGAGTTTTCTTGGGTGTTGCGCTACACCAACATTTTGGCTGGCCAGAAAGATTAGTATGTGTGTGTGTGTGTGTTCAACCACCAATAAATGCTATAAATGCTACAAAGTTTCTTTGCTGGCCGTGATGCATTTTGCGATTTCGCAGACGCTCTTTTGCAGTTCTACAGAAAGAGCAGTTACTCCAAGATATCCAAGTCGACTTGTGCTTTTTACAATGGAATAATTACAATGTTATACACAGAATATTTAGAATCAGGAACTACCCATCAAATATGTTTTTTTTTCCCCAGAAATCCATTTGCACCAAAATTACAGGCTGAAAATAAAAATTCTGCCCTGGTCTTGTGGAACTGCAACATCTTTAGCACATTGACCATGTGGTCAATGAGCCACAAGGCAAAAAGTCTGGCTTTGTGTTGTTCTGGACGTCTTTCCAAGAGATTCTGAATGTTAAGAGTGGGCGAACGAAGCAGGTTGGGAAGGTCATTCTACCAATTAAGCATATTTTCTCTACAGTGACTGGCGGACGGTACAAAAGGCAGAAAACCGGTAGATGTGTCGACAAACAGATTTTCTCATTTGTAGCATTTGGCTGAAAAATTTATTTATTTACAAAATAAGTAAAAATCTGATTGAGCAATTGAATGGCAAGCAATTAGCAATTCAGCTTGGTGGTTTTCTAATCTTACCCACTGAGCTACCACTTCCAAGGAAAAAAAAATATATATAAAAAGGTTCAGCTATTGTCACATAATACCGGTAGGGGAAGAAATATATTTGTGGTTAATGTGTAAACATTGAGCAACCACTTCCACGTCTCACATCTTACTTTCCCCTTGATGGGGAAAGTGGTAGCACAGTGGGTAATGTGTTGGACTACCAATCTTGAATATTCAGGTTTGATTCCTAGCATAATCATGCCAAATGCTGCAAATGTATATGTTCAAGGAGATTCTGGACAATTGCAGAGAAAATAGAAACCAGGATCAAAACTTAAAAAGGTAACTATACAGACATTATAATTGTTCTTGATTCTCCTCAAGAGAACTAGTCAGAAAGAAAGAAGAAGCAATGAAATGATGGTGCAGTACAACTGGGCCAGATCATTCAACATCAGTTCATTGGGGAATAAGACTCAGGCTTTTGACCAGCCGACAAGTCAAGGTTGGTGGGTATAAAAAGGACAGCCCTCCCCCCCAGAACACTTAAAACATGTCACAAAGCCGAACAGTGTAAGGGCTCAAAGATCATTTCAACCTGCTGCCCAGGTGCTAATCCTGGGACTGAGCCAAAAAAAAACATCAACATGCTCATGAAAGAAAGAGTAGCAAACCGAATCAGACTGCTAAATCTCAGAGATTTCCCACATGATGATGTGCAATGTTTGCATTCCAACTAAATTAGAGAAAGGAAAATGATCCCAATGATCCTTTAAAGGAGGTGTTCCTGAATTCCTTTTCGAAAGCTGTTCAAACCCCTCCATCCTGAGGCAGGCCAAACATCAAACTGCACTTATTCTAGGATTTATCAGTGCAGGAAATTGCATGTTGTTTTGGCACTACACTCAGACATGCACAAACAGATGCATATGCACATGCGTCCGTCGCTGTGTTTAAAGTAGGGCCCCGTTACTTATCTTAGCAGGAGGGAAGAAAGTAAAGGGAAACTCCTGGATGAGCTGAGTCACTCCACAGTATGTTTAACCTGGTTTGACTTCTCAAAATGTTCTAAAATATGAAGAGGCATCAGGTTTAAAGCCAAACACCCGCGTTCATGCCTCAGGCTCCAACAACAGGCGTTGTAGAACGATGTGGGCTTTGCCAATGCGACAGCAGCCGAAGGAACCATGTACCAAAAATCAAACAGATGGTTGTATCTTTAATGAGCATTGAAAAAGAATGTTGATATTTATAGTTAGGATTTAGTCTAGCAGATCCTACATACATCAAGTCTTGGGGTTGGTAATTATACAGAGTGACTTGCTTTTATTCCATTTATAAGTCTGAGTTTTTGGGGGTTAAGGGCCTTGCTCAGGGGTCCAGCAGTGGTAACTTATTTGTACTTTAACATCTTAAACACTGAGCCATCAACAACTCTTAATGAAACCCCAAGCTGATGACGTCAGAGGATTCAGAATAGAGGTGTGAACTGAAACAAAAAAAGGGGGAGGCTGAGTGGTGAAAGTGTTAGACTGCTGACCGGAAGATCGAAGATTCTGTTGCCAGGACTACCAAGCTGCCATTGCTGAACAAGGCCCTTCAACCCTGAAGGTGTTTGCCGACTGTCAGAAATGTCATTGTTGAACAAGTACACTGGCAGTGTTTTAAGGTGAGAAGCAACGGGAGAGCCTACAGTCAACTTTGAACCATGAACTTTGAGAAGATGCACCAGACAAGAACGGAAAATGTAAACGTCTGTCACTGTGATTTATTACAACACAGTGAAATTCTTTCCTCACATATTCCATTTTAGTAAGTTGGGGTCAGAGTGCAGGGTCACCTATTATATAGGCTCCCTCCCTGGAGGAGGAAGGGTTAAGGGTCTTGCTCAAGGAATCAGCAGTGGCTGTCTGGAGGTGGTGAAGTTTGAACCAGCCAAATGAACCCAGGTCTTTAGATCAGTAACTCCGGCAGGTGGTGATGGGGCTTGAACCCAGGTCCTACTGGTCTTCAGATCAATTTTAAAAAGTTCCACCATAAACAACTTTTCTGTGATATAAACCTGAGTCATATATGCAGGTCCCACCACTTTTCTTGTTTGCTTTAGACCATCTGTTAATAAAACCCGAGAGCTTTACGAATTGTGGCTTAAAAACAACATGTTTGTAAGAAAGTGGTCTTAAATAAACAATGTCCTTAGTGATGTTACCTTGTTGAAAATCCTACCAACAAAACAGTGTCCCTTAATGTTTCAAAGTAGTGAAATAAAATGTTCCAATGATATTTAGAATCCTTAGAGTAATAAGAGTCTCTGGATGAGAAAACTTCACTCCTTATTATGTTGCAATCTCAAGCAACACCTGCCTAAGCTTTTTACTGAGATTATGCGAGATGGTGAAAACAGTCATGTGTAAGTGAAAATTCCGAAATTCCTTTGAGCGCAAATTACATACCAACAAAATGAGGCTGCAACAAACCTCAATCATCTTACTTTGTATTTTATTTTGCTTCTGTGTTTTTGTGTGAGAATAGTAGAAGAATAGGTGCAGTCTCGACAGTATGCCGACGTTATCCGGGTCATGCTTGTTCTCAGCTGTATCTTTAAAATAATCGGCTGGGAAATAAGTTCTTTCAGCCTAACAGGGCCTCACACCGTTGACTTGCAGCAATTGTCACTAAGCAATTTTCTCATTTAGCTCAAACACCAGCTTGGAATCTCAGAGACACACAACCTTAAAACAGCACCACAAGTCTCCGGTGGACCCCAGTGCTGCTCTGGGATAACTGGATATTAGTACAGCCTTCAAAGAACTGTGTCCTGGTTTATCTGTTGAAATCAGAAACATTTGTCAGTTCTTCACCGACTCAGCAGCAGAGACAAACGATTACACGCATATAGTATCAGCAAGGACAAACAACAATCATGTCGCCATGTTTGCAAGCAAACACAATTAATAGCTCTTGTGATACGCTGGAGTGCCCTGCAGCTTAACAAGGCACTGACGCAGCTGGATGAAATTATACTGCCAGGCTGTTTAATCGGTCCAGTAAGAACAAAATAGCCATAACTTACCTCAAACATATACAGTATATAT
>JAOTRA010000024.1:6083292-6101854 GCA_026260255.1 Pseudolaguvia tuberculata | reverse complement strand
ACACACACACACACACACACACACACACACACACACACACACACACACACACACACACACACACACACACACTTTGTGCAAGTTTACTCCGGGTAGTCCGGTTTCATCACACAGCATATGATTGGTGATTCGGAGTGAGTGTGTGCCGCTGTTTGTTGGGGAGTGGCCCTGGGATGGACTGGCGACCTGTCCACGGTGTACACCTGCTTTTTTGCCTTTGGATAGGCACCAGCAGACCCCTGTGACCCAGAATTTTAATTTTTGCAGTATTACCTTGTCTATGGCCTTTATACATTCCACTGATAAGGATGTTTAGATTAGCTGAACATTTACAATCTCTGCTGAGTTTAAAACATTTAAACACACAGTGAGTGAGGAAGCAGACATACTTATATTCTCTCTCTCTCTCTCTCTCTCTCTCTCTCACGCACACACAGCCACACACTACTGGTCTCTTCCTCCCACTCCCATCTCTCTTTCTCCAGAATGGTACTTGTCCAGAAAGGAAGCAAACCAAACAGTTATGAGCGACTATTCAAACATCTCAGAAGCACGGGAATGATGCAAAGCAAACACACCGCACTGTTAACACCTTCTAAAGCCCAGTAAAGCTCTGGCACATGAACCCCCTCCTTATTCCTCATGCATCTCGAGGTGAAGAGACCGGTGTCTCAAGTCTGTGTAACAGCCGGCAACAAAACCTGAAAGGTTGTCTTAACAGTACAGATATAAAACTTTGCATTTTTAAAAAGGTAGATACTATTCCATCTGCAAGATTTTCTCAGAGCATAAATATTGGAACTGTATCAGAACTAACAAAGGGTTACAGGCAGGACAAAACTTTTAATGTGTAGACGCTTGGAAAAGTGAGTAACAATCATTTAAAAGCATAGAGCTACGATTAGTAAAAAAAGAAAAAACAATCGCACTATTTATCCATTTATGGTTACATTTAACAGTGTGCAAAGTTAGTGATTTTGGGTTGTTATCTTGCTAGTTCTTCCATATGGCTAGAAGTATATAAAAATATATTGCCAAAGGTTTGTGGTCACCTGACCATCAGATCCATATGCGGTTCCTCTTTAAACTGTTGCTACAAACCCATTTTGGAAGCCCACCGTTTGTATGTTACATTATTCCTTCATTGGAACTAAGCGACTCTGATTTGTATCAGAACTATCTGTACTACATGTTTCAGTACATAAATATATCTTACAGTGGTTACACCCCAGAAAATGCAGGGCATCACAGGTTATGAATATCCAACAAGCCGGGGTGGGGCAGGAATGGTAATCATGCTGTAAGAGCGTGTATTTGAGTAAGAGTGAAGACAAAGAAGCAGATTGAGGGGGGAGCAGAATGAGGTAGGGGGATTGGTCCCTATGCAGCCAGCTAGGTTTCCTCTTCTGGGATACAGGGTCTGAGAATGTACTTTTGTTCAGTGCTAGTGAAGCCTGATTAACTCCCAAGGTAGTGGTTAAAAGTAAGTGTGTGTGTGTGTGTGTGTGTGTGTGTGGCGCTACTTATACAGACAGCAGAAACATGTTAACATTTAGACAGAAAAGGGGTTTATAAGTGTCGCCGATACAACGGAGCTGGGACTCATTAGTACTTCACATGCATCGAGTGTCTGATCACAACAAACTGTGGCTGATATCTAATAATTACAGAGTAAAAAAACAAAATCCCAAAAACAAAGGCACACCACCCGCTTGCTGATGCGTATCCAGGACTGTCATGATGTGAAAGAAGCTCTATCGGGCAGTCTGAATAAAGCGTCTGCAAGGTTGTGTTCCTGCTATTAAAAGCTCAAGGTCAATCCATAGATTTAGTGTGATGGGGGGAAAAAACAGGCAGCGACAAAGGCCATCGGTCGCCGGGTGAGTAAATAGGTGATTAGACTGAAGGCAAACATAAAGCCGAGTCTATTCAACCTTGAACGACATCCTGCAAACATGGCTGGTGCAAACACAAACATGAAGTACAGGCACGACGAACAGGCTGGTCTCTTCCGATAAAATGTCACATCATCAAGCTGGATGTTCAAATGTTTGGTATTTCAAGCTGTGCTGAGATTTCCTAATTTTTTCGATCACTGCAGGACTGCAAATTTAGATGTTTGGGGTTTGATGTGTAACATCTTTTGATTGCATTACATTTACAGCGTTGGCATTTGCCAAAAACTTTTAACATTTTAACATTTCATTGTTATAGCTGAGGTGTTAAACAGGAGTGGTGTCAGTCATATAGTTCCCAAAAATGACTACAAGTATTTGCAGATTTAAACATTTCTGGCATGTGGAAGACTTTCACATCCAGACTGATTTGTATCTACATCGTACTTTATCCAACTGAGGGTGGATGGATGATAGCTTGGATGCTGAAATCTTTTTTGCAAAGAACAGCTCTGAAAACTAATTGTGCGGTTATCGGTCGAATGATGGAAAAGTACAGCCAGTTGTGTCCCACGTTAAACAACAGGATATTTAGTTTCCACCAATCTCACCTTAAAGGAGGTGCAAATGGTCAAGACACTTCAGGTTTAAAGTATTACATTTAAAGAATTTGACAGTCATCTGATTGGCGGTTAATGGCAAAGAAATGGCATTTTGAAATGGCAGGCTCAAATCCTGATCTTTAATTCCCTGATGCGCTTCACTAATTCCACAAGGGGTTAAGGGTCTTGCTCAGGAGTCCAGAAGTGGCAGCTTAGTTGTACTGGGAAACAAACCCTGATCTTTGAATTAACAGGCCAAAACCGTAACCACTTTGCTACCACTTCCCAGTCCAATTAAATGGTCCAAAAACTTAACCACTGTGCTGGCCCCAGAACAAGGCTCTTAACACCCAATCAGGAACCTGCTCGATGATGTAAATGCAAATGAAAATGTTTGCTGGTTGGTGAGATGGTAGCGCAGCGGTTAAGGTGTCGGACTGCTGATTAAAAGACCATGGGGTTCAATTTGCAACATCAAGACCTTTACGACATAAAGTGTCTTAAACCTGCCCCTGTGGCTCATTTGCACAAACTAAATATCCATTGTTTAACATGACCCAGTGGGAGTGCAAGCCCGACTAATTAGCTGCTTTTTCCACGTCACTATAGTACAAAGAGCACATTTTATTTCCAGAGCCGTCCTGTGAGACAATGGCCACGGCAACGGTCACTTCCTAAACCAGGCAATGGTAAAATGTGTGAGAAATGCATCTAGTCTGCTTTGGGGGAGGGATGAAGGGTTGGCGACAAGGGGGTGGGGGTTATTGTTTCTTACAAGAGCAATTAATTATCTTTGGGTGAAAGAAGTCACTGTCACTCGAGCACACATGAAGCAGAGTCACTACTACAGCTGGCATGACGCATATATATAAAATTCATTCAAACATAGTATTCTCTAGCTATTCTAGATTTTGCTGCATGTGAGTGTAAAATGTTCTATTCTCTCCCATCGTAATTATCTTTACGGAATAGGCTTCTAAAAAAAAAAAAGCACATGTGCAAACAAAAGCACAGATTTTAGCTCTGCATTCAAACGCGCACTTGACGCAAATGGTGAACTCAGACAGCATAATTCTGAGTCCCGCACAGGTGATGCCACTGAATGAAGATAGAAGAGTGAGAAAGGCGTCCGGAGGAAGCATGTCTCACACAGTCGCCGCTAAACGAAGATTGCAGCTTTGTCTGCGCTGTCAGTCGGCGGTATTGTGCTGCGCTAAAGCGCCTGTTCTCTTTCCGTTTCTTCCAGCTGAGACAATGCGCTGGCACAATGCGCCGCAATCAGGGAATTAGTGCTGCAGCGCCCTGGAGTTTTATTAATGGGGAATCGTTTGACAGAAAGTCATTTTCCAATGTGAATCTCTTTTCAAAAGGAGACGGCTTTGAGCACTGCATGATTGGGATTCTTTCTCAATCAAAGATATTTAAAAAATCCAAATGTGAAAATGGATTGAAACAGGGGGGAAGGCAGAATGGGAGAGTTGAGTTCACAGGATTACTGTGAAAATATATACTTAAACTGTTCTTTTTCACATTTGTACATAAATAAATTTTTTAAATGTCTATATTAGTCACATATACTTTTTTGTAGCACCGTGAACATTTCTTCTTTCCATATCCTATCTTACTATGTTAGGCGTCAGAGTGAAGGCTCTGCTATGATACAGCAATACTTGTGCAGCTACGCTTTAGGCTCTTGCACAAGGATCCAACAGTGAAAGACTGGCATGGTGGTAGGGCTTGAACCTAGGATTATTCAACAACTCGGCACCTTGAACATTTGGGCCACCACTTCTCCCAAATATGATGTCATGGTTCTACAGAAAAAGTTTATCAGTTTTTGATCAGTTTTATTCATTTACGTCTCAGACACATGGCAGACACACTTAAGAAATTTAAGTTACGAAATGTATCTAATCTCAGACAAATAAAGGTATATCTTTATTGCTACAATAGATTACATAAGATATAAGGATTGTTGTAGTAGCAGCTTGTCTTGGGAATTAAACCAACCCCCTTCTGATTAGCCCAACATCCTGAACCAATACTTTCTTTTTTGATTTTTACTATTCTACAATAAAGTTTTAAAAAACAGATATTTTATAACCCCTGTGCCATCAAGTTACCACCTCTGGGCCCCTGAACAAGGCCCTTAAGTTCCAATTGCTGAGTGACAGAGGCAAATGTAAGCTGCTCTGGATAAGGATATCTGCCAAATTATATGAGAGGCAAATGAATTTTTTTGCCTCCACTAAGAAATAATGCATTAAAGAGCCGAGCAGTCGAAATCGGTAGAAGAAGAAAAATGTTTTGAGGAAAGATTTCACTCGCATCACCTGAGCTTCTGGATCATCACTTGTGAAAGATCAATTACAGCCTGTCATTTGGAGTGATAGAGTGGAACCTAAGCAGATACTGCAGACACAGAAAGAGAGAGAAAGAGAAAGAGGGAGAGAAAGAGAGAGCGAGAGAGAGAGAGAGAGAGAGCGAGAGCGCGAGAGAGAGCAAAAGAAAAAGATAAATTGGCAATGGCGGTTGGTTAAGGTGATTTAAACAGATCATGGTTTATTCCCAGTTCTAACCCTCTCCTCCAGCCTTTCCTCACATCACTGATTATTTCTGGGGGGAAACTGACCTAGTTCATGGTAGCTAGCTCTAAAAGACTGTCTGAAAAATCCTCCTTGTTCACCCCCTGCCCCTGTTTTTCTCAGATAGGATTCCCACAATCCTTTAGTCCTGACATCAAACAAGGACATACAGACAGAGCAGCTCTCGCTACACCAGTCTCCCGCTTTCTCTCCAACTTCCGCTCAGTTTCCTTCTTTATCTTTCAACAAAACCTAGAAGAGGTGCTGTAAAATCTCCCCAGACCTGACAGAGCCAACACACACACACACACTCCATGTCCTTGTGCGCTCTCTCTCTCCCTCTCTCTCTCTGTGTCTGTGTCTTGCTGTGTGTCAGTCTCTTGCCTGATTAGACTTTAACTTTAGCTGTTTCTGGAAGTATTTGTGTGTGAATATCTAGATGTGTGTATCTCTCTTACTTAATCTCTCTCTTACTCTATCACTTTGGTAAACAAAACAGCAAAGTCTTTTTTTCAGTTTTGTCTTACTTTCGTCTGGCAACATTACCGGCACACACTAAATACCATCTAACTATTTTTTAGTCATTCATCTTTATTTAAAAATGAAAGGAATAAAAAAGAAAAATAATGACAAATTAAAACCCTTTTCACTTCCCATTTCATAGAATTGTTTCTTCTTCATGCATACAGCAAAGCGTAACCCATGCCAGGACTTTCCCAATTTGCAACGGAATTGGTGGTGGCTGCTGTCATATGGGGGGCAGAGCAGAAAGACGAGGCTTTCCACCATCTGTCTCTTCCAGTTATTTTACAGACTCTGACTTGATCCCCTGAGTTAGCCAAAGCTAATTACCTTGGACAAACCGTATCCATATCTAAACACTCGCAGCAGATTGCCTTCCATTATTGGCAAACCAGACAGGCGCAAAAGCTCCCGTCAACATACCGAGAACGGCAGGGCACAAACGGCCAAATCTTGATCCCCACACATCCAGATGCTACAGTCACTGTTGTAATCGACCGCCGACCTACGTGTTATCTCCTCTACATCAAACAGGCCAAATCAGGATAAAGGATTTCAAATGACAGTCCTTGTTTGCACACTCATATCCCAGACATCACTGTGTTAAATATTATAATCCTGTGGGACTGCAAAATAAACCAACTAGGGAGTATAGTTTCCGGCAGAAGTTGCCAGCCTGCTTGGGGTAAACCAAAACCAATCAAGTAGTGATTCAAAGCCTTTGGGGGAGGAGGGGCTTAAAACAAAATGACGGATGGTCGGTAAATTGTGGGTGCAATTATGCAGTGGGAAAAAAAAATCAAATGGCAAGGATACTTTCATACAGCTATTTATTCTGTGGTGCAAGCTTAGCCAGATTTAGGGCCAAAACAATGACTAACCAATGCTTGCCATTTGTTCCCAATAACTGACTAATAATCACAATAGTCCTCAGGACCAACCACAGATAACCATGACTTCCAATAAGCAACAGTGAATAACCAATGTTTCCAACAACTAACCAATTACAGTTTACAATTAAACACATCAAATACAACCCTAACTACCATTGCTTCCAACAACTAACCACATATAACCACTATTTCTGGAAACTAACTGATGCTCACCATTTGTACATCACTAATCAGCATTGTTCCCGTCCGCCACTAACCACTGCTCCCAATAACCAGGCACTGATCCCTATTAGAGATGCCCTGATACAAAAGCAGAGTACAAGTATGGATCCCCTTTTTTCCTGGAACACGCTTATACTGATACCTCTACTTTATTGCGTTGTAGAATTTTTCTCGGTTTATCCGATTTTCTGTTGTTTTACAAGGGTTTGTTGCAGAGTTGCATGCTAAATGCTAATATCTCACAGCTCTTCCTGACCATTTTAGTTGAAATATTTTGATCACATTACACTTATTATTCATGTAACTCCTCAAAAAAAAACAATCAATGTCACGGTTTCCTCCTCGCAAGAGTGTCCAGTTCTGTATCAGTCTCTTCAGTGTTAGCTTTATATAATGTAACCAATGTAGCGTAGAATGAATTTGCAAAGAATTTGACATCCAGGTATAAAAGTGTTTTTAGAAGAGGTTTGTGTACATTGAAGACAGTATCTTAAATCATACATACATAATCACCACTGTTCCAGGAATCACAATCTTTCCATTTTCCAATTGATCTCAGAAATATTTAGTAATAGAGTATAAAATATCCTCGGAATAGCCTCTACCATCTAAACAAATTGTGATGCCCAAAAGCTTTTCTTTACTACGAAATGAGTCATAATTTATTATATTCCATTATGATAAAAAATATCTACTTTATGAAACATGATAATTCAATGGATATGCAAATTAGTCCACGATGTTATTTATGACTGCATTAGCTCTTTTCTTCTAAAAAGATCTGGAAACAAAGCCTGTCTTTTCTTCTTAATACATTAATATTAAAATACTGAAATTGGGCGGAAATTCAAACTTAACTTCAGGAAAGTGGGTAAGCATTTCATTTTGAGTTTCCTGCAAGACAGAGATGCTTTATTTGATAAATTGTTAAGTAGAACATGCAAAGACACCCCCCCCCCCCAAATAGTTTCACAATTTGCTCGGACAGGGTGCTTGTTCAGCACAGCACCGTCATTGTTCTGTACCACATAACCAGAAAAACACACCATGTTGAAGCTTAATTACCAAACGGTGGTGGCAGACCTGATGTAGTGATCATAAGAACTGAGCGATTTACTTGCAAACAGCCTTGCTAATGACTCTAAAGCTTTTTTTTGCTGAAATGTTCCATTAACCATGCACGCAGTTGTCTGAGATGACCTAATGTGTATTTTATTACCTGCGTAGGCTGGGGGGTCGGAATGACAAAAGCTAGAAAAAGACAGACAGAGGTATCTAATGGCTCATTTTTCTGTGCACCGCTCTAGGGTTAGCTGTGAGGTTAGTCCGGAAGAAAATTGAAAAGTGATGCTATGCAATACACACAAAAACGGACTGATAAAAAGAGTCTAATGGTTGTATGCTAGTATCAAGAGAAGCAGACAGAGAGAAGGAAAATAAAAAAAAATTTTTTGTCATTTTCAGTGAATGAGGAAGAGGACAAAAGGGACCCGGACAACTTGTAAGAGAACGACGATGCATCCATCACTGCCTCAGATGTCCTTTTTCTCTTTTGGAAACTAGCACCTTGAGCCTCTGCCAGCAAAGAGCAGGTGCTTAGGAGTTGCCCTCTTACCCGCCGAGCGCCTGTTCCTCCTGACCTTTAACAAAGTTACCAAGCTTCCCATTAAATTATGACAGAAAACGAGTGAATAAAAGTTACAGTGACATTGCAGGTGGCCCTTAAACAGCTTGATCCCAGAATGCTTTGCTCATAAACACAGTGTGTATCTGGAAGGACCAGAGCACATGGCTAAAGTAATTAGCCTAGATGCAGCAACAAAGAAAAAAGGGGACCAAGTACAGATAACTAAGGCTGGAGGTTACATGTTTTTTCTATTTACTTTGTAGAGACACCTCGTCTCTAATAGTGCATAGACAGAAAAAGTTGTGCCACCCTTAGGTTTTTTTCCTTCGGTTGTCTAGCCAGAACTTCTACATGATCAGGCTCTTTAACAGGCGGCGTTGGGTCATTATTCATTTTCCTGCAGCTTGCATCTCTTTATTTCAACCTCGCAGACATTCCCAACCCCCCCCGCCCAAAAAAACAACAACAACCACACACTCAGAGCAGCATCTTAATCAGTGTGACTGCTCCTGCATCTGGTTCCAACACACACAAACGATAGATAAAGAACATTTCCAACATCTGGATTTTATTCTTCTTGCAACTCTCGGGTTTTACTGTCCACACACAGACTCCACAGTAGACGTTGTGTACAATAATTGTCCAATAAAAAACAAAACAACTTAACTTCCCTTATGCCAAACACCACATCTTACATTCATGGCATTTGGTGACTTTATCTCATTTACCCTGATGTGGGTAGTAACGAATTGTGTTTACTGTGTTACATTTACTTTAGTACATTCTTGGGCAAGTATTTTTCCAATGATAACTTTACTTTTTATTTCACTACTTTGGTAATAAATAAAATAAATTTCAAAAAGTCACTCTGGATAACAGCATCCGCCAAAAATATGAAAGCAGCCATGTATAATTTCTTGTTGCCTGAGATTAAATGTATGTGTAATTATATTTGTCACACTAAACACAATGCACTTCCTCTTTTAAATACTGATTAGTCCCGCCTGTTTCTTATTGCACATTCTGCACACACTACCCTATATAGGGCATATGTTGCCATCAGTCACTGTCTGGTCTTGTTTATCTTATTACATATGCAGTATGTGGACTATGCGTATCTTACCACCATTTTCCATATCCGTTCTGACATCCTGCTTTCTGGGCCGGTTGTTCACCTCTAAATCTTCTCTGGTTCCCTACTAGCCCAACTGATACCTCACTTGTTTCTTTTTTGTCAAAATATCATTAATTTTTAATGCTTTGGTTAGCTAATCATTTTAAAATTTTCTTAGTTTGTTTTAGTCTTGTAGTAATAAATGGATGTATATTTACATCTTACATTTTTTTTATATATTCTTACTGCCTATTTTTGTTTAAGCCACACTTTTTTCATAAGTTACACCAATTTCTATCACTTGTGCTTTTCCACTGGCAGTGTGAATAAATATCTACATAAATACCTAATGTGTAAAGTTTGCACACGTCCCTATGTCCCTATTCAGTCCAGCTGACACTATCAGGCTTCTAAGCTCCTTGGCCTTGACAAGCACATCACTGTGAAGTGGATTTAAGCTTAGGGTTCACACACAGGTGAACATCAAACACAACGACTGGTTAATACAGACAAAACATATGCAAATCTTTTGAAAAGGTCTGCGCCGCTTTGACACTTTTGCATTGGGTGAAATTTTTCATCAGAGTTGCTGGGCTGATTTTTTAAATCTTATCTGCTTTGCATCGCTAACAGTTGCTTCAATTCTGAGAAACTAAAGCGTCTTTAAAGTGCTGGATGATGGATAACAAAAAAAAAAGGTTTTAGCAATGGAATTTTGGGCAAAAGATACAAAATAATAGTCACTAGTACCTGACAAACAGAAAACTATAGTCGCAGACAAATTGCGCAGGTGTTCACTCACAGAAATTTGGGCAATTTGCAGGTAAAACATCCTCTACAGCAAGCATTACACCGAAAAAGCATCTGCAAATCATTCGAAAAAAGGAACGCTACTCAATTTATTTCCTTGAACAGCCCTGAGATGTTTCCTTTTTGCATTGTAGACTATCTGGCTTCAATATTTCACACCTGCTTTGAATAAATCTGGGGTGCAAGGGGCAGCAGGTGACTATCACAGCTGCCAGCATGGAGATCCACAAGGCGTTCTGTGCTGCATGGTCGCATGTTTAAGACTTTTATTAAGCTTTATTGGTCTCCGGGGCAGAGGGGAGCGAAATGTCAAAAGCAGAAAGAGTTTCTATTAAACACAATGACATTTCAATGGCATTTTTAACAAGCCGAAAGGTTGGGAATCGATGAGGCTGCGTCAAATATTCGGTTTAAACTTCAAACTGTGCAGGCAGAAAGCTGCCAATCTGACCCTAGATCTGGCTCCAGGTCTCAACTAGCTGAAACTACGCATCTACGCAAGTGCTGGTAACCCACACTGCATCAAAATGAAAAAAGGTTATAGGAGGAACACTGAACATCTCAGATGAAAGCATTAAATTGTATGTGGAGGAATTAATGTTCGAATTATTCATTCATTCATTTTCTTGCCCGCTTATTTCCGAATCCGGGGTCACGGGGGTCTGCTGCGCCTTTCCCAGCACACATAGGGTGAGAGGCGGGGGGTACACCCTGGACGGGTCGCCTGTCCATCTCAGAGCAACGCATAGACAAAACCATTCACACACACATTCACTCCTATGGACAATTTACAATCACCAGTCTACCTAATCTGCATGTTTTTGGACTGTGGGAGGAAACCGGAGTGCCCGGAGGAAACCCACGCAAGCGAGGGGAGAACATGCAAACTCCGCACAGAAAGATCCCGGATTTAAACCCGGGACCTTCTTGTTGTGAGGCGACCGTGCTAACCACTACACCACCACGCCGCCCTGTTCGAATTATTAACGCCTGAAAAAGTAATTAAAGATTACAGCCTCTATGAATATGCAAGTACATATGCAAGTAATAACAGCTGTGTCCATCTGCCTTTCTGAGCCCTTTGCTAACACCAGTAGCGATTTTTCATCTTCCATCTTTAGTTTACTGAAAGCCTGACTGCCACACAAACTAGAAACAAAGCTTATTTAAAGCTGCAAAAGGACATGATAAAAACATTTAATTATTTATATGAAGACTTAGACCATTATAACATTTACTAGACTGGAGCTTGCATGTTCTTCCTGTGCTTGCATAGGTTATTCCAGTTTCCTGCTCCAAACCAAGAACATGTATGTTAGGTTGATAATTCATTCATTAACATTCATTCATTCATTGTCTAACCCACTTATCCACTAATTCAGGGTCACAGGGGCACACAAAGAGCAAGATGCTGGGATACACCTTGGATAGGACGCCCGCCAATCAAAGGGCCCGTTAGGTTAATTAGTGATTATATTTTGCCCATAAAAGTGAGTGTGAATGTGTGAGGATAGACTGGCAACCTGCCCATGGTGTTCCCCACGTAACTGTCATCAATCCAAGAGTTTGGATAGGCTTTGGTTCGAGCCCATGACCCCAATTTAGAGAACAGAGGATGCCAATCAGATTCTCGCGTTCCTAGAATCCTACTTCCTCATGTCATAGTTACTGCTGATTACCTTGATTTTTCTACCTTGTGACGATGGGATGGATCAATTTACTTGGTCTTTCCACACTTATCTGAGATTATATCTTCCAGCTGGGAGAGGGTAAGTTGGAGACAGAAATACAGAGGTGCCTTGAATTGCGAGTATAATTGGTTCGGTGGTGAAGCTCGTAACTCAAATTACCTGCATGTCAAGTCAATTATCCCCATTGACATGCCATTAATCAGTCATGGGTCTATATAAAAGTAAAAAAAAACTTCATAATAATTTTATAAAAAAATGTTGCATGAAAATCTATAATAGGGTGTACAGTAATAAACTGGATCTATTAAATACTTCATTCACCCTGGTTACTGTGGTGTTGGCGGACTAGTAAACTGAATTTTATCTTGCAACTCAAAGAAAAAATTAGTTTAGACTCTTATTCTGGATAAAAACCACATAATTGTTAGAATTTTTACAGTTATTATAATGACTAAGCAACTAAAGAATGTCAACCGTAAGAAAGAAGAAGAAGAAAGTCAATTTATTTGTCACATGCATGATTATACACAGTAAAACATACAATTACAGTTGGGCATTTGGCAGACGCTCTTATCCAGAGCGACTTACATTTGGTCTCTTTTTTTTTTTTTACAAATGAGCAATTGTGGGTTAAGGGCCTTGCTCAAGGGCCCACAGTGATTGCCTGGTTGAGGTGGGAATCGAACCTTCGTATTTCTGGTATTAGTCTAGCACCTTAACCACTAGGCTACCACTTCCCACATATAGTGAAATGGTTTTCTTCGCATATCTCATCCTAGTAAATTGGGAGTCAGAGCGCAGGGTCAGCTATTGTACAGCACCCCTGGAACAGGCCGGATTAAGGGTCTTGCTCAAGGACCCCAACAGTGGTGGACTTGAGCCCAGGTTTTTTTTCCTAACTGTAACTCTGACAAATGGAAACTTAGCAAAAACGTCTCCAACGCACATATAGCGCATTTCTGTTTATAAATTAAACAGCTAGAAAAGTACCTTCTTAAAGATTGCAGTTTATGTAATGCTCATTTTGGTTGCTTTATTTTATGACAAATTATGACAGATTGCTTCAAGGGAAACATATCAACTAAACATATTTTGTGTTTGTGTAAAACCAAAACAGTTTAACGCGCTGTATAATACCCATGCTGTGAGACAGAACAATATGTCATTCTCTGACAACCCATGCTCCAAAGAATTCAGCACCGTGTTCTTGCAAACTTCCAGTCATGTCGCAATAATCAAAACACAAAATCTTCCTTCATACTCCCACCATGAAGTTTCCCCTGAACGTGAAGCCTGACACATTTTGAATGTGACACATCTTCCGTGGCTGGTGCGTTGACGGAAGATTAACAGCAAATAGATTTAGTGATGATCAAACATGGCCAAGAGCTGAGGCGACTCGTAAATCAGGACCATCAGACATTTCCAGGGCCGCACTATCTCTGATTTATACTGTTGAATTAGCTTAGTTCGAGGGCCAATCACGGGAAGATCTGCCAAATGACCGGAGAAGGTCATATGTGGACATCAGAGCCCGTTCTGTCATGGAAGTAAAGTGGAAAGTTGAGGAAACAATAAAGAGCAAAGAGCTTTTGTTGTAGAAAAATGTCTATGATGCTAGATCAACACCTTCTCACTACATTCTACTGAAATAGATTGTAAATGACCTATCATGAAGGCTAAACATTTACAGACATTGAAATGAGAACTTGCAGCAAGTTGCTACCGTAGGCAATGCATTCAAATGCAAGGTCAGTTACTTATGAGTTAAATATTGCTGGGGCCTATACCCAACCCCCCCCCCCCCCCCAAAAAAAAAATTAGTACAACTATATAATATTCAAACCAGGAGCCATGTAGGCCATTTAAATCCACCGGTTCTCAAAGTGGCACCCAGGAATTAAATCTGCGGTGACAAGTTTGCACTTCAATTTCTCTCCAACGCTAATCCCTAGGCTAATTTGTTGCTTATCAACAAGACAACAGTAGCGGTCACCACTCATGAAGGGAAGACTGACGAATTAACCTGACCCCAATCTCTTGAAATCCCATGTGCAATTATTTAAAGCAGTACGTGAACCAGGATTAAATTAGAGACATTGTAAAGGTAGGAGAGGGCTTAAATAAGAATTTTGGAAGAAATAAGTCATGCGACTCATCTTTATATCCCAGGGTTCTTACTGAACGTGCGCTATGTTATATTATTTGGATCCTTGTCCTGGTGCTGTAAAGTGAAACCATGCATACAGGATGGAAGCTTACAGACAGACAAATTCCATCCATATATGTACGTGGACTCAGATATTCAATTCTGCTTGCTTCCCAAAAAAGTATTTCAGTACCTCATTAGCCTATCGGACTTTACTTTTTCTTCAATTATCTGATGGTACATAACCAGAATTTTTTTTTCCACCTTTGCATTATATACATACTAAACACACGAGTGATTAGTACGAGAAGTAGCGCAACGGTTAAGGCGTTGGACTGCTTCATGGCAGATCTGGGGTTCAAGTCCCAAACCCAACAAAGCTGTAAATGTATATGTAGTACATACATCCAGAACATTACATTCAACAGTACATTCTATAGATTATGATTAGTATGAAGTAGTATATATATACCTACCATGCTTATATTGTCTGTAATACGTAATCATCAACATCACAACATCCTACAAATATACAATATTGTGGGAAGTGGTAGCCTATTGGTTGAGGTGTTGGACTAATACCAGAAAGACCGGAGTTCGATTCCCACCTCCACCAAGCAACCACTGTAGGCCCCTGAGCAAGGCCCACAATTGCTCAGTTGTGAAAAAAAATGTAAAACCAAATGTAAGTCTGCAATATTGTTTATCTTGGATAATTTTAAACAATAACAATTTATTCACAATTGACAAATATTTTAAGTTCAGCAGCCCAAAAAGGAGTTGCCACCCACCTTTCACCATTTTTGCATGTGACAAGTTGTCTCTTGTGCAGTTTTATGGGATAGTAAAGTATTCATTGTATGCCAACATTGTACGCCAAGTAATAGTAGATGATCTAGGATCTGTTTACATACTAAGGATTTAGATATACACTATATTGCCATATAGGGATATGTTGACACCATTATCCATATGTGGTTCCTCTACAAATCTTTTGCTACAAACATGGAAACCCACAGTTGTCTAAAATGTTTTTGTATGTTGTAGCATGACATTATTTCTTCAATGGAAGTAAGAGATTCCAACACAAGTCCGGCATGACAATGATGCTCGGCACAAAACCCCTGACCTCGCATGCTGGGAAAAACACCAGTGTTCTAATCTTACCACTGAAATGAACTGGAACTGCGAAAATGGAGAATAAGTCTGGAATAAGATGTTTGAAATCACCCGTGAATCTGATGGTCAAGTAACCAGAATTAGTTGGTAAAACGGTGTACTACTTGCTTCACATTCTCTGTATAGCACAGATGTTCAAAATTTTGGACTCAGCCGCCCATTTTATTAAGCTCAGTGATAGAATTCTGTCCATATACCACTTGAGAACTTTTTCTAGGAACTGCGGTCAGTTTTATTAGACCCAATTCTGTCAGAGTGAAATAACTTCGGCCCTCATATATGACCTCGTTTTGAATAATTAATGTAAACCGGGCCAACAAGGCCATGTGTCTTCTGAGAGACTTCTACAAGATACAGGACTGTTTTCCATCTTTCGAATGAAGGCTGTCTATCATGAAAAATCACCTAGCCAAAATTAACTGTTAAAAATCCAAAGCACTGTTACGACCATGTGTAGCAAAATGTGTGAAGCGGGTTGCTTTTATTAAAAAAGTAGACAATACCTTCCGAAATAGCTACTAGAGGAAGTAATGACAAGGTTGGGGGCAGGGTAGAAGTTGACTCAGTCTAGTCGGTTTTATCCAGTGATATATGGCAGCTACCTCGAGAGCCTTTTAGTTGTTAAATAGACTATACATTAACGCCACATAAAATGGCCATATCAAGAGTTCAAGTGCACACGCATACATCCTTTCATACACACTCCCTGCTGCCATATAGACTATACATAACCATAGCTGCAGACCTCTATAATAATATCCCCAACAGCCTCGAGTTTATTTCCCGAAAGAAAGATTACGAGGAGTCTGTTGCAGCCATACTGCAGATAGCAGGTGCACCAGGAAATGGAAACATCTATTTATTTTCATTTGGCTTTATATTTAAGGTAGAAACAACCCTGCCACAGGAACCCACAGGGAGGCTGCTGGTAAATTTTCAAGCCACAAAAATACAAATAGAAAGGTGAAAGTAGGCATAGCCTGGTAGTATCAATTCAGAAATATTTTCACCTTGTTCCGCTTCATAGAATCAGCCTGGGTTTTTCCCCCAGAACTGACCCATTTGTATGAGCTCAGAGCATTAAAGTCAATCTCCAGAGCTTTGGCCATTGTCACGGTTCCTACTGCGAATTTCACAGCTTTACATTCGCATTTAAGTTGTTGTCATCTGCCGAAATCTTGCAGAAGCTTATCATAACACATCCGCCGTTCTGGCTAAAAAGCAGCTCCACTGTGTCAACATAGACTAAATCTGTGTGGTACAAGTGTAAAAAATGAATTTGGAAAGGTTTTATGTAGCTAAAAATGAACAAGGAAAATAAGTCTGATGCCAGTAAACAATTGGTTATATAAACACACAGGAAGTGGGGCATCCAACAAGCGTTTTAGGCCAAAAATCACCAATTGCGATGTGTTGAACAAATAAAAAAAACAGATAATTGGGATACTCTAGGCCATGTTAGCTAGAACCAATTACATTTTCAGACAAACCATATACACTATAATGCCAGAAGTTTGTGGTCACCTGACAGTCAGCTCCATATGTGGTTCCTCTCCAAACTGTTGCTGCAAATATGGAAGCCCACAGTTGATCTACAATGTTCTTGCATTACATTATTCATGTGACTTTAAAGTTTTGTCAATAGTGTGTAAAAAACAAAAACTTGTAGCTCAAATGTTCTTAAATCAAATATACTGTATAAAAGTTAAGTCTAAAGCAAGTAAAACGGACAGAATTATTACATTTTTAAAGCTAAATTGGTGCTTCAAGCACAAACATTTAACAGTTAACTTTATGTATAATCAGTGTTACCCTATAATTTTTCCTGCCTCTATTAAAGAACGCTTTTAAACGTGCATTAGGAACCGAGAGAATGCTAAGGAAACTCAAAGTTGCTCAAGATTTAACATGCCTTATTTAATAAGTATTCGCTAACGTATAATTTAGTCAGTGTCAATATTTGTGATTAAATCTATCAGCAAGAAAGGATTGAAGATAAATATGCAAATTTTTTTTCGGTTTCATATCTATTTGCTTTTTATTCAATGAGTTTTGATTTGTTGGTTGTTGGTAAAGCTGATGAAGTTGTTTCTTGCCCGTTTACTTGATTAGCCAGTGATTTTCTGAACATCACATTACAGAGGAATCCAAATGAAACGGGTAAAAACCATGCGACGCTGCCAAACAATGCGCTTGTATAGAACAAATGGATGCAATTGGCTTTACGGTAATATTTGAGTGAAATGTAAAGCTTTCGGAAGGTGGAGATGAACAACATATATAAAAGTTAATGACCTCACTTGAAATACTAAGAAGATGATGTCTAAATAGATAGAACTGCTTCATTTTTAAAGCAAAATGCACCAAATGTCCAAATTTAACAGTTAGTTCTATAATATTCGATGAACAATTATATGTTTAAGCCTACCCACGTTACCCTTTAAAGATTTCGGAAGCTGGTCAGTGAACGGTTTTTTGGGTGGACAAAAAGCAATAAAGGTTTAAGGCTAAATTACATAGACAGGTTTGATAAGTGTCAAGAATGTTAAGAAAACACAACAAATCAATCTGTCTACAAAGAGACTTTACCAAGGAAATTGAAGAGCATAACAGTTTTGTTTAAAATATACCACCATGATGATGATGATAGCAATCAAGCAATTATCAAAATATGATTAAATATGAACTTCAGAAAATCAGTGAAACAAAAAAAATGAAAATGTATTTTGTTGCTAAATAAAAAAAACAAACAAAATGAAAGTGTGATAACCATCTCCTCCTGTCTCCTGTTAACTCCAACACCCCTCTGCAGGGACAGGAAGCGCTGACGGCTCAAGGGTGGTTTCCGTGTGGTCTGAGAAAAGAGGCTTGTGCTCTTTCTTCTTCTGCCAAAACAAACAGGCAGAGGCAGGAGGGAGATACAAGGCAATTACCCAGCCTTCACCAGCGCCCTTCAGGTGGATTAACATACCAAACTGCTCCATATTGTCAAATACGCTCTTAGAGAACCATTTAGAGAGAGTTTGAGGCTATTACAGTCTTATTGTTTGCCTAGACATGATTTATAATCTTGGGGAGCCGCACAAGCCAAGCTACTGCAGGGAACTCTGTTCGATCATCACTTTATCGATTGTAAATGAGAACCATTTTAGGTATTTATAGTTTCAGGTCTACAAAATGAAGTCTTAAGGGATTTGGGACCGACCACCCACCCACAACCACCCCCCCCCCCACACACACACATACACACAATGAGAAAATCTCCAGACGGTG